>SJXQ01005766.1:0-28474 GCA_006408695.1 Aepyceros melampus
GATGGACAGGGAGGCCTGGCGTACTGCAATTCATGGGGTCGCAAAGAGTCGGACACGACTGAGCGACTGAACTGAACTACTCCTTGGAAGGAAGTTATAACCAACCTAGATAGCATAATAAAAAGCAGAGACATTACTTTGCCTACTAAGGTCCTTCTAGTCAAGGCTATGGTTTTTCCAGTGTTCACATATGGATGTGAAAGTTGGACTATAAAGAAAGCTGAGTGCCGAAGAATTGATGTTTTTGAACTGTGGTGTTGGAGAAGACTCTTGAGAGTCCCTTGGACTGCAAGGAGATTCAACCAGTCCATCCTAAAGGAAATCAGTCCTGGGTATTCATTGGAAGGACTGATGCTGAAGCTGAAACTCTAATACTTTGGCCACCTCATGCGAAGAGCTGACTCATTGGAAGATACCCTGATGCTGAGAAAGATTGAGGGCAGGAGGAGAAGGGGACGACAGAGGATGAGATGATTGGATGGCATCACCAACTCAACGGACATGGCTTTGGGCGGACTGCAGGTGTTGGTGATGGACAGGGAGGCCTGGCGTGCTGCAGTTCATGGGGTCACAAAGAGTCAGACAAGACTGAGCGACTGAACTGATCTCTGCGTATAAGTTAAATAAGCAGGGTGACAATATACATCCTTGACATACTCCTTTACTAGTTTGGAACCAGTCCATTGTTCCATGTCCACTTGTGACTGTTGCTTCTTGACCTGCATACAGATTTCTCAGGAGGCAAGTCAAATGGTCTGGTATTCCCATCCATTGAAGAATTTTGCACAGTTTGTTGAGATCCACAGTCAAAGGGTTTAGCATAGTCAATAAAGCAGACATAATTGTTTTTCTGGAACTCTCTTGCTTTTTCTAACAATGTTGGCCATTTGATCTGTCGTTCCTCTGCCTTTTCTGAATCCAGCTTGAATATCTGGAAGTTCTTGGCCCACGTACTGCTGAAGCCTCAGTTGGAGAATTTTGAGCATTACCTTGCTAGCATGTGAGATGAGTGCAATTGTGCGTAATTTGAGCATTGTTTGGCATTGCCTTTCTTTGGGATTGGATTGAAAACTGATGTTTTCCAGTCTTGAGGCCACTGCTGAGTTTTCCAAATTTGCTCTCATATTGAGTGCAGCATTTTCGCAGCATCATCTTTTAGTATTTGAAATAGCTCAGAATTCCATCACCTCCAGTAACTTTGTTCATAGTGATGCTTCCAAAGGCCCACTTGACTTCACACTTCAGGATGTCTGTCTCTAGGTGAGTGATCACACCCTCGTGGTTATCTGGGTCATGAAGATCTTTTTTGTATAGTTCTTCTGTGTATTCTTGCAACCTCTTAATATCTTCTGCTTCTGTTAGGTCCATACTGTTTCAGTCCTTTATTGTGCCCATCTTTGCATGAAATATTCCCTTGGTATCTCTGATTTTCTTGCAGAGATCTCGAGTCTTTCTCAGTCTATAGTTTTCCTCTATTTCTTTGCACTGATTGCTGAGGAAAGCTTTATTATCTCTCCTTGTTCTTTGAAACTGCATTCAGATGGGTTTATCTTTCCTTTTCTCCTTTGCCTTTAGCTTCTCTTCTTTTCTCAGCTATTTGAAAGGCTTCCTCAGACAACCATTTTGCCTTTTTGCATTTCTTTTTCTTGGAGATGATCTTGATCACTCCCTCTTGTACAATGTCACAAACTTCTGTCCATAGTTCTTCAGGCACTCTGTCTATCAGATCTAACCCCTTGAATCTATTTGTCACTTCCACTGAATAATTATAAGGGTTTTGATTTAGGTCATACCTGAATGGTCTAGTGGTTTTCCCTACTTTCTTCAATTTAAGTCTGATTTTTGCAACAAACAGTTCATGATCTGAGCCACAGTCAGCTCCTAGTCTTGTTTTTGCTGACTGTATAGAGCTTCTCCATCTTCAGCTGCAAAGAATATAATCAGTCTGATTTCAGTATTGACCATCTGGTGATGTCCATGTATATAGAGTCTTCTCTTATGTTGGAAGAGGGTGTTTGCTATGACTAGTGCGTTCTCTTGGCTAACTCTGTTAGCTTTTGCCCTGCTTCATTTTGTACTCCAGGGGCAAATTTGCCTGTTACTCCAGGTATCTCTTGACTTCCTACTTTTGCATTCCATTCCTCTGTGATGAAAAGGACATCTTTTTTTGGTGTTCTAGAAGGTCTTGTAAGTCTTCATAGAATAGTCATTATAGCATTATTTGAAACAATAAGGGAATGAAAGTGTCTTTTATTAGAGGAATTAATAAAATTTATTTTAATTTGTTTATAAAAGTGGACTGTTTTATAATAGATGATTAGAATATGCATGTATCTATAGGAATAAGTCTTAGAAATACAGTTGTATAAAAAGAATGTTACAAAATGTTATGGACAGCATACTGTTTAGAAAAAAAGATATGAAATGTTATAAACACTCCATGAAGCTTTTATTAAAACAGTAGTATTTATATGTTATGCTTCCCTTGTGGCTCAGATGGTAAAAAATCGACAATGCAGGAGCCCTGGGTTTGATCCCTGTTTTAGGAAGATCCCTGGGTGGAGGGTATGGCAACCCACTCCAATATTCTTTCCCAGAGAATCCCATTGACATAGAAACCTGGCAGGCTACAGTCCATGGTGTCACAAAGAGTTGGACACGAATGAGCGACTAAGCACATTTATATGTTATATATGCATATACATATGTCCTAGATGTATATAACATGCCAGGAAATGACATATACCAACACTAGGGTAACTCAGGGAGAGAATGGGAAGGACAGACAGGAAATTAGGACTTTAATTATATATATGACTGAATATGTATGTCATTAAGGAGGGGAAAAGGGAAGACCTGAAAAGAATCTGGCACCAAGTTAGTATCTGGGCATGTGTAAATAAATTTCTAACTAGTCTAACATTGTTGTCCTTGATTTTATATGGGTTTAAAATATTTAATGGTTGATCTATCGTAAAACTGAAAACACTTCAGAAAAGAAGAAAGAGAAAAAAGGAAAAACTCCAGTATAGCTTCAAAAAGATGAAAAACTTTTTTTTGTGAATACTATCGTTGGGGTTCACAAACTTTGTAATTCTATACCTTTCAGTATCTGAAATCTTGGTATTTACCAAGAACTCAAGAAAAATAGATCTGATTTACTTACAAGCAATGTTAGCTTTCTTTTTTTCATCTAAACCAATAATTTTTAAAAAATAAGGCCACTGTCAGAATTTATTATGAAGTTCTAAATTCTTGTCACTGATTATGGATATAGCAATCATATCCTGAATTTTTTCATAGTTTTCATTCTAGAAAAAAGTTAAACCTAGAATTAGACAAGAGTTACTAACAGTATTCAGTAAAAATGTGTTTTTAGTATTTCCTGCAATACTACCATCCTTAGAAAAGGCGGGGTGGGGGGAGGGAGGACTTTCAACTTTCTTACGGTACATCCAGATTCCTTGGTAGCATGACTATTGGACATAATGAAGGGAAAAATGTGATCCTAGGGCATCCTATTCCCCAACCAAACCTCCATTTGAAACACTTCTGTGCCTTCTGTCCCAGAGAAGTGTGAACTGGCTTTTTCATTGATCCTTGCTTTACTTATGGGCCAAAAGTTTCCCGAGATCCTTAGTCTGTTTTACTATTACTCTTTGCATACATTTGCATGATAGGATTAACTCCATTTCAAATCTAGATTTGGAAGCGGAGGAGTAGTTGAATGGAGAGAGGGAAGATGTGGTTGAAAAGTATTTAGTTTGATTTCATTGTTTTGTCTTGAGCGTTTTAATGACAATTCACACACAAAGTCAGATTTCCAAAGACGTTATCTTAATACTTTCCCCCTCAAAGCATGCACAACAAGGTAAACTTTCTTTGTAGCTTTGCCTCCGTGGTTCCCTGGTAGCTCAGTTGGTGAAGAATTTGCCTGCAATGCAGGAGACCCTGGTTTGATTCCTGGGTTGGGAATATCTGCTGGAGAAGTGATAGGCTTACCCACTCCAGTATTCTTAGGCTTCCCTTGTGGCAGGAGACCTGGGATAGGCTACCCAGTCCAGTATTCTTAGGCTTCCCCTGTGGCAGAGACCTGGGATAGGCTACCCACTCCAGTATTCTTAGACTTCCCTTGTGGCAGGAGACCTGGGATAGGCTACCCACTCCAGTATTCTTAGGCTTCCCCTGTGGAGGGAGACCTGGGATAGGCTACCCAGTCCAGTATTCTTAGGCTTCCCCTGTGGCAGGAGACCTGGGATAGGCTACCCACTCCAGTATTCTTAGGCTTTGCTTGTGGCTCAGCGGGTAAAGAATCTGTGGAATCTGCCTGCAGTGTGGGAGACCTGGGTTCGATCCCTGGGTTGGGAAAATCCCTGGAGAAGGGAGAGGCTACCCACTCCAGTATTCTGGCCTGGAGAATTTCATGGACTGTATAGTCCATGGGGTCACAAAGAGTCAGACCCGACTGAGCGACTTTCACTTTGCCTCTGCGATATGGTGAATAACTTTTTATGCTTTTGTTTCATCTCAGAAAAGTAATCCATTCTATGCCCTGTTAATTTACCTTATATGAATAATCATCTCCTTAGGAGCCAAGGAATTGGGAGGTTTTTTTTTTTTTTTTTTTTAATAAAAGAAGAGCATGAATATTTTACTCCTTGTCCTTGTTTATCTTTCTGTGACATCAGCAGAGTGGTTGATGTAAGGTCAGACCTAGCAGGAGCCACAAACTGCTAACATAGCTAGACTCACTGAACGATTTCCATCGTATGTGGCTGCCTATTGGGGACTACATGGCAAACTGAGAAGATATTCAGTTGTTCTCATTCTATTCTGGAATGTTCATTGTTACTGTAAAAACTACTGATTTTCAAGACAACATATTAAAGTATTTCTTGCTTTCCTGAGAGTAAGCAAATATTGAATTATGCTAATAAAGTTTCTATTTGTTTAATAAGTTGTCAGATAAAACAATATAAATAAAATGCTCAGAAAAAATTTTAAAAATTATGTTTACATAAGGGCCTACATTTCAGAACAGACTGGTAGGTGCTTCGCTTTATCCTTTGCCTGCATATCTCCTTATTTTACTGAAATAACTCATTATGTTCATATCAGAACAAAATTATTTGAGTTAGTTTTCTCCTCCTTTACTCCCACTTTTTATGCCAATTAGTCTTACACGAGAGCATTGATGCATTTAAATTCACAAATTAGGCCCTAATATAAAACCCATGCAAAGCAAGCCCTGTAGGAATAAATAACCTACATATGTAAAGTCAACTTCCTGGCCTTAGTACAAATAGTCTCAGAGTGTTCGATAAGGTTAGGTAATATATGGTGACGAGCGCTTGAGAACTTAGTTCTTTCTGTCTCCTCCTCTCCCGAGAAAAAGTGCTTTCACCTCCTTTTGGCCAAGGATGGGTGTTCAGAAACTTCAGTATAACAGGGCAGAGACACGGTAAGCCATATTGTTCTAACTCTCAATTCAACATTCAATGCTTTCAGCTGCTGTTATTTGTCTTCAGGAAACTTCTATGGAACTCCCAAGCCTCCAGCAGAGCCCAGCCCTTTCCAGGCAGATCCAGTTGATCAGGTCCTCTTTGATAATGAATTTGACACAGAGTCCCAGAGAAAACGGACTACATCTGTCAGCAAGATGGAAAGAATGGACAGCTCTCTTCCTGAAGAGGAAGAAGACGAAGACAAGGAAGCTGTTAACGGCAGTGGAAATGCAGGTTTGTAAATAGATGAACAACTTCTGGCTGTTACTCCTGGTTGACTTTAATATGACACTGAATTGGAAGTAGTAAAATTTTTCCCAGAGCATAGGAACAGCAAGTGATGGGATTCTGAGTTCTTTTTAAAGTTTTGTGTGAAATCGTGTATCTCTGTTGACCATTTTGTAAGCTGAAGTTAGTTGTCCCAAGTGGTGGTTTTGGTAAATCAGTTATAAACTATTATTAGTACTAACACATGCCATTACCTCGCTGCTTAAAAGAGTTGAGATTCATTTCTGATGCTTGAATATGGGAATCTTGTTGACCTAAGTCCTACTTTACAGAATTGGAGCAAAATTATAGATGTTTTAAGATATAGCCTTCAACAAAAACAAAGATTTAGAAATATGCTTTAAAAGTTATCTGAAAGGTTTTTAGCAATATTTTGAGTTTAAATTCTGAGTCACTCAAAGAAAATTTCCAAATTTGACTGTTACATTTTTCATTAAATGCCAAACCAATATAAATTTAATAATAGAGAATCTTCTGCCTTTGAGTATCCCTAAATAACATAGTGATTCCTTAGAAGATTTTTATACTTCCCATTAATCACAGCAGAACTGATTTCAGTGCTATTTATTATAGTAATTTCATTCAAAACTCTAGAATATAAGCTTCATTTGAGGTTTTGCTTCTTTTGTTCATTGTTGTACTCCTTAAGCCATAAACCATGCTTGGCATGTAGTAGAAAGCTAAAACATATATAACGGTGGCTCAGATGGTAAAGAGTCCACTTGCAGTGTCGGAAACCTGGTTCAGTCTTTTGGTTGGGAAGATCCTCTGGTGAAGGAAATGGCAACCCACTCCAGTTTTCTTGCCTGGAGATTTCCATGGACAGAGGAGCCTGTCAGGCTACAGCAAAGAGTCAGATACAACTAAGTGAGTTTCACAATCACCAGTCAATGAAAGCATTTGATTTTAACTCCAAATTTGCAGAATCTATTACCATGTCATTTTCCCAAAGCATTCTGATTTTTTCCTTTATCAGTTATTAAAATTTGCTATTATCTATCCTTGTATTCGGAGAAGGCAATGGCACCCCACTCCAGTACTCTTGCCTGGAAACTCCTGTGGACGGAGGAGCCTGGTAGGCTGCAGTCCATGGGGTCACTGAGAGTTGGACACGACTCAGTGACTTCACTTTCACTTCTCACTTTCATGCACTGGAGAAGGAAATGGCAACCCACTCCAGTGTTCTTGCCTGGAGAATCCCAGGGATGGTGGAGCCTGGTGGGCTGCCGTCTATGGGGTCGCACAGAGTTGGACATGACTGAAGTGACTTAGCAGCAACCTTGTATTACATTCATTGCTTGTGTCCCCCTCCTCAGGGCAAGTTCTGTTTTATGGTCATAACATCTTACATTGTTATGTGACTATATGCTCAATGAGTTACAGCAATATATTTTTCTGAAAACAGGTCTAAAATGGTTTAGGTGAATTTACATCTAAGTCTTTAGGGGTTGTTAAGGGAAATCATCAAATCGTAGAGCCTTATGATGTTGATGTCAACTTTGCTTTCCCACAAATTTACATCTGTTGACATTTTTCAATGTTTAAGACATGGAATTAGAAACCATGACTCTGTCCCCAAATGGGAGTTATCTGTTCTTAATTTGAAGGAAAAGAAAATGCCTTTTTTTTTTTTTTTGAATGTCCTAATGCAGAGCCTCTCAGTGAGCCCTGCAGTTCCCTTAGTTCCGCCCATCTGTGAGCTCTGTAGTTTATGCTTGTCACGTGAGACAGTTGTTAAACCAGATGTTATAGCCTCTTTGATATTAATATGTAAAGGAAATGTATCCAAGAGGTTGTGGGAGGAAGTTTGTATTCTATCTCTTGTGTGTAGGTACCATAGGACTCTTCCACATATATTTCTTTGTAACAGAAACTATTCAGACTATTTTAAGGAAAAGTAAATACAAGACATGGCTGAAAGCCCTTCGTCTTTTCTGAGTAAGTACTAACCACAGTTGTTAACTTTATTTAAAGTTGCTTTTTTTATTGCTTTGGGGAACTAGAATTCCTGTCTTGAAAGATCAGAAAATTGTTGGGGATGGAAGCAGGAGAGGCTAGATGGAGGTTTATTTGTATATACAAGTATGTATATTATTTTATATCTTGTTGAGAATTAACACAAGAATGCTAATATATCCCAATAGGATGACATATGTTATATAATAATGCTAAAATTTTTTCAAAGAGTTGGTGTTATATGAACATTTTCAAATCATTGGCTGTTAAGTGAACTTCTTTATGCAGTCTTTTGAAATTGTATTCAGAAAAACATTATTGTTTCCACAATAATATAGTTATTATATTATAATTAGTTGTTATAACTATAATAATAAGATAGTTATTATAACTATAATAAATATATTCCATACAGTTGTTTCCACTTTCTCTAGTATATATATCCCAAGAATGTAATTCCCTTCCAGATTGATTTATACATTGGGTACCTTTTAATTTCTGTCACTTTCTCTACATAGAGAATAAATCATATGTTTTATTCAAATGATTCATTCAACAAATATCTGTTGAGCACCAGGTAGACTACTAAGTGCTAGGCATTGTTCTAGAAGCTGGAAATAAAGCAGAGAGCAAAACAGACAAAATTCCCTGCCTTCATGAACCTTACCTTCTGGTGGGAGAGACAGAATTATCCAACATAAATGAATAACATATAGTAAGTTAGATAGTGCTAAAGAGAAAAAGCCAAGGAGGGGAAGGATAAAAAGTAGCGGTGGCCAAAGTTGCAATTTTATATAGAGTATCAGAGAAGACATCACCAAGAAGGGGATGTTGAAAGAAGTGTGAGAGTGAGCTCAAAATATCCTGAGGAAGAACATTCCAACCAGAGGGAATTAATTATACTGTACAAATGCCCTGAGGTAGGAGCATCCCTGGATTATTCAGACAAGAGCAAGGAAACCAACATGGCTGGATACAATGTAGACAATACATTATATGTGGTTGGGGCAGAGTGCTGAAAGGGAATAGACTATAACAGTAACAGTGAGGTCAGTTAAATAATGATGGGGGTGGGAGTGGTGGAAATGTATGTTATACAGGATCTTATAGGTCATTGGAAGAATTTTGCTTTTTATTCTGAGATGAGAAACCATCATAATATTAAGTAGAAGAGTACCATGATAAAACAGGTTTTAACTTAACAGTCTCATTCTGGCTGCCATGTGGAGAAAAGGAAGTAGGAAGGCATGGCATATACAAGGGTGTTAGCAGGATATTGCAGTAACTTAAGTGAAAAATGACGACTTATACTCAACTTACACTCAGGGCTTCCCTGGTAGCTCAGCTGGTAAAAGAATCTTCCTGCAATGCAGGAGACCCGGGTTCAATCCCTGGGTTGGAAAGATCCCCTGGAAAAGGGAACAGCTACCCACTCCAATATTCTGGCTTGAGAATTCCAAAGACTATACAGGCAGTGGGGTCACAAAGAGTCAGACATGACTGAGTGACTTTCACTATATTCAGTGAAAGCATGAGAGGTAAGAAGTGAATTGCTGCTGCCGCTACTAAGTCACTTCAGTCGTGTTCCACTCTGTGCGACCCCATAGATGGCAGCCCACCAGGCTCCCCGTCCCTGGGATTCTCCAGGCAAGAACACTGGAGTGGGTTGCCATTTCCTTCTCCAATGCATGAAAGTGAAAAGTGAAAGTGACGTCGCTCAGTCGTGTCCGACTCTTAGAGACCCCAGGGACTGCAGCCCACCAGGCTCCTCTGTCCATGGGATTTTCCAGGCAAGAGTACTGGAGTGGGATGCCATCGCCTTCTCTAAGAAGTGGATTGAGTCAGTAACATTTGCCAACAGACTGAATATCAGGTATGAGAGAGCAGTCAAAGTAATCTCTGAGGGAGAGCAGTGAGTGGTCCTGAAGAGAGATCTTAGTTCCCTGCCCAGAAATTAAACCAGGTAACCTAGATGAAAACTTGGAATCTTCACCACCAGACCACCAGGGGCTAGAGGGTAGAAGCAAAGAGGTCATTGGCTCTTGCCCTTCTTGGAAAACAAGAATGTGTCAAGGAGGCAAAAACTGTAAAAACAGGTACAGAGTTTATTATTAGAGACATAGCACAATGTATGTGAGAGCACACAGAAAAACAGTTTATTTAACACAGAAATAAATACACATCCAGAGAGAAAGGGTGTCAGTATCCTGAGTGAGGAGCCCAGTAAATCAGAAACTAGGCAGAGACGCACCCCCTGAGGGGAATGCTGGCGTCCTGCCTGAGGAGAAGCAAAGATGTGATTTACATCACTTTCATAGGGCAGTCCTTCTGGGTCTTTGTTTCTGTTTGGCCAATTATCTTCTTTATTTCTTCACACCCGTCTGGTCCATGGACCCTTCCCAAGATGCATTCTTGCTAAGATGGATCCCACCACAGAAGCTTATGGGTGCACGTCTATACTTATTATGGGCTGCGCCCCCTCCCTTTTCAACCACCAACAAGGCTTCCTTGCACATGCAGACAGGGAAGTCTTCCTTGACCTCAGGAGTGGTTTTACTCCTCTTGACCAGAACCAGGTGTCTGGCCCGGAGGCCCACTGTCTCCTACCTCAAAAGGCCACTCCAAGGGTTTTAACTTGAGTATTTGAAAGAATGGAGTGTTATGTTTTGAGATGAGAGGTTTTAAGAGGAGTCGGTTTGCACTGGGAAAGGGGGTTGTGGTTGGGATAGTTAAATTTGAGACGTTCATTAGACTTCCAGATGGAAACGTCTTGTTTAAAATTGGATTTAAAAGTCAGTGTTCTGGTCTGAAAATACATATTTGGACACCATCAGCATATAGCTTGTATAACAGTGACACTAAGTGAGATCACCAAGAGATTAGAAAGAGAAAAGGTCCAAGGACTGGACCCTGGGAAAGCACTCTAATATACGGATATCAGGGTGCCTGAGAAGAGCCAGTGAGATAGAAGGGACACCAGGAGAGTGTCACGTCCTGGCTGCCAGGAGAAGAGAATGTTCCAAGACAGAGGGATCGTCATGTCAGATGCTACTGATAGCTTAAGCTAGGTGGGCACTGAGAATTGATCATTGGGTGTAGCTATGTTGAGATAAGTGGTGACCTTGATAAGAGCAGTTTTATTGAGATCAAAAGCCTTGGTGTGAGTTCCGGAGGCAAATGGAAGAGTGGAAGTGGAGGTAGCAAGTATAAACTCTTCCAAGGAGTTTTGGTGTAAAAAGGAGAGAAATGGAATGGGGTTGCTGGCAAGCAGGGAAAGAATTCTTTAATTTCTTTTCATAGAATGGAGAAATACCTTGTTTTTATGTAGATGAATATGGTCTACTAGATAAGAAAGATTGGTGATATATGAGAGAGGGAGAATGAACTGCTGTAGGCAAGAGGGGATGAGGCTATCTGCTAGAAACACAGAGTTCTTTCATAGTAACAGAAGTGAAGTGAAGTGAAGTCGCTCAGTCGTGTCCGACTCTTTGCGACCCATGGACTGTAGCCTATCAGGCTGCTCGATCCATGGGATTGTCCAGGCAAGAGAAGTGGAGTGGATTGCCATTTCCTTCTCCAGGGGATCTTCCCGACCCAGGAATCGAACCCAGGTCTCCCACATTGCAGGTAGATGCTTTACCGTCTGAGCCACCAGGGAAGCCATGTAGATATATATGATGGTGGGAATTTGTAGAAGTTCTCTTCCTTTTGTATTTTCTCAGTGAAATAGGAAACAGGGTCACCAGATGAACTGCAGGATAAGGCAGATTTAAGAAGGAAGATATGAAAGTTATTTAGGAGAGTCAGAGTGAATGGACTAAAGAAATGTCCTATGGTTGTCATACATCATTAAATGCCCTCTTGAAGTTAGTGATCATGAGTTAAAAGTGAACTAGTTAATATCACCTGCGTATTCGGCTACATATAGTGGTGGAGAGTAAGATTTAAATAGAATTATAGTTAAGTCAGGGCTTCCCTGGTGGCTCGGAGGCTAAAGCGTCTGCCTGGAATGCGGGAGACCCGGGTTTGATCCCTGGGTCGGGAAGATCCCCTGGAGAAGGAAATGGCAACCCTCTCCAGTACTCTTGCCTGGAGAATCCCATGGATCGAGGAGCCTGGTAGGCTATAGTCCATGGGGTCGCAAAGAGTCGGACATGACTGAGCCACTTCACTTTCACTTTCATAGTTAAGTCAAGCAATATGATAAAAGTAAGGTAGGGCAAAAGGCCTCAGGAGTTTTTTTTACAAGGGAGCAATTATAATGGTAGGTCACTGAATTTAAGGTGGGTAAGTAGGGCAAGGATGGGTCTGAGAAACAGGGAAAGGTAGTTAAGTAGTAAGATTAAGGCTTTAGAGAACTTGGTTGAATAAAGGATGATTGGAGTGAAGTACTATAAGGATGGCACATAATTATATCTAGGGCCTCTTCTAAGGATCTCTGATTCTGAGGCATTGCCTGCAGTGTGGAATTATTACAGTTATAGGCTTCCCTGGTGGCTCAGAGGTTAAAGCGTCTCCTCCAATGTGGGAGACCTGGGTTCGATCCCTGGGTTGGGAAGATCCTCTGGAGAAGGAACTGGCAATCCACTCCAGTATTCTTGCCTGGAGAATCCCATGGACGGAGAAGCCTAGTAGGTTACAGTCCACGGGGTCGCAAAGAGTCGGACACGACTGAGCGACTTTACCTTATTATCTTTTAAGTTCTAAAAATAAGTTTTAAGTACATAAATTGTGAACTCCCTGGAGAGTAACCAAATTTTAGTATTCTTACCTACATTGTGAACTTTGGGACTCTCAAAGGATTTTAATATCACCAATAGACAATTAAATTCAACAGCAGGAAGTCTATTGAGTTTAATTTTAAAAAACTAGTATTATTTTAAAGGCCTGTGTTAAATGTGCACAAAGCAGCTTGATACATACAGCAGTTAAGGCTGTGGGCCATTTAAATCCAAATCCTGGCTTTGCTGTTTATTAGCTGTGTAACCTAAATGAACTTAACTTTACCGGGCCTTAGTTTCTTCATCTTGAAATGGCAGTAGTGATAATATATGTGCACAGGTTTATTTTGAGGATTATGAGTTGTATATATATAAAGCAGTTAAAGTAGAGCCTGATACATGAACTGTAAAGGTGCTGCTACAGCTGTTATTGTTAGTGTAATTTTTTGTTTGTTTTTTTAGTTTTGTTGTTTTTGTTGTTAGTATAATATTTATTGATACATTTATTTATGTATTCTATTGACATAATATTTATATGTTTAGTGTATACAGAATTGATTCTAGTGTTGTTTTTTGCTTCTTTCCCAGACTAGCTTCAGAGGTGCTGAACAGAGTTAATGTCACCAGCAAATGAAAAAAAAAAAATCAGTATATTTGTTTTTTTCAACAGTTATAGCAGAATATGGACATAGCAGACAAGGAAATTTGCAGTATATATTTGGGCATTTTGTTAGAAATAGGACTGTTTGAAGAGAGTGTAACTTCTATCTCCTTTTCACACTCTTCTGTTTGAATAGCAGAAAATAGAGAGAGGCATCTGAGCCGTCTGATTGGATAAAGACCGTCCCAAGTTACAACCAAACAAACAGTTCCATGGACTTTAGAAATTATATGATGCGAGATGAAAATCTGGAACCACTGCCCAAAAACTGGGAAATGGCCTACACTGATGCCGGGATGATCTACTTCATCGAGTAAGCAAGTGTTTGTGTCTTTCCTAATGTGCCCTGCCACTGTGTGACTTGCCTTTAAATTTTTGTAACCTAATTTTACAAGACTTCCATTTCTTTTTTCTTTCTTTAAAAATATTTTTCATACAAATTACAGTTGATTCTTAACCTATTTCCCTGGATGATATTTCATTTTTATTTGATATGGATAAAGGAATAATGTGTTTGATGAAGATAGAATTAAAAACAGATTTATCACTAATAATGAAAAATGCAAGGAATAAAGGGTATTTTGCTTTGCCTATTTCTTTTTTTTGAGGCCTTTTGGATGGATTGTCCACCTTAATGAGCATTTCACAAATTATCATCGTTTGGAAGGAGGCTGTGTTTATTATCTTAGCTAAATATTTTCAGACCTAGACTTTAAATTTGATGTATTCAGGTGATATAGTTAAATAATATAGGAGGAAAATATCACTGATCCTCAGAGCAATTGGTACAGTATAAATTCACAAAAAATAAAACTATTCTATGAAAAAGCATTATTAATATAAGTATAAATACAAATTTTGGTTTGTAAGATACCATATGTATTTGATCAATCTAAGATTTCATATTTGTACCTGAGAACAAATATTATACAATTATGCAAATATACAATATGAAGTATTTTTATGTTGCCATGCAGATATAATTTTCTTTAAAGTTCTTTGCCCAGAGGTAGAATATAAATGTAGCAAGGTAATAGACTATAATAGTTAAATAACAATTAAAATACTGGGGCTGAATTACACTAAAAATTAAATACAAATTTTGGTTTGTAAGATACCATATGCATTTGATCAATCTAAGATTTCATATTTGTACCTGAGAACAAATATTATACAAATAATTATGCAAATATACAATATGAACTATTTTTATGTTGCCATGCAGATATAATTTTCTTTAAAGTTCTTTGCCCAGAGGTAGACTATAAATGTAGTAAGGTAATAGACTATAATAGTTAAATAACAATTAAAATACTGGGGCTGAATTACACTCAAAAAATATGTATGTACTCAGAAAGGAATTAGAGGTGGGAGACTTAAACCAGTTGACTCAATATGTTCTGAATTCCACAGCTTTACCATACAGTGAGCATTGTGCTATACCAAGGAAGATTATATTATTTAAAAGATGTATATTTTATGTACAATGTTCTTTTTTGTTTTCCATATGTAGTACTTTATTGATTACATTATACATTTATATAGGCATTAATGACCAGGATTATACAAAAATGGACAAAATCAGATATGCTCTTCCCTGTGGACAATTTAAGGGTGTTTTTTTTTTTTAAGGGTAATTTAGATTTTTGACTTTCATATTAACTTTAGAACTAAACCCCCAAGTACAATGCAGAGTCACTGAAAGAGGCTAAGATGTCTTTAGAAGCACATTATGAGATAGTGAATCTGAGAGTATTTCATCCTGCAAACAGAGGTAAATTAGTTTGGTTTGGGGAAATTATCTCTTTGACAGAATGGGTAACACAGACAATCCTAATTTCTCTTACTTAGATTATCTATTAGCATACAAAAAAAAATATTCCACAGTCTACCAACTAGTATCTGACCTGGCAATGTGTAGGAAGTGACTGCATAGATAGCTCTGTAAGTAGTTCAGGAGTTAGAAAAAGGATAGGAGGTGTGATTAATTCCTCGAAACCACTGGCTTCATTTCCTAAGAGTGGTCAACATAGAGATTAGTGAGTTAATCTCTTCTTTGATCACATTGTTCTTCTTCCTCTGCTTTGATGATAGCTTTAATTTGTATTTTATTGCCTTCCTATATATTTTCTTCCAGGATTTTTCTCTCTTTAATATCCTCATATTTCAGATACTTAAACTATAACTCTGTCTACTCAGCAGTATTATAGCTTTGTTTTAGCGTTAGTGTTTACTGCATGGTGACCTGGGGCTGAAGCTAACTGATTGTGGCCTATGATGAAATGAAACAGACCTCGCTCTTAAAAAGCATCTGTGCCCTACTTCAAAAGGGACGAGGAGGATCTTTCTGTTCTTTTTTTTTTTTCATGTTAAATATGTGGTCCAGACTGTTGAAAGGGCTCCCCTAATAGCTCAGTTGGTAAAGAATCCGCCTGCAATACAAGAAACCCCGGTTCAATTCCTGGGTTGGGAAGATCTGCTGGAGAAGGTACAGGCCACCCACTCCTGTATTCTTGGGCTTCCCTTGTGGCTCAGCTGGTAAAGAATCCACCTGCTATGTGGGAGACCTGGGTTTGATCCTTGAATTAGGAAGATCCCCTGGAGAAGGGAAAGGCTACCCACTCCAGTATTCTGGCCTGGAGAATTCCATGGACTGTATAGTCCATTGTGTCACAAAGAGTCGTACATGACTGAGCGACTTTCACTAGAATCCGCCTGCAATACAAGAAACCCCGGTTCAATTCCTGGGTTGGGAAGATCTGCTGGAGAAGGTACAGGCCACCCACTCCTGTATTCTTGGGCTTCCCTTGTGGCTCAGCTGGTAAAGAATCCACCTGCTATGTGGGAGACCTGGGTTTGATCCTTGAATTAGGAAGATCCCCTGGAGAAGGGAAAGGCTACCCACTCCAGTATTCTGGCCTGGAGAATTCCATGGACTGTATAGTCCATTGTGTCACAAAGAGTCGTACATGACTGAGCGACTTTCACTTTCACTATTGAAAATTTAGTTTTGTAGAGTTGAGTTTTACTATACCCATGATTGTTACTTGCATGTTGCAGAAACAGATACTTTACAACTTTTTACATTATTTCACCTTTTTATTTTCAGAGAGTCCCGGTAAAGAAAGAGGCTCTATCTGATTGTTCATCTCTTTATTCCCAATCCCCAGCCCAATGCCCGACATCACAGGCACCTAAGAAATACAGTGTTTTTTGGAAACAGAAAGGAATTCAGCCAGCAAGAAAGCAGGGCTTTCAAGGGCAGCTTTTTGGCACAGTATGGGGCCATGTGCCCACCCTTTGAAACATTTTTGACTGCTTAGATAAACATCTGTTATTATGCACTTAGCATTTTATCCCTTCTTCAGAGCCTTCATTCTCAATTAGTGCCTCTAGCATCACCTTTCCTTTATGACTATTTTGAGTAGTCTGAGAACAACAACACTATTGAATCAGAGGTATACAAATGAAGCCTAGAGAAGATAAATGTTCAAACATCATATACCTTTTATTCACTTTTTATCTTTGCTTTTGAAATACTTTTCTCCCTCTTTACTTTACTGTTTCTAATTGAAATCTTTGTTCTACAGCCACAATACCAAGACAACCACCTGGTTGGATCCTCGTCTTTGTAAGAAAGCCAAAGCCCCTGAAGACTGTGAAGATGGAGGTAGAGATTTAGAAACCTTTTATGCCATATTATTCTCTTTATCCCTTCTTGCTCGTCCTGCTTAGATAATGAATTTTCCAAAACCCTAAACAAACCACAATGTGCATATGCCCATAAGCAGTGGGTAGATATCAATCATTCTCAGCTGATTCTGGTCATTTTGTTATTGCATCTAATTTTATGAGTCTTTGATTTTTGAGAAATATACAACTAAATCCTTTAAAGAAAATCTTGATTAAAAATAAATTTGCCATTTTTTAGACATTTATTTTTAAAACAAACTTTAAAAATTCTAAATAAAAATTTAGTAAGTTAGGTACATTCTGAATCACAGAGTAACCTCATAATGCTTGCTACTCCCTCAAAAATATATTTAATTAAGTTTCACTAAGATAGATATGCCAGTATCTATAATCCTTAGCCATTTAGAGCAACAACAGAAACTTAGTGAGAGTTTCTAATATACCCTCCATCCCACACACAAGAAAAATTATTTCTCTGAGAATCTTTATGATAATAATAATGCTTATATCTTATATATATAAGATATGATATAGAATATATCATACATAAGATATAATTATATATCATATATAATCATGTATCATATATTATAGGTTCTATTTAATGATATGGTCTTACAAATAAGTATAGAATTTACCCCAACCAAAATGTTAGCTATGCCTTCTTGAATATAAAGTTTATTCATTTATGAATAAAATTTGCATTTCTTTTGTATGACTCTCAGAAATTATATACCTTAGTTAAAAAAAAATAGGTGGATTAGGATGAGATTCAGATAGTCTTCCTAAAGATTAAATTTCAATCTATGAAAAAAACATTTAAGCAGAATTTATACATATTTTTTCAGCATGAGAGACTTTTTTAGGAATAAGTAGAGATGAAATGTTTAAAATTTATTTGTAATTATATTGAAAAAAGGATAGCTTGGAGTAAATCTCCTGAAGGATATGCAAGTCCTCTACACTAAAAACTATGAAACATCACTAAAATAAATCAGTGAAGACCTAAAATAGTTGGTGCAATATATTGTGTTTATTGATATACAATATAGATGGGATGACACATACTATTAATAATGATGTTCATTCTCCTCAAATTGATATCTAGGTTCTATACAATCCCAATCAAACTTCTAAAAGTCTGTTTTTAAGAAACTGACAAACTGATTCTAAAATATATATTAAAAGTCTTCTCTGGTGACTTAGTGGTAAAGGATCTGCCTGCCAGTGCAGGAGATGCAGGTTCAATCCCTAGTCCTGGAAGATGCCACAGAGCAGCTAAGCCCATGCATCACAACTGTTAGCCTGTGCTCTAGAGACCAGAAGCTGCTCCTACTGAAGCCCTCACGTCCTGGAGACTGTGTCTTCAAGAGCAGCCACTACAGTGAGAAGCCTGCACATCGCACCTAGAGAGTAGCCCACTGTCTGCAACTAGAGAAAAGCCTGTGCAGCAGCAAAGACCCAGCTCAGCCAGAAATAAATTTAAGAAGTTAAGATACTTTAAAACATATATAAATAAATATATATATGAAAATAGTGTACAAAGGCTTTAGTTAGCCAAACAGTCTTGAAAAAGGACAAAGATAAAGAACTTAGGCTACCAGGTTTGAAGGCTTACTATAAAGCTACAGTTATCAAGAGTGTTATCTATCCATAGGATAGACAAATGGATCAGTGGAACAGGGTAAGAGAATCCAGAAATAGATGCACACATATGTGATCACTTAATTTGCAGCCTAAGTGCCAAGTCGGTTCAACAAGGGGAGGAAAATCTCTAACAAATGGTGCTGAAACAACTGGCAATGCAGAAGGAGAAATGAACTTCAACTATACCTTTGCTCCATATATAAAAATTAATTTCAGATGGCTCAGTGATCTAGTCACAATAGCTAGAAGCCTAAAGCTTCTAGAATACAATACAGGAGGGTATCTTCAGGACTTTAAGATTAGCAAAGATGGAGGAAAAACTATAACTGTTGCATATTGCTGGGCAGAATGTAAAATAGTACAACTGCTTTGAAGAAGAATTTGGCAGCTTCTTGAAAGGTTAAATATAAATTTCCACTCCTAGATATCTATCCAAAAGGAATGAAAATGTATGTCCACACAAGCACTTAAATGTAAATTTTTATAGTAGCACTATTCCTGATAGCTAAAAAGTGGAAGCAACTCAGTTGTCCATCAAACAATGAATGGAATATTATTCAGCAAGAAAAAGAAATTAAATATGTATGAATTAAATATTTAAAGAAATATTAAATATGTATAATATGACATGATGAACCTCAAAAAATGTTATGTCAAGTGAAAGAAACTAGACACAAAGATTAGCTATTGCATGACTTCATTCATATGAAATGTCTATAGTAGACAAATCTATAGAGCCGAAGCAGATTAGTGGTGGTCCGGGCTAAGGAAGGGGATAGAGATTAATTATAAATAGCACAAGGGATAGGCTTCCCAGATGGCGCAGTGGTAAAGAATCTGCCTACCAGTGCAGGAAACTCAAGAGACTCAGGTTCGATACCTGTGTCAGGAAGATCCCCTGGAGTAAGTAATGGCAACTCACTCCAAGTAATGGCAACTCACTCCAAAGTTCTTGCCTGAAAAATTTCATGGACTCAGGAGCCTGGTGGGCTACAGTCCATGGGGTCGCAAAGAGTTGAGTGACTGAGCATGCAGCACAAGGAACCATATTGGGGTCATGGAATTTTCCAAAACTGGATTGTGGTAGATAGCTGCAAAACTAAGCAAATTATTAAAGTCAATGAAGGGTATATTTTTTAAAACAGAAGAGTTTTATGTGATGTGTAAATTATACCTCAATAAAGTTGCTTTTTAAAATGGCCAAAGAATTTGAACAGATGGTTTACGAAAGACAGAGAATAGCCAATACGAACATGAAAAGATATGTACATCAACTGTACCTCAATTTAAAAAAAAAAGCATTAAAAATGTGCTTATCGTTAATTATCTCTATGATTTATTCACACCCCCTAGAAGGGCTAAAGTCAAATACACTGACAATACCAAACTTTGAAGAGATCGTAGAGCATATGGATTTGTACATGTTGGTAGGAATGTAAAATTATGTAAAAACTGGAGAAATTCTGGCAGTTTCCTATGAGGTGTTATATCAAGAAAAATGAAAACATAATATTCCCCTGAAGACTTCACCTGAATGATCATGACAGCCTTATTCGTAATAGTTCCAACCTCAAAACATCCCAAATATTCAACAGGATAATGGATAAACAGTTTGTGGTTTATTCATGCAATGAAATACTACTCATCAATACAATGAAAAAGCTGTCGATAACATTCAACAACATGGATGAACCTCAGAACATTTTGAATGAAAGAAGCCAGATCCAAAAGAATGGGTACTCAATTAACCATTATTTAAAGTCCAAGAACATGAAAATTAATCTATGCTGACAGAAGTCAGGAAATGATGGAGAAGGAGGGTAGAATAGTGAATTGAAATAAATTCTCTGGAATGATGGACATCCTTTCCATCTTGTTTGGGGTGATGGTTATATAGGCACCTGCAGTTACTAAAGCTCATTCTTTGTACTTGAACAAGCATATAAATTGATATTTTAATCATTGCATGAGCACGTAAGGTCTGTGCATTGTGGTGAATACAAATTATACCTCAAATAATTTTTAAAATAACTTTTTATAACACACTTCCCTTCTTCTTCCCTAAGGCTTTTCACAGTAAGTTTCTTAAGGTGAAATCAGCCATTGTGAAAGTAATCTAGAATATGTAATATTATAGAATTGGACTTTTTAAAGATTAGGAATGTGGTATTAGTCTTTTCAGGATGTCTCTTTTGCCAGGCTTCGTTCCTTTTCTTTTTCTAGGGCTTCCCTGGTGGCTTAGATGATAAAGAATCTGCCTGCAAGGCAGGAGACCCAGGTTTGATTCCTGGGTCAGAAAGATCCCCTGGAGAAGGGAACGGCAAGCCACTCCAGTATTCTTGTCTGGAGAATTCCATGGACAGAAGAACCTGCTGGCTACCGTCCATTGGGTTGCAAAGAGTCGGACATGACTGAGCGACTAACCCTTTTGCCCTTTCATTCATTTTCCTACCAGCTGATTGTTTCAGTTCAGTTCTCTGCCTTTTCCTGTTTTCCCTTGTAGAATGTATTTATTTTCATAACCTTAACTATCAGCTTACTGTAGCTAGTCTCCTTGTCTGAATCTCTAGTGTTGTCCTCTGTTCTGAATCCTGTTTCTGTATACCCTACTACTTTAGAGACTTTCTTTTTGGTTGCCCTACTGGCACTTCAGATAAACATATTTAAAACTGAATTTAGCATCTTTCTCCCACAGTCCCCACATTTTGCCTTCTCTCTTAGTACCATCCTTATAATTATCTGGGCAAAATCCATTGAGTCCTATTTGCTACTGCTTCTCCTCCTCTTGCTCTGTCCCCTATATAGTTTCCAATCCCTGCTGCTCTTTCTTTTTTCTATATTTTGGCAATATATTATTATGAAAAATTTCCAACATATAGAAAAACTGAGTTTTTCAGTGAATACATATATTATAATGATCATTTTGCTATGTTTGCTTTTTCATATGCTCCCTATGCTCCCTATTCTCTATTTATGCTTTTTTTTTTTTTTTTGAATATCATCCTCTCCCTTCCTCTAACTACCACACATTTGGATTATACTGGTCTTTTTTTCCCTACAGTTCTCCAATGTATCTCTTATGCCAGTGGTCTGTAAAATAAATGATGACGTTCCAACTATTTGGGTTCAGGAAGAAAATGTCAGTATCATGTTTTTGTTGGGAAAAAATAAATTAAACTTCTCTACTATTTTACATACAGATTGGCAGTGGTATTCTACTTCATTCTATTTGTCAGATTATCATGTACGCTCCTCAGAGTGTCTTAAAGGAAGAATGAAGGCAACTCCTTTGCTTTTGTCAGGAGCCCTGTAAAGTTTTTCAGTTTACTTGTGCACAGTTAAGTGGATTTATAGACCATGTTACATGGTTTTTAATTTACACAAAATTAAAATGTGGCTTAAAAGGATTTCTACAAAGACACTGGTGATTAAAGGTAATACAGATATGCAAGCCCAAGGTAACAGTGAGAAAATGGTGCAGCTGACACTTCTCATACACCTCATAAGAGCTCTTTTCAACTACGTTGAGGTAAAATTGGGATAATTGTTTATTTAGTCTTTATCTCCTTTTCTAAATGTCTGTTTTGTATATGCTTTATTATGTGTATGTTAGATTAGTATATCTATGTCTATGAATATGTAAATCTCTTGGAAATACATGGTCAGATTTTTTATTGATAAGACTGCCGCTGCTGCTGGTAAGTGGCTTCAGTCGTGTCCGACTGTGCGACCCCATAGACGGCGCCCACCAGGCTCCCTCGTCCCTGGGATTCTCCAGGCAAGAACACTGGAGTGGGTTGCCATGAAAAGTGAAAGTGAAGTCGCTCAGTCATGTCCGACTCTTAGCGACCCCATGGACTGCAGCCTACCAGGCTCCTCTGTCCATGGGATTCTCCAGGCAAGAGTACTGGAGTGGGGTGCCACTGCCCTCTCTGATAAGACTACATGATCAAAAAAGTTTAGCTACATTATCCATTACTCTTTCTAAAATATAACTGCCTTCATACCTCTCTCCCTTGCTCAGGTTAATGGCCATTTTAGTTAATGGCTCCCTACTGTCAGCAGAATAAAGTCTAGTCTACTTGGGAAAGTATTGAAGATTTTTTGTAACTGAACTGTATTCTTTATTTATTTCTCAAAGTATTTTCATACCATAAATATGACATATCTTTATCTTTGCCACAGGCCCGTTTCTTATGCCAGGAA
Organism: Aepyceros melampus; assembly: GCA_006408695.1. Lineage (NCBI taxonomy): Eukaryota > Metazoa > Chordata > Mammalia > Artiodactyla > Bovidae > Aepyceros > Aepyceros melampus. The sequence goes on from SJXQ01005766.1 coordinate 22,677, forward strand.
CCAACCTTGTTCCCTGTGTCCACTTGGCTTATATCTGCTTATCCTTTTAAGCTCAAATGTATAATTTGTGTAGCCTCCTCTGTTGTTCTCTTCCAGGTCAGAATTAGGTGTTCTTGCCTCTGTGCACAGCATGTTTCTATTGTAGCACCTACAACATTGCACTGTTACCAGATACCTATACTCTGTAAGAGCGGTAATTTTGTCTTATCTATATATCCCTTCAGTTGAGACTTAAATGTTTTGGAAGGAAAGGAGGAAGAAAAGAAGGAAAGAAGCCACTCTATCCTTCAGGCATCCTTCTTGAAAATAATGTTTAATCTCCTTAGGGTTCTGGGGGAAGCAAAAAATAGCAATTCTGTCTTGAGACTTACCTGGTGGTCCAGTGGTTAAGACTCCACACTTCCAGTGCAGAGGGCAAGCGTTCAGTCCCTGGTGTGGCAGGCTGGGGTCCCACATGGCTCATGGCCAGAAAGAGAAAAGAGAAAAATCTATCTTCATTCATTAGTGAGGAGTCAATAGAGAAATAAGACAAGAAACAAAGCTGAGATTAGAATGCCATTGATGAGTGAACATGGCTTAGTGCCACACCTATATTGGGCTTACTAATATTTCACCCCTACCAGAGGGAGACTTAAGCACTCAATCTCCAGCCTCTGTGTTCAGCTGTTTGGCTCCTCCCACAAGGCAGATATGGCAAAAGACCAGATAGCACCCTCTCTGCAGGCAGGCTAGCATCTGAAACCGCAAGAGGACCCAAAAGGCCCTGAGCCAAACACATTGAATTCATTCTCTAAAACTCACCTGTCAAATAAGACATTCTTTCTTCCTTGGAGAACAAAGTAGAGGGGCTCAGGAAATAGAAAATGATTCTCTGCAAAAGTGTGTTCCCCTAAAGCTCTTTGCGTTATGGGTGACTGTATGCCTTGGTTGGTGAAGGACTAATCCTTCTTATTCCTACTGTCCCAGTGTAATTAATAATAGTGTCTCCTTTCACTCTCAAAAGTGGAGAATACATTACATGGTAATCTTAATTGTATCGTTCTTAAGATCAGTTTAGTTCAGTTGCTCAGTCATGTCTGACTCTTTGCGACCCTGGAACTGCAGCACACCAGGCCTCCCTGTCCATCACCAACTCCCGGAGTTGACCCAAACTTATGTCCATTGAGTCGGTGATGCATCCAGCCATCTCATCCTCTGTCATCCCCTTCTCCTCCTGCCCTCAATCTTTCCCAACATCAGGGTCTTTTCAAATGAGTCAGCTCTTCACATCGGGTGGCCAAAATACTGAGAGTTTCAGCTTCAACATCAGTCCTTCCAATTAACACCCAGGACTGATTTCCTTTAGGATGGACTGGTTGAATCTCCTTGCAGTCCAAGGGACTCTCAAGAATCTTCTCCAACACCACAGTTCAAAAGCATCAATTCTTCTGTGCTCACAATCACAGACAACTAGCCAATCTGATCTCACAGACCACAGCTTGTCTAACTCAATGAAACTAAGCCATGCCGTATAGGGCCACCCAAGACAGATGGGTCATGGTAGAGAGGTCTGACAGAATGTGGTCCATTGGAGAAGGGAATGCAAACCACTTCAGTTCTTATGATAGAGCAACCAAAGTTGCATTCAGTATTCCAGGGATGTTCAAAGCATTTTAATCCAAGAGTTACTCCCCTACCCCTATTACTGGATATGCCTTTGCAAAATCACCTGTATTTCACTATGGTGGTGGTGTAGTCGCTAAGTTATGTCTGACTCTTGCGATCCCATGGAATGTAGCCTGCCAAGCTCCTTTGTCCATGGGATTCTTCACACAAGAATACTGGAATGGGTTGCCATTTCCTTCTCCAGGGGATCTTCTCATCCCAGGAATGGAACATGGGTCTCCTGCATTGCAGTCAGATTCTTTCCCAACTGAGCTACATAGTAACCTGTATTTCCCTTTCAGTTCAGTTCAGTCCCTCAGTCGTGTGCAACTCTTTGCGACCCCATGAATTGCAGCATGCCAGGCCTCCCTATCCATGACCAACTCCTGGAGTTCACTCAAACTCACGTCCACCGAGTCGGTGATGCCATCCAGCCATCTCATCCTCTGTCATCCCCTTCTACTCCTGCCCCCAATCCCACCCAGAATCAGAGTCTTTTCCACTGAGTCAACTCTTTTCATGAGGTGGCCAAAGTACTGGAGTTTCAGCTTCAGCATCAGTCCTTCCAAAGAACACCCAGGACTGATCTCCTTTAGAATGGACTGGATGGATCTCCTTGCAGTCCAAGGGACTCTCAAGAGTCTTCTCCAACACCACAGTTCATCAATTCTTCGGCGCTCAGCCTTCTTCACAGTCCAACTCTCACATCCATACATGACCACCGGAAAAACCATAGCCTTGACTAGACGGACCTCTGTTGGCAAAGTAATGTCTCTGCTTTTGAATATACTATCTAGGTTGGTCATAACTTTCCTTCCAAGGAGTAAGCGTCTTTTAATTTCATGGCTGCAGTCACCATCTGCAGTGATTTTGGAGCCCCCCAGAATGAAGTCTGTTTCCACTGTTTCCCCATCTAGTTCCCATGAAGTGATGGGACCAGATGCCATGATCTTCGTTTTTGAATGTTGAGCTTTAAGCCAACTTTTCACTCTCCTCTTTCACTTTCATCAAGAGGCTTTTGAGTTCCTCTTCACTTTCTGCCATAAGGGTGGTGTCATCTGCATATCTGAGGTTATTGATATTTCTCCCACCAATCTTGATTCCAGCTTGTGCTTCTTCCAGTCCAGTGTTTCTCATGATGTACTCTGCATATAAGTTAAATAATCAGGGTGACAATATACAGCCTTGACATACCCCTTTTTCCATTTGGAACCAGCCTGTTGTTCCATGTCCAGTTCTAACTGTTGCTTCCTGGCCTGCATATAAGTTTCTCAAGAGGCAGGTCAGGTGGTCTGGTATTCCCATCTCTCTCAGAATTTTCCACAGTTTGTTGTGGTCCACACAGTCAAAAGCTTTGGCATAGTCAAGAAAGCAGAAATAAATGTTTTTCTGGAACTCTCTTGCTTTTTTCATGATCTAGCGGATGTTGGCAATTTGATCTCTGGTTCCTCTGCCTTTTCTAAAACCAGCTTGAACATCTGGAAGTTCACGGTTCACGTATTGCTGAAGCCTGGCTTGGAGAATTTTGAGCAGTACTTTACTAGCATGTGAGATGAGTGCAATTATGTGGTAGTTTGAGCATTCTTTGGCATTGCCTTTCTTTGGAATTGGACTGGACCTTTTCCAGTCCTGTGGCCACTGCCGAGTTTTCTAAATGTGCTGGCATATTGAGTGCAGCACATTCACAGCATCATCTTCCAGGATTTGAAATAGCTCAACTGGAATTCCATCACCTCCGCTAGGTTTGTTCATAATGATGCTTTCTAAGGCCCATTTGAATTCACATTCCAGGATGTCTGACTCTAGGTGAGTGATCACACCATCGTGATTATCTTGGTCATGAAGATCTTTTATGTACAGTTCTTCTATGTATTCTTGCCACCTCTTCTTAATATCTTCTGCTTCTGTTAGGTCCATACCATTTCTCTCCTTTATCGAGCTCATCTTGACGAGATCTCTAGTCTTTCCCATTCTTTTCTTTCCTCTATTTCTTTGCACTGATTCTTATCTCTCCTTGCTATTCTTTGGAACTCTGCATTCAGATGGTTATATCTTTCCTTTTCTCCTTTGCTTTTCGCTTGTCTTCTTTTCACAGCTATTTGTAAGGCCTCCCCAGACAGCCATTTTGCTTTTTTGCATTTCTGTTTCCCTTTGGGGACCCCAAAATTTGGAACCTGGAGCCTGTTTGTTTTATGCCCAGTCGTTACCACATTTGCCATATACTTGGTCTCTTCTCTGAATAGGGGAGAAATAGCCCCACGATAGGCTATTTGCAGAATAGACTATATCTAACTTAACATTGTAGTCTCCATAGTATCTTGCACAGAGTAGATGCTAGTAAACGGGATAGTAATAACAATATGTTAAATGTAAATTTTTATAGTTTAAGATATTATTTGCCTTTTGTTGAACATTTAAGATCTAGAAAAACTTTACAGTTCCTAAACTTTGCCCTTCCTCCCTCAGTCTTTTGCTATTCATAACCTGTGTTTTTCTACCATATCTGATGGTTTAATGAGAGTACATGTTTGTCTTCCACTCAAAGTAATTAATGTGTTAATTAAATGGTTATCTTAAAAATTCAACATCAGGAATCCATTTTACTTTCAACTCACTACTTTTCTCTTATGATGAAAGAAAGATTAAATTTTTTACTAAAGACATTTTTATTAAAATGTGTTCATGTTGATACCTTTATAGAATTTAGAGAATGGTAAAAGAAAATTATCAGTTGAATAGAGCTCCACAATGAGAAATGCATTATAATTTATATATTTAAATAAGAAAATTGCTATTTGGAGAAGAGGAATGGTAAGTTCATGGGCCTTAGAACCAATCAGCGGCTTGATATACCAGAAATAGTTTTGCTTTTTGAGTCAACTTTTGGCACGGGGAAGATGCTTTAGCTTTTAAAATAGGAAAATATCGTTAGGTCTTTCCTATCTTCTCTTCCAGAGTTCTCAAACTGCTTTTTTTTTTTTTTTTTTTTACAACTGAGTTTCCAAACAAACAAGAAGGCTATTTCTTAAGGACTCCACAATTTACTCTTTCAGACTACAGTATGCTGAATTTTCGGAGAAGGCAATGGCACCCCACTCCAGTACTCTTGCCTGGAAAATCCCATGGGTGGAGGAGCCTGGTGGGCTGCAGTCCGTGGAGTTGTGCAAAGAATCGGACACGACTGAGTGACTTGACTTTCACTTTTCACTTTCACGCATTGGAGAAGGAAATGGCAACCCACTCCAGTGTTCTTGCTTGGAGAATCCCAGGGACAACAGAGCCTGGTGGGTTGCTGTCTATGGGGTCGCACAGAGTTGGACATGACTGAGCAACTTAGCAGCAACAGCAGCAGCATGCTGAATTTTGCCCTTCACCTTTCCAGTGAAACTGCTTTGCTTAATGTTACCCATAACCACCTGCCTGATTGCCAGATATAGTGGACTCTTTTTAGCCCTTATCTCCAGTCCTGACAGCATTATAAAGCATTTGTTCATGTTGACTGTGCCCTCCTTGTCTGTCTTATTTGACTCCATTCCCCCTATTCTTACTTACTCTGCTCCTTAAATTGGTAATGCTCCTAAGCTTCTATTCTCCATCTTTTCTATTCACAACTTACCTCAGTAATTTTGTCTACTGCCATAGCTTTAATTGCAATGTCTCCCAGATCTTTTATCTTCCTCTGTTTCTCTTTTGAGGACAGGACCAGGTTCATATTTCCAAGAAATTGTTAGGTATCTCTACAAGGATGTTGCATAGCCCCTCAAATGCAACATCTTCCAAACTGAGTTAAGTCTTTTGTATACCTGCACTTCCTGCCATCACCAACTGACCTTACGTCCTCCCAGTTCTGTGAGCCTGAAACTGATTATCATCCTCAACTTTTCCCTCACCCTATCTTCTTCATTGCAGCCAAGTATCAAGTTCTATCAATTCTGACTTTAAAAAATATGGCATCTCTTAAGTGTCCAGTGGTGCTCATCATTTTTTTTCTTTTTTTTTAATTAAAAAAATTTTTTTTCCTTTAATTAATTTTTATTTTTTAGTTTGTTTTGCTTTACAATACTGTATTCATTTTGCTACACATCGACATGGATCAGCCACGAGTGTACATGAACTCCCAATCCCGACCCCCACCTCCCCCCTCCCGCCCCACA
>SJXQ01005766.1:29762-72155 GCA_006408695.1 Aepyceros melampus
TTTAGATCTTTAATCCATTTTGAGTTTATTTTTGTGTATGGTGTTAGAAAGTGATCTAATTTCATTCTTTTACAAGTGGTTGACCAGTTTTCCCAGCACCACTTGTTAAAAAGATTGTCTTTAATCCACTGTATATTCTTGCCTCCTTTGTCGAAGATAAGCTGTCCATAGGTGTGTGGATTTATCTCTGGGCTTTCTATTTTGTTCCATTGATCTATATTTCTGTCTTTGTGCCAGTACCATACTGTCTTGATGACTGTGGCTTTGTAGTAAAGCCTGAAGTCAGGCAGGTGTCTCCTGTGTTGTCTTAGTCACTTCAGTCATGTCTGACTCTTTGCCACCCCATGAACTGTAGTCTGCTAGGCCCCTCTCTCCATGGAATTCTCCAGGCGAGAGTACTGGAGTGGGTTGCCACTTCTTCCTCCAGATATCTGTCTCCTAAATGCCTCTAAATCCAAATTAACCCTTCTTTCCTCTTCTCACAGCTGTTTCCATAGGTATCCAATAAATATTTTATAATGTATCATATTTATGCTTAAACAGCCATTAACCTGGGTATCATCTTGACCTCCTCCCGCCCCACAATCTTCATGCTAGTCATTAAGTTCTGTTGCTTCAACCTGCTTGTCTCTATTATCCATTCTTTCTCTATATTCCCACTGCCAGTGCCTTAGCTCCAGCCTTCATAATTTCTTATCTAGGCTATTATTGATTTTCTTATTTGCCTGACTTTATTTTCACTCCACACCATCTATTTCATCCTTTATTACTGTTACCCATAACTTCCCCAAATCTAATTTAATCATGTTACAGTCAGTTTAATCAGTTTCATCATCATCAAAATAAAGGCCAAACTCCTTAACCCAGCACTCAAGAAATGTGTTTTGGTTCCTATTATAAGACAAGCCCCCGGCATACATACTTCACTCTAGTCTTATCAAATTATTTGTAATTACTGAAAATGCCAGCCATTTTTAATCCCTCAGTGCTCTTTGATCAGTGAAATGGCCTCCCTTTCACCATCCCAACTCATTCTTTAAGACTGCTCAAATGTCACTGTCTTCTAGAGTACTTTTCTAATAACTGTTTTACCAAGCAAGTGGTGGTATTCCTCAGCTCTCCCTCAAAAGCTTGTTTGTTTCATTATTATGCTTCCCTGATAGCTCAGACAGTAAAGAGTCTGCTTGCAATGCAGAGGATCCAGGTTTGATTCCTGGGTTGGTAAGATCCTCTGGAGAAGGAAATGGAAACCCAGTCCAGTATTCTTGCCTGGAAGATCCCATGGATGGGGAAGCCTAGGAAGCTATAGTCCATGGGGTTGCAGAGTTGGACACAACTGAGCAACTAACACCTTCACACTTTCTATTTCACTATATCGTTTCTCTTTTCTGTCTTCACTTTTCGACTATGAACTCCTTGATGTCAAGAACGTGTGTTTCTAATTTTTGTTTTTGCATAAGGAAGGAGAGGGGAGGAAGAGGAGGAAGAAAGGGGAAAAAAGGAAAGGAAAGGGGGAAGAATTCAGTAAGTGAATTGACTCACTGGCTAGTGTATAGAATTGCTAGGTATTTTAGTCTAGATTTTATTACCTTTGGTTTAAGTGGGTAAGTAACAATCACTTCTTTACTGTGTGAATCTACCCTGCAGAAACCTGTCTGATCTTATCACATGTGAAGGTTGAAAGTGATTGCTAAGAGTAATCCAGAGATAAATTAGCAATTTGTTTACTCTCCTAAAGAAAAGACTGTACTTTATCTGTTAGTTGCTTCTTTAAGTGCTAACTAAAATGCTGACTCAACTTCCACATTAACACCAAAATATATTTATATATTTGTTGATCTTTTTTCTAATTAGGCATTAATACATCATTCTTAGTGAATTTTGCAGGGAGCAAATGGAATATTTCAACTATCTCTACAGTTGCTTGATTCAGTTCAGTTCAGTCGCTCAGTTGTGTTCGACTCTGCGACCCTGTGGACTGCAGAACACCAGGCTTTCCTGTCCATCACCAACTCCCAGAGCTTATTGAAACTCATGTCCATTGGTCAGTGATGCCATCCAACCATCTCCTGCCTTCAATATTTCCCAGTATCAGAGTCTTTTCAAATGAGTCAATTCTTTGCATCAGGTGGCCAAAGTGTTGGAGTTTCAGCTTCAGCATTAGTCCTTCCAATGACTATTCAGGACTGATTTTCTTTAGGATGGACTGGTTGGATCTCATTGCAGTCCAAAGGACTCTCAAGAGTCTTCTCCAGCACCACAGTTCAAAAGCATCAGTTCTTCAGTGCTCAGCTTTCTTTATAGTACAGCTCTCACATCCATACATGACTACTGGAAAAACCATAGCTTTGACTAGACAGACCTTTGTTGGCAAAGTAATGTCTGCTTTTTAATGCTAATCCCTTGAATTTATAGTTGCTTAAATTCTCCAAAATTCTCACAGAGCATAAATCCAGGTATGATACCGTTGTAGAATTCATCCTTACATAGCACAATTGAGTTCCCATGCTATTTCAAGAAAATCTCTATTAACGAAAATTCTCTCCCTCTCATAGGAAATTCTCCATGATATTGCTTTGGTAATACTATTATAGAGCATTTTTCACAGTTTCATTGTTCATACAATCCAACAAATACTTTTATTCATGTAGCAGTTGCTTGGTGTTGACTTGAAGAAAAACACACAACATGAAGGAGAGTTGTGAGCTTTCTTATTTAGGGTCTAACTAAGGACCATGCCTCAGGAAACAGGCACTCAGTAACTCCGAGGAGCTGTTCCAAGAGCTAGGAGAGGAGCCAGGATGTATATGAATTTTTTGGTTAGGATATCTATGTAGCCAAGCATACATTTTAGTAAAAGATTACTTCTAATCACAAAGAACAGATATATATCTCAAGTTAATGGTCTTAGTACTTTTCTGTGTATGGGAAGAAAAGTCACTGGGGTCACTGAAATTCTTCCTTCAATAATGCTTCTAATTATCTAAGACCCATTTATCCAAAGCATAGAGCACCTCATCCTGTTTTATTTTTTCATCCCGAATTGCTTTCAGGATGCAGTGGGTTCAACTTAACCCTTGTAGAACTGGGTGATGAGTGATGCTCTTTGTTCTTTTTTCTGTTAACATGAGTCATAAAATATTGTACTTAATTGATGATTGTTTGCCTTGTGGCTGTGGAGGATCAAAGTGAACTGAAGTATATCCCAGTTCTTCTCAGTTGTTTTGATCTGTTTTCACATAGTAGTTACTTTTTATCTATTCTCATCTTTTCCATCTCAGACATTTCAACCAGATTTTTTCAAAGGAAAACCGCAAAAGCTCACCAGACTTCAAAACTACCAGTTAATATTATATACATAGTCAGAGAACTATGCTGGGGAAAAAGGGGTGGAGATGATTCAGAGCTTTTCATAAAGAGGCTAGTCATCTATTCTCTTCTTTTTTCCTGAATGTGGAATAATAATTTTTATTAGAGTGTAACGGTTTGTACTGTTTATCAAGTTCAATGGAATTTTTTCTTACAAAGTGGATACATTGTACTACAGTTTAATAATATGAAATTAATAAGTTCTTTGATATTTTCTAAGCCTGTTCGCTGCCTAGGATGTGTCATTTGTATATGTATGCATATGTGTCTGTGTTTCACTATAGCAGAAGAAACACAGTCTATAAGAAATTGAAAATCAAACAGTGGTCATCATAGAGTACAACTGTAGATTTTTTTAAAAAACTTTCTTCTTGCTGAGCTCCTGTGTGTAATTGATAGCAATAAAAACCACCTGCAAGGAACACTCCTGCCAACTTAAACCATGTCTGACTAATAAAAAGATTCTTCAGCAGCCTTACCTTGGAAAACAGACAGAGTGGGAAGGAAAGAGGATTCTTTCTTGACAGGGTCAGTTTATGTTGAAAAGATCAAAATTTTTTTCTTTTTTAGCTATCAGAAATTCAACTACCTTTAATTTTTCTGATTATATTTTATTGGTCACTTTACTTGCAATAATACATAATAATTCTATGTAAGATATTTCTTTGTAACCATACACAAATAGAGATTCTACACAAGGCACTGTTTAGTTTTCCTTCGACACTTAGATCTTGTTATTTCAAGAGAAGGTAGGTATTTTCTTAGATTTTAAGCAAATCTAAATTACCCACTTGAAATGCTTTAAATCCAAGACTGGACTTTCCTGTGGAGAGAAGTGGGTTAGAATGTGATAACAGAAATAATCGATAATTCCTTTGCATCATAGTGAAAAAATTAACAAGCAGCTGCTGGTTGTTATTGACTTGCAGGCTGTGTCTCATATCAGTGCTATAAAGCTATTTAAATGAAATAATTATACCAGGTGATTTTTTAAATACCTAGCATTTTATGACTCATGATTCAAATAAACACCTTTGAGTTTAATGTTGTCTTTTGTTCTCTGCTTCTGATTACTTGCTAAGACATTTACTAGTTATTGAAGAAGCCACTCGAGTCAAACTGTTTGTAGTTTGAAAGTGAGTTCTTACCTTGCCGTCTCCCAAATACCAGTGTAATGAAATAAAAGACAGGAATTCACTTGGTAAATTCTTTTCCTGTTGGTTTTTAAACTGGCATTTCACTCAGTTCTTTTTTTTTTTTTTTTCAATTTGCAGAACTTCCTTACGGCTGGGAGAAAATAGAGGACCCTCAATATGGGACATACTATGTTGAGTAAGTTTGTTACCTCAGTTTATGCTTTCCCCAAATGTTTCCCTTTTATTACACAATTTTAGGGAGTGAATGAAGTACCTTAGGTTTCTGCAATCCCACTTTCAGGTTTTGCCCCTAGGGGGATGAGAAGGCAGGGACAGTGGGCATTTACTTTCCTGATTCTGTACTCCCTAGAAGTTGGCTTTGAAGTAAATATAGAAAACTAGGGTATGTTGCTCAGATGATTAATAGCTGGAGATGTCATTAGTACTGCTACGGCCTCTGGAAAGAGAAGTAGTGGATAGAAAACGGAAAGTGAACTAGTAAGGTCACTTTCAACACCACACCTGCATGATTCTGAAGGCAATAAAGGACTTTAAGGGCATTGTATCATAGCGATCCAAAGTTTTCAAGTACATGATTACAACTGTCTCTTTTTTAAGGAGTTAATCAAGGAAAACTTACTTTTCTTTTTGGAGGTGAAAGTTGCTTCTGACACAGATGTTATAGTTAAATTTAAACGTAAATCTGTGTTGGAATACAGGATCAAACACCTGCCTATGTTAGCCAGAGAAATTAGGATAACATCAACTTCTGATTTTTCTTTCCCTTTTCTTCATTTATCTAATTGCTACATTGTTATGATCATTGGAATTCCTTTCTTTCCAGATGATGTAGATACAATTTTGACCTCAGTCATCTACTACCAGACAAATAATTATATCAGAGAGGTTATTGTTAACTTGGGAGCTAGGAGTCTGCACCATCTGCCAAGGTAGTGAAGGCAAAATATTATTACCTGGGAAAATGGCGAACATGAACATCTTCTATTTTTATGGTTGCTGACTAGCTTTTCATCATGTGCTGGCATAAATGAACGCCACTTCCCTAAGCGAATAGCTGATTCTTGTTATAATGCGAGTTCTCGTGCTAGTGTGTAGACTGTTACTTGAGTCACTGTGCTTAGATTTTTGGAACGATTTCTTAAAGTCTAACTTACACCCTAAGAAAAATAACTCAGTTTGACCCTTAGATCTATAACTTAACAGCTCCATTGAAAGGTTATGTTAATTTTATTTCATATCTTTCCGATACTATGATGTGAGAAGTATACAGCAGCTCTTTTGTTACTTTTTTCTAAAGTATATTTAGTTAAAAGAAAAAAAAATAACCATTTTTCAAATCAAAGGAATATTTGAAGGCTAGCTGAAAAGAATTTGTGGTAAATTTCCCCCTAATAGTCTGTTCAAATTGGGCTTCCATCAACTATTATTTGCCATTAACACTGCTGAACATTTCTGAGATAATGATTCTCATTCTCTTAGTATCCATTCCAACAAATGTGAATGCATGGTCAAGAGGTGAAATTCATTTGCCTGTTATAAAATCTTGCGCTAAATGATCTGGTTCTCATTAAACAAGGATGTACTAATGTTGAAGCAACTTTAGGGCGTCCTGAAGTGACCTGCTCCCAGCTGTCATGGAGGCATGTGAAACAGCCTGATTAGAAGCAACAGCAATGGCAGTGATGTGATTTTGTATGATAGTTCCCAGGCGAGTTCATTTTACTGGAGGGTAATTTATTAGATTAAGAAAGAGCAGGCTGTACTCGAGATGCACATTAGTATGGAATCAGCCGAGTTCTGAAGTGTGGCTTGATTCCCAGATTAGTTAGGCTTTGAATCTCAACTATAGTAATCTGCAGTGAGTTTACTGATGGAGATAAAAAGCTGTTACTTGAATGGCTACTCTCTGGCTCTCTTAGTTTGTCAAACCAGATGGCGCAATGATTGCTCTTGGCAAGAGCCTTATAGTAGTAACACCAACTGCAATGGCAGGTTTTTGGGGTAAGCATTTATTTTAGAAGATGAGATTCTGAAATGGATTAATTTATTTTTAGAAACAAAATTGTTCCCAAAATTTAATGGCAGGCCTTCCATAAGAATGCACATATCTTTAGAAATGTTGTCTTATTGTATTCTTTAATTGCCTTCCTACAGTTAGGTGACACAGTCAAAATATGCATCTGCTTTTCACATCTTAACTTTTCATGAAGGATAATGCTTTTGTTTGTGAAGATGAATTCTTAAAATTCATATATTTATACAAAATTTTAACAGATGAAATTTCAAATTATATATTATCTATTTAATCAGACTTGTTTGCTACTCTTGTTTACTTTTTCTGATAATCTATTATGTTCTCTTCTCTTCCCATAGCTAGTTTTACAGAAAACAAAATTTGTTACATGTTATAATACTATGGGTATAAGTAACTAAAGGAAAAGGAGAGTGTTTTTACTGTTTTGTTTTTTGGTTGGCATTTTAATCTAGGTAGTCTAAGGTGACAGATGTAATTACTCTTTTCTCTAAAATCTTACACTTTTTTGTCAAAGACTTTTCAGGAAAGGGATTACTCATTTGCATTCTTCTACTCTCTTCTCCCACACATTACAAAGAGTATAAATAGAAATTCTCCTTTTTATGTATTAGTGCCTGGGCGGCAAAGTGAGTCATTCTAACTCATGACGTTCAAGTAAGCCAAGGTTCTTTCTAAACAGGTTTATTCTTTTCAAAGTGTCAGTTTCTAGTTTTGTTTTTTCAAGAAGATGTAAATTATCAGTACATAATAAATAACTTTAAAAATGGTACCTAACTTAACACCAAAGATTTTCATTTTCATGGAAGATTAAACAGTTAACTCAGTTGATGAGATCTTTTCTCATAGTAAGAAGCAGAAGCATACTTGAGTTTTAGTGAAATCAGAACCCAAAGAATGTCACGTAGAACTTGCATATTTAGAGCTCTGAAACTGAATACCTGCATCTGTCACAGGGTTGATAATCCAGTGGAAGCCTAAGAGGCGTAGAGAAGCGTACTCGAAAGCTAGGGTACCTTGCCGTAAGGGTTTTGTTTCTCCCTGTCCACCCCTCCTCCATCCCCATTAATGGTCACAAGTGGCAAAGAAAATATCCAAGTTGTATGACTATTTGTGTACAGATTTTGGAATATTCAGCTTATCTAAAGACAATCATAATCTGAAATTCTCATGATTTAATGTTTAATTGTTGATATTTAGTAATATCACTTCTTGTTAAAATGGATTCTGCTGGGAAATGAATTTCAATTGGCTGAAATGTGTTTGTAGTGTAGAAGTACTAGAATGTAATTCCCCCTTGTTTCTGTATGAGACCTATTTGCAGTCATAAACATCTTTTGTATAGTAGTTGCATTCTTAATCCACTTTCAGTTAGCTGGCTTGCCAGGATAGCCAACGCTCAGGTCTTCTGTGAAACATACCCTCGCCATAGTGTATTGAATACTGTCATCTAATGGCCTGCCTCTCATCTCCCCATACTTTTCTGATTTCCACCACAGACTTGTATGCTTTCAAAGAGTTAGTTATGATTGTTCCTAATTGTCAAAAAGAGTTGAACTTATAATTATGTAATTAGTTATTATATAATTTTGAAGCAATTTAACTGTAAAAGAGTTGGCTGTGATAGCAGTTTGATAAAAGCAAGTCACTTTGCTTTTTTGATGTAAATTGATGTGGGTGAGTCAGTTGGAAAAATAATAGTAAAATTCTAGAAGACATCTGTACTCAAATTTTTTCAAAAGTGTCTTCACAGCTGCTTCACTTCAGAGAAACTTAAAACCCTCCTACTATTAACTGCCTTTAAAAAAAAACTTAACTGATTAATTGCCAATAGTTCTAGCTCTATCATGTATGAGGGCTTCATTTATAGTTTTGAAAGCTGTTGTTAGCAATATTAGAAACAATTAAAGAGAAGCTGTATGAAACATTTCAGCAACTTTGACTTCTAGGCATCTTCTGTGGGTCATTCTTTAGCTGCTGAAAAGCTCTTCCTCCATGACTTGTCAGCATCTCTGGGTTCCATAGCGTAAGGATACCTGTTTGTCCCTTAACGTGTGATGATGGGATGATACGAAAGTCTATTTTAAAATATGTAACTCTTTCACATTAAACTGAAATGCATATTTGTCTACATTTTACAGTCACCTTAACCAGAAAACCCAGTTTGAAAATCCAGTGGAGGAAGCCAAAAGGAAAAAGCAGTTAGGACAGGCTGATACTGGGTCTTCAAAACCAGGTAGAACTTTTACCTCTGTCTTCTAAGAATAACTTGTGACATTTATATGCTGAAATAGTAAAAGTGAGTTTGAACTTTGAAAATCAACAGAGACTGTCTAATTTTTGTCACTGTAAAGATATAAATAATCTTAATAAAACATCTGGCCATTTTGAAAATGTTGAGGTTTTTTTTTCTCTTGCTGTTTATATAGAAAGTGTGAAATTGTTGGGAGAAGGGATTGAATAACTTTGTTATGGGTGCAAGGTTTTAGTTTGTAAATTGGATTGTTTTCTAGTGTTTAAGGCCAAGTCAGTATTAGATCTTTGATTCATTATGAGCTTCTCCCAAGTTAATAAGATGTTTATCATCATAATCTAGTAGATTCTTCACTCAGTTGCTGATGAAACAGTTTTTTCTTATAGCCCTCTTCAAAAACATAGTCCCTTCCCTTAAGTTTTACATTTGATTTAGCAAATATTTTTAGATTAATAAATATTTTTGAGCACCTTCTATATGCTCTGTGGTTTCCTTGGTACCTGGTATTAAAAATGATTAAGAGTAAGACAGGTCTTACCCTCAAAGTTTACAGTCTAAAACAGGAAACTAATGGTTATAATATATGCTGGTAGATGCCATCCTGTGTTAGTAGTTAAATGTACAGGGAGACAGGGCAAGTTTGAATCCCTGCTGTGTAACCTTGGATGAGTTTTTTAAATGTTTGTTTTCTCATCTATTAATACAAAATATTAATGGTAGTAGTACCTACCTCTTAAGGTGGTTCTGCGTATGCAAGTTAATACATGTAAAGTGCTTACAAATACATGTCTGGCACATGGTGGCCAAAAAATGATAGTTTTCACTGTTATTAATAGAGACATACAAGGTTCAGTGGTGGTGTGAAAGAGGGAATGCTCACCTTTGCTTTAAAGGAGGAAGTTGAGGGGCAGGGGAACTTTCAAGCAGAGGATATATATTTGAACTGGGTCTTCAAGTGTCAGTAAAAGCTAAATCAGGCAGATAAAAAATTTAGAGGAGCAAGATGGCATACTGAGGAGATGGAACAGGATATATAAAATCATAGCAGCATGAAATGGTGGTCCAGGGGTCGGAGAACAGATACGAATGACCAGAGCATAGTAGAAACAAGAAATGACGTTGCAAGGATAGTAGCTGTGAGAAGCAGC
Organism: Aepyceros melampus; assembly: GCA_006408695.1. Classification (NCBI taxonomy): domain Eukaryota; kingdom Metazoa; phylum Chordata; class Mammalia; order Artiodactyla; family Bovidae; genus Aepyceros; species Aepyceros melampus. The sequence continues at coordinate 39,723 of SJXQ01005766.1, forward strand.
CCGAAATAGCTGACTTTTTTTTTTTTTAATGTCAAGTGCTTGTATTTATAAGAGATCAGTAAATCTGGGAAGAACATAACAAAGAAAGTAGACCCACTCCTACCCCAAGCGTGCCTTTGTCAATATTTCCAGGATAGCCCTACTGCTTGCAGTAGCCATGTGTGTACTACACAAGCCATGCAGCCATGCAGAGCAGGCCCAAGGACTGCTCTTCTCTAAAACCCAGTAAGCTTTAATGCGTGCTAAAAGGGGCAGCAGCAACACACAAAGATTACTCTGGGCTTGATATTAGTGTGGTCTCAGTACGAAACAAGTCAGCCTTGTGAATTTGAGTCATTAGGGAAACGAGCATCAAAACCACAGTGAGAGACCACTCTATGCCTACTAGAATGGCTGTAACCAAAAAAAAGGCAGACAGTGACAAGTGCTGGCAAGGATGTGAAGCAGTCAGAACCCTCATACATTGATGGTACAGTGTAAAATGGTGCAGCCACTTTGGAAAAGTTTGGCAATCCTTCAGAACATGAAATAGTTATTAATATGTTCATAGGAACTGTTACATTTCCATTCCCAATATGTACCTAAAAGGAATGAATGTATTTGCCTACACAAAATCTTGTACATGAGTGTTCACAGCAACATTACTCATAATATCCAAGAAGTATAAACAACCCAACAAGTCAGTGAATAAATAAAATGTGATACATCTGTATAATGGAATATTATTTGGTGATAAAAAAGGAATAAAGTGCATGCTACAATACAGATGAACCTCAAAAAATTATGCTAAGTGAAATAAACCATTCAAAAGACCACATATTATATAATTCCATTTATATTAAATGTCCAGATTGGGCATGTCTATAGACAGAAGGTGGCTTAGTGATTGAGGTTAGGATGTGAGGGCAGGTTGGGGAGAAATGAGAAGTGACTGCTAATAAGCACCAAGATTTCTTTGGTGTGTGTTTGGGGAGCGAGAAACTGTGCTAAAGTTAGATTGTGGTGATGGTTTCCACATCATTGACTTGTATAATTCTGTCATATGTGGATTCTGTCTCAATAAAGCTGTTAAAAAAAGAGATTTGTCAGAAAAATTTAAACCATATTTTGGAAAGCTAACTTTTTAAGTTATGAATCTGTACAATTTGATCCCCACAGTTTTCGTAAGTGCCCTAATGGCAGCCAGGTGGAGCGAACTTTCTGGGAAAGAGAAGACAGGTATTACTTGCAAATGTGGATCACTTTTAGTGCTAGGATCATCTGAGGAAACCTCTAAAAATAGCTTTTCAGTGAAACCGCTTTTTGTCTTCCTAAAGTTTCCACTGAGCACAGGTATAAGAGAAAGAAGCATGAAGCTATTTGCTAGTAGTGCAGGGGTTCACTCCACTCATCAGATGTAAGTTAAAGGCTGCAGAAAGCCTGAGTTATGAGTTATAAAAAGTTCTCCATGTATTCTCTTTTATAAGTTTGTGACAGTTGCCTTCGTCTTCCTAGTATAATGTTTTCTACATAGAGCTCCAGTAGCTGCTTATTCAAATGAAATATACATCCGAATGAGTGCCCAAGGCTTTCAGGATTTTAATAATAAAGGTTATCCTTCAGGTGTGTCATTCCAACTTCTATCTAAAGGACTCTGCGATTAGAAAAAGTAAGTACAGACAAGGCAATGAGAAGGAGATGAAATAGATGTTTTTATCCCTTTCAAATGACATAGAAGAGTCCTATAAAAGAATGAGAAATGATTCATTAGCTAAGTTTTTTTTTCAGTGATTTAATATATGAATTTAAATTCCAACTGTTCTATAACATTGGATTCTCTCTTATTTTCTTTCTGTTATGGTTCGTTGTATTTAAATTATATAGACTATCTTGGAAATTAGCTTTGGGGAGTATATTCATTGTAATTATTCTTGTTTCTCATTTTTGTGCAGATACAGAAAAATCGCACTTCACTCGAGATCCATCCCAGCTTAAAGGCATCCTTGTTCGAGCATCATTGAAAAAAAGCACAATGGGATTTGGTTTTACCATTATTGGTGGGGATAGGCCTGATGAGTTCCTACAAGTGAAAAATGTGCTGAAAGATGGTCCTGCAGCTCAGGATGGGAAAATTGCACCAGGTAACAGGTTTTTCAGAAATACTTAAATGGGGTCTTCCCTAGCGGTCCAGTGTTTAAGGCTCTGCTTCCACTGCAGGGGACATGAGTTCCATCGCTGGTTGGGGAACTAAGATCCCACACATGTCACGTGGCGTGGCAAAAAAATTTTTTTAAAAAGAAAAGTACTTAAAGAGTTGTGATCCTGAACAAAAATTATAGTGAGAATGTTTTTTTTATATATATATATATAAAACATACATACCAAATATATAATAGCTATATAAGTATATATCATATATGTATTTTGTGTGTGTGTGTGTGTGTGTAGAGAGAGAGAGAGAAAGAAAGAAATTATACAACCAGGAGGTAGATTCCTGTATTAAAATAGTTTATCTCCTAAATTAAGTACATAGTAGTTTTGAGGGAGGGTCATTTATTAATATTTTGAATAGTTTGTATAGTTTGAGATAACCCTTTGGCTATACTAAGCTAAGGATTTATTAACCATCTCAGAAAATTATTTGATTGTCTGATGTTCTCTGATTATGTAGGGTACTTTGGGAGTTGTTTAACATTTACCTGTAATCTTTTTTGAAAAGTGATTCATTGTGATGTTTACAGTGATACTGAACAAACTGGTATATCCCACATTTTTTTACCAGATTGGACCCTTTCCTTTTTTTTTTTTTTTTTTTTTTTTGCTTTCTTAGTGGCTATTAGTAAAGTTAAGCCACTATGTTAAGAATTATAGACAATAAAGCTAAAAAAAGAATACAAAAAGAAAAGAATGGGAAAAAAAGAATTATATTATTATAGACAATAAGGTTATTATTTTTACAAAGCTGTATTAATTTGCCTTTTATGTAGTTTTCTCAACGTCTTTACTTGGTGACTGTTGCATATTTTTATGTGAGCGACTGTTTATGGCTATAGATTAGAGGAAGTTTAAGACTATGATTATGAGGAAGGTTTAAATACTTTTTTTCCAGAAAGATTTTAGTAATCCACTGAGGTTGCTTCTTACACTATTTGCTAGGCTTTTCTAATCCTCTATTATTTCACATACTATGTGTAAATACATTGTCCATTTGGATGATTCAGTTGTCATATTACTTTTGGTGGCAGATATCAACCTATTTTCAATTAGTATATGGGATTGCTCATATTATGCTTCCCGAATTAGGTGATAGAAATTTAAACTAGAAAACTTAAAACAATTAAAAGTTATATTTATAAAGAAAATTATTTTTCTAATTTATTACTTTAGAAAATCAACAAACTCTGGAGATTAAAATTAAGGTTTTGTCCTAAGTCCTTAATTTTTACTTTTTAAATATTTTTGTCCATGAAACACATCTCAAAGCTATTGTGTATGCTGTCAGGATTTTATGTAGATTTAGATTTGTCTAAAGGTGTTACTAATTTTAAAGCAATAGGATACTTCCATAAAAACTCAGAGAACTTTGACTAGGGGAGGAAAAGTCAAAGCTTTATTTCTGATTAGTTTAATTTCTTTATTTTCTTGAATTTTGAAATGAATTTCCACAGGCTAACATTTGTTTTTAAATAGCATTCATGTTGATTTTTTTAAAGCCTACATGCAATCACAACAAATTGAAGCACCTTTATTTGGCAATAACCTTTTAAATAATCATATTCAAATAAAAGCAGCAAATGGATGAGACATCAGAGGACAAATTTTAAAAATCAAAACTGCATTTAAAAAACACACAACTGATGAGTGGCAAAGATCCTACAACCAAAGTGGGTCATAATGATGTAAAATCAAGACAGTAAAACCAGCTTTTAAAAGGATTAATTCAGCTGAACTTTCAGCATCTTAAATAATATAGTCTTTACTTGTATTGAATTTTGTTGTCACTTATTTCTCCTTTTGATAACTAAATTACACTAAATTGAAAGTCTCTCCAAAAAAGAAACATGTGAAAAGAAAATACACTCATAAGTTATTATTCTAATCTTTAACCTTACATTGTTCAAACTAGAATGAATTTTTAAGTACGTTGTAATCAATGGTAACTTAAAAATCATGAAATAAGATGTATTTAAAGAACGTCTGTTTTGTCTGTTTGTATAAGTAGCCAGTGGAGTTGTGCACCACTTGTCTATGTACTGAACACCTACTGCAATGTATCTAGCTTTGTGTGCCCACTTAGGTGTCACTCAAAGGATATACTAACAAGGATAATATGAATCTTTTTAAGATTCACTTGAGCTTGAGGTCATAACTGTTTGCCACTAAGCATACATTAATATGGCTTCCCAGGTGGCTCAAGTGGTAAAGAATCGACCTGCCAATGCAGGAGACATGGGTTCAGTCACTGGGTTGGGAAGACCCTGGTGTAGGAAATGGCAACCCATTCCAGTATTCTTGCCTGGAGAATTCCATGGACAGAGAAGCCTTATTGCAAAGAGTCATACACACACACACACACACACACACACACACACACGTTTATATATATTCTTTCTAGGGAGGAGTCACCGAAGGGAGAATGACATGTCTGTGTTCAAAATCTATTTTTTCAGTAGTTCCCTGGTGGCTCAGACAGTAAAGCCTCTGTCTACAATGCGGGAGACTCAGGTTCGAGCCCTGGGTTGGGAAGATCCCCTGGAGAAGGAAATGGCAATCCACTCCAGTACTATTGCCTGGAAAATCCCATGGACAGAGGAGCCTGGCAGGCTGCAGTCTCTGGGGTCGCAAAGAGTCGGACACGACTAAGCATTTCACTTCACTTCACTTCAATGAATAGTAAGAGGTTTCTAGAATTCAAATTTAGATGCTAAGTTTCAGTCATTTTTATCTCCCCCAATAAAAGATCAATTTATTTGGTGGTTTTAACATTCTTAATGTGATTTCTGTTTTACCAGGTGATGTTATTGTAGACATCAATGGCAACTGTGTCCTTGGTCACACCCATGCAGATGTTGTCCAGATGTTTCAATTAGTACCTGTCAATCAGTATGTAAACCTCACTCTATGTCGTGGGTATCCGCTTCCTGATGACAATGAAGATCCTGTTGTGGACATTGTTGCTGCTACTCCTGTCATCAATGGACAGTCCTTAACTAAGGGAGAGACTTGCATGAATCCTCAGGATTTTAAGTCAGGAGCAGTGGTGCTGGACCAGAATGGAAAATCGGGACACAGCTTGATCAGTGATCGTTTTAATGGAGCATCAGATCTGAGTGAACAGAGAGCATCTATGGCCTCGTCAGGCAGCTCCCAGCCAGAACTAGTGACTATCCCTCTGATCAAGGGCCCTAAAGGCTTTGGGTTTGCAATTGCTGACAGCCCAACTGGGCAGAAGGTGAAAATGATATTGGATAGTCAGTGGTGTCAAGGCCTACAGAAAGGGGATATAATTAAGGAGATTTACCATCAAAATGTGCAGAATTTAACACATCTCCAAGTGGTAGAGGTGCTAAAGCAGTTTCCAGTAGGTGCAGATGTTCCATTACTTATCTTAAGAGGAGGTGAGTAAAGCACAAGGAAAGCCGCCATTGTTCATGCATTTATATCTGTGAATTGTCCTTCCTTCCAGGTCAGAATCTCTCTTTCCCAGAAGACTTAACTGGTAATTAGTGTGCATTTTCCTTAAGTTCCGTCTGACTGCTTCCATAAGCAGTATCTTTTGTAGTGGTTTTTTTGGTTTGGTTTTTTTTTTTTTTTTAGTTATTAGTGGTTTCATTTGTGTCCATTATGGATTTCTTTCCCTCTGTGTTCTTTTTAAAATCTGATTTATACTTTAATGATTAGCTAGAGTCATAGCATTGTCCTACTTCAGATGAAATATATCCTCTTAATTTCATTTTCTCTGTTGATGGCAATAATAGAAATGGACTCTTTCAAGCAGTGGTACTTCATCTGGACCTCTGTAATGTGCCAAGGATGTTTTGAAAGAGCTAGCATCTCTGTGAATAAGTAAAAATGTTGGATGGTGTGTTAATCTGTTCTGTAAAAGCAGTCATGATAGCTTGTGCTCATAAAGCTTTTATCTTAAGCTTTAATATCTGTCAGTAAATGTTAATTAAACCCCACAGTGCTCATGTGAGAGAAATATAATTTTATTTTCCAAGGTCATCAACTGACTTGAACTGCTCCCAGACATAAATGCAGTTCCAAGGACTAATCAAAAAGTTATATTTTAACGGGCTTTCTTAAATCCATACCAATGAATGACTAGTATTTTAAAGAATAAAATTTAGCCCTTCACATGTATCTCACTGGCTGTTAGTTTTCATTTTTGAGGCAAATGAACAATTTAACTTCGATTCTGATTTCTTTGAACTGTTTTTGTTTCTTCTCTGGGTGATAATCTGCTCAGAGTAGGTGCAGATCTCTTTGTGGGGGCTGGAGAGTCATCCAGAGTTCCAACAGATAAAAGTTTCTAGGGTTCTGTGTCAAACAGGTTGGATGTCAGTTTCCTGCCTAGTTGCTGGTTGATTCCACAGTACAGGAAAGTAATGTTAATCTATTTGACTCTTGCTTTACTTTATCTCTAAAATGGCAGTAACATGTATGCCTTAGGATTGTCATAAAAAATGAAATATGTGTATAATGCCTGGCACGTAAAACATGTTGGACATAATTTACTAGCCTACTAAAAGTCGAAGCTAGCTTTATCATAAACACTAGCAGTATTTGTAGTCTGGGAATCCTTCCTCTGTTTTTAAAATGTGGCTCATTTTTTTTAAGGTCCTCCTTCACCAACTAAAACTGCCAAATTGGTGAGTATGCAATTGTCCTCAAATTCTTCTTCCCAGCCACGGAGAGAGATGCCGCGTTTCCCTCCCTGAGGGCTGCTCACGGGGCGGGTGTTTGCAGCCCGGGAGGAGTCGGAAGACAGACTGCCCTGGGCTTGGAACAGAAACTCGGGCAGGTGTGCACGTTAGAAAAAGCCATCTGTAGAGGAAGTGTGCTCTGCTGGTTAAATATTTCTGTTGAAGAAATGTTAGAGACCTGTAGTAGTCTGATGTTCTACGTAGTAAAACGTGGACTCATTGAGGTGCCTACTGATGGGTCCTTTGGCTTTCTCTGTGTCTCAGGAGCAAGGGGAAGGAGTAGCTGGACACGGGGCAGATGTCTTGCTGCAATGAGAAGGTGCAGTGGTCTCCCACAATACACGGGGACTGTCATTACCCACGTGTAGCCAACCTTCTGACGTTTAGGACTAGAGCAGTTGTGGCCTCTCTGCTCAGTTTGCTTGTTATCAAACCAAGAGGCTGTCAGACTTGAAACAGTTTTTTTGGTGTGGTGTTCTTCTGAATAACTGACCAGCCTATTTTAGGACCTGTGTAAAGACTAAGACCTAAATAAGGATGTACCAGATAATGGTATGAAGGAAACTGTGCTAGGTACCCGTGTAGCTACTTAAATATTTAAGTTTACAATTATATGGATATAAAGACAATTAGGTACATAATCCTATTAGCTCTAGTTTGCTTCATTTGGAGTGTATCATTTTACAGTTAAAAGATGGTCTTCCATAACCATAAACCATAGGCTGCTAAACAAAAGATCGTCAGATACAAAATAGATTAACTGTTTATAGCCCACTGAAAATGATCTTCTGCAAGTTTGCCATTTTAACTCCTGTGCCACCCTGTGTTTCATAATGGATGCCAGTGCAGCCACGGGGACCCTAATGCTTTATAATTGATGAAAGTTTCTGATGGCCTCTCACTGCTTCTGACAGAATCCTAGGACAAGATGAGGAGAAAGAGGGAAAGGCTACTCTTATCTCCTAGGCATCTGACTGGGTCCTGGTCAGCGAAGGGTCCCTTCTGCACAACACTTTATGGCCACTGTCCCCTGAGTCCTCCCTGACAAGCTGCTGCTCCTACATCATCGTCACTAATTATTTTATCACAAATGTCTATAATCTCCCTCTCCTAACCATAATTCAGGGTAACAAGCTATTCTCTAAACCATAATATTTATTTTCTGAAGCTACTTATTGGATTTCACTTTTAAATTTTATTAAGCCATTTTGCTGAGCTATTCTTCTGGGCAAGTTCTGTCTGAATGGGAGCAGATGAATATACCCCTTATCTGATTCCTAGGCATGGAGCATTTTCATGATCTATCTGAATTGACCATGCAGGTTTTCACAGTGTCATCATGACAACCTAAATTAGAATTAACACTTTGTATTTCATTTTCTTAGAAAGAATATTCCTTAAACATCTTTACTGGAAATTAATTCAATGAGTGGGGAGGTGAGATTATCAAGAATTAAATGGAGGTACTCTCTGAGTCTTCCTCCTGCTTTGCTTAGAAGTGCTGCCTTGTATGTCTTCTCAGAGTCAGTTTGTGTCTTGGTGGTGGAGAAAAGGGCAAAATTCCTTAACATAGGACTACTTAAGGCCCTTTGATTGGCATCATTATAAACGTGTTCTAATTTAAGTGAAATATGTTTTAATCAAATACACATGACTGTGAAAGTGAACTCCTCTAAGACTGCAAATACGCTGTGGCTTTGACCCTGCTGCTTATGCAACTGTCATCAGTTGACAGACTGGTTCAGACAACAGTTTTTTGCACTAATCAACCATCTGGCTTTTTGAGATGCTAAGTAAGGCCCTTTTCCATTTCAGAAAACAGATAAAAAGGAAACTTCAGAAAGTTTGGAGGCCATAAATGAGCCTGTTCCCCAGCCTATGCCTTTTCCACCCAGCATTATCAGGTCAGGATCCCCGAAACTGGATCCTTCTGAGGTCTACCTGAAATCTAAGACTTTATATGAAGATAAACGTAAGTAGCTGTGGAATATTTCAGGAAAGCATGCAACATTAATTTGAATTTTCCTAAAACTTGATGTTTCCATCTCTAAAAACCAACATGTTGAAGTTATTCATTCCCATTTTAATGCAGCTCTGGGCTTCTTCCATTTATACTCAACATTCATTCATTTGTTTTCTTCAAAACCATATTTTGAACTCTTGTTGTTGAAATGTGCCTCTGTCTACCCAATATCACAGTAGGTAATGGGAATACAGAGGTAATAGGTTACATAGACCCTGCATCCAAAGAGATGGTTAAACCTAAATGGAAAAGACAAAGAAATAGTCAAGTACTTATACAGATAACAGGTACAGTTAGGCTGTACAGAAGGATAGGCTGGATGAATTGGGATCCAAAGTAGAAAATGGTCGGTTTTACTGCTGTGGGTAGTTAAGTTAAGCTGTAAGAGAAAGAGGTAGTTGCTTATGAGACAGATAAAAGTGAAAGAAGGATAGCATTTGCACACTGCGTGGCCTTAATTGTGCATTTAGTTTCAGTTTAGCTGAGTGTGGTCGGCAGTGGATACCAGAGGGGAGGGCAGGAGCAGCGGGTGGAGAGCAGATTATGCCAGTCTGAGGAAGCTGGAGACAATGGCATACATGATAAAGAGCCACAGGATGGTCTTAACTATAAGGATGAAGTTGTTGGGCTTGTGTTTTAAAAAGATTTTTTTTGGCAGGAATACAAAGGATGATGAATCAGAAGGGTATGTAATCTGAGGAGGAAACCAGAGAGTAGAGTAGACTCCTTATAGGAGTCCAGTGGACAGATGATAAGAGAGTATGCATAAGGCAGAAATTCATTTTCATACTAATTTACCAACTAATGATCATTTTCTTCTGAAGCACAATTGTAGATTTAAGTGGTTTAACTTTTGAAATGTATTTATTTTTAGAAATAGATCTAATAAGCATCTTCCCTGGTGGCTCAGATGGTAAAGTGTCTGCCTACAGTGTGGGAGCCCCGAGCTCGATCCCTGGGTCGGGAAGATCCCCTGAAGAAGGAAATGGCAACCCACTCCAATACTCTTGCCAGGAAAATCCCATGACGGAGGAGCCTGGTGGGCTACAGTCCACAGGGTCGCAAAAGAGTCAGACATGACTGAGCAACTTCACTACCTTGGAAAAGATGCACAAGTAGAAATATATATAATTGATTTCATACTTATTTAACCAGTCACAGTTTATCTTGATAGTCCCAGACCCAGACTTGATAGTCTCATTTCAGAAGACGAAACATCGATTTGAAAGTATCAAGAATTAATGGCAGTATAATACTGAGTATATGGAAATGGGAATAAATATTCCTAAGCAATCTTGATTCAGTTTGAGTTAAAGCACAAAACAAAGGTTTATGATTAAGTTTTTCTATAGTGTTAAACTTTTTAAAATAAATCAAAGTTTATATTGTGTATGTTTGTTTGTATTTATTATTTTCTGGTTTTCCTTAGCACCAAACACCAAAGATTTGGATGTTTTTCTTCGGAAGCAGGAATCAGGGTTTGGCTTCAGAGTACTGGGAGGAGATGGACCCGACCAATCTGTAAGTTTAAATATGTTGTCATTTGGCTATTCCTGTTAAAACTTTTAATAGAGATTTGGTAGAATATGGTGCGTTTGTTTTGTATTCTACTTTGTTTGGTTTTTTAAAAGATTTTGTTTTCTCTAACAGTTTCATTAATATGACGAAGAATTGCATTTGTAGTGGTGTCATAATACCTCAGTTAACTTGATATGTGAAAGTGTTAGTTGCTCAGTTGTATCCAACTCTTTGTGACCCCATGGACTGACTGTAGCCCTCCAGGCTCCTCTGTCCATGGAATTTCCCAGGTAAGAATACTGGAGTGGATTGCCATTTCCTCCTCCAGGGATCTTCCTGACCCAGGGATTGAACCTGGGTCTCCTGTATTGAGCATAGATTCTTTACCATCTGAGCCACCAGGGAAGCCCTAACTTGGAATAGCTGAGGCTACAACTGTAGGTAAAAGCTGAATAAGTCAGCTGTAAATTAGAGCATAATAATGCGTTATATTTGCAAGGCATTTAAATCTAGAAATTTATTTATATAGGTTCTCACTCAGAGAACAAATAGTGGGTTTATTTTTGTTTTGCCCTTAGTTTGACAAAGAAGTAATGTGCTTCTTAGAGTTTAAGAACATATTTAAAGCTTTTTTGTATAATATGAATGACTACATTATCATGTTTGGAAGTTAAGTGAATAATATTCTTTTAAAATTACAGGCTTCTTTCTATTCTGACTAGAGCATTTAATTTATAGAGTATAAATATGTTCTAATTAGTCATATTGGTTACAGTTAAAATAATTATCAGAGACAAAGCTTAAGGTAGGTTGCCCTATGTAGGGCAAATATGAAGTATCTTGATTGTTTCTTTTCCTTTCTTTTGAATTGAGCTATGTGGAGAAGGCAGTGGCAACCCACTCCAGTATTCTTGCCTGGAAAATCCCATGGATGGAGGAGCCTGGTGGGCTGCAGTCCATGGGGTCGCTAAGAGTTGGACACAACTGAGCGACTTCACTTTCACTTTTCACTTTCTTGCATTGGAGAAGGAAATGGCAACCCACTTCAGTGTTCTTGCCTGGAGAATCCCAGGGACGGGGGAGCCTGGTGGGCTGCCATCTATGGGGTTGCACAGAGTCGGACACGACTGAAGCGACTTAGCAGCAGCAGTAGTATGATTGATGTATAACATATTTGTTTCAGATGTGCAACGTAATGATTCAATGTTAGTATACACTGCAAAATGATCATGACAACAAGCTTAGTTACCATCCGTCATCATACAGAGTGACAGATTTTTTTCCTGTGATAAGAACCCTAAAGAGTTATTCCCTTGGCAACTTTCAGTTATGCGCTACAGTATTATTGGTTATAGTCCCCATGCTACAGCATTACATCCCCATGACTTATTTATTTTATAACCGGAAGTTTGTACCTACCTCCTCCCAATCGCCTTCCCACTGTCAACCACCATTCTGTTCTTTCTGAGTCTTGTTTTGTTTGTTTACTTTGTTTTTTAGATTTCAGATATAAGTTAGATTATACAGCATTTGTCTTTGTCTGTCTGACTCTTGACTTAGCATAATGTCCTCAAGGCATTTTGTTGCCTTGCAAAGATTTTGGTCTTTCTGATGTAGTTTAATCTTTGTGATTAAAATTACATTGTGATTTTCCCAATTCTCTTCTTGTAATTGATTTCTAGTTTTATACCATTATGGTTGGAAATGTGTGATATAATTTCAGTTTTCTTAAATTTATTGAGGTTTGATTTGTGGCTTAACATGTGATCTGGCTGAGTAATGTATGTATAAGTGGGTGTATAGGTGTGTGTATGTATAAAGAAGATGTGATATGTGTATTTCCTTGTTTATTTTCCCTAATTGCTATGGCTTAGACTTCCAGTACTCTACTGAGTAAAAGTGGCGGAAGTGGGCATCCTTGCCTTGTTACTGCTCTTAGAAGGAAAGCTTTCAGCATTTCACCTTTGAGTGTGATGTTAGCTGTGAGCTTGTCATTGTTGTTGGTTGTTGTTTAGTGTCTAAGTCATGTCCAACTCCTTGCAACCCTGTGGACCGTAGCCCACCAGGCTCCTCTCTCTGTGGGATTTTCCAGGCAAGAATATTGGAGTGGGTTGCCATTTCCTCCTCCAGGGGATCTTCCTGACCCAGAGATTGAACCCACATCTCCTACATTGAGAGGGAGATTCTTTATTACTGAGCTGCCTGGGAAGCCTGAGCTTGTCATAAAGTGAAAGTGAAAGTGAAGTCGCTCAGTCGTGTCCGACTCTTTGTGACCCCATGGACTGTAGCCTACTAGGCTCTTCCGTCCGTGGGAGTCTCCAGGCAGGAGTACTGGAGTGGGTTGCTGTTACCTTCTCCAGGAGATCTTCCCAACACAGGGATCGAACCCAGGTCTCCCGCATTGCAGGCAGACGCTTTACCATCTGAGCCACCAGGGAAGACTTGAGCTTGTCATATATGGCCTTTGTTATGTTGAAGCTTGTTTCCTCTACTCCCTTGTTGAGAATTATTATAAATGGATGCTGAATTTTGTTAAATGCTCTTTCTGTATCTATTGAGATGATCATATTTTTATCTTCATTTTGTTAATTTGGTATATCACATTAACTGATTTGTGGATGTTGAAATATTCTTGCATCCCTGGAGTAAATGCCACTTGCTCATGGTGTATGGGTCCTTTTAATGTATTTTTAAATTTAATTTGCTAATGTTTTGTTGCCGATTTTTGCATCTATATTTATCAGTGACATTGACCTGTAATTTTCTCTTTTTGTGTTGTCCTTGTCAGTTTGGTGTCAGGGTAATGCTGCCCTAATAGGATGAGTCTGGAAGTGTTTCTTCCTCCTCAGTTTTCTGAAAGAGTAAGAAAAGGATAGATACCAATCTTCTTTAAATGTTTGACAGAATTCACCAGTGAAGCCATCAGGTCCTGGACTTTCATGTGCTGGGACATTTTTAATGACTGATTCAACCTCCTTACTAGTAATTGGTTATTGTCTTGTTAGTTTCTATCTCGTTTATTTCTGCTCTGATCTTTGTGATTTCCTTCCTTCTACCTGTTTGAGATTTTTCTTATTTTGAGGTAGACATACTACTATGAACTTCCCTCTTAGAACTACTTTTGCTGCATCCCAGAGATTTTGCAAGTTGTATATCCATTTTTATTTGTCTCAAGGTATTTTTGAATTTTTCTCTTGATTTCTTCATTGACCCATTGGTTGTTCACTAAGATGTAGTTTAATCTTCACATTTTGTGGTTTTCCCAATTTTCTTCTTCTGACTTCTAGTTTGATATACTTGTGCTTGGAAAAGATGTTTTATATAATTTCAATCTTCTTAAATTTATTGAGACTTGTTTTATGGCTTAACATGTGATCTGTCCTGAAGAGTGTTCCATGTGCACTTGAGAAGATTGTATATCATATGCTACTTTGGATAGAATGTTGTGAATATATATAGAATATATATAGAATGTTCTGAATGTATAATCTCTCTATCTGTCTATATATAAAGGTTATTCATTCTAATGTGTCATTTAAGACCCGTGTTTCCTGATTGGTTTTATGTCTGCATGATCTAGCCATTGATGTAAATAGGTTATTAAAATTCCTTACTATTACTGTATTGCTGTAAATTTCTCCTCTTAGGTCTGTTAATATTTGCTTTATATATTTAAGTGCTTCTATGTTGGATACACTCCTTTATCATTATATAATGCCCTTTTTGTCTTTTATTACAGTTTTTATAGTTTTTGTTTTAAAGTCTATCTTGTCTGATGTAAGTATAGCTGCTTTAGCTTTCTTTTGGTTTCTGTTTGCACGGAACAGCTTTTTCCGTGCCTCTACTTTCAGACTTGGTGGCTCCTGCATCTGAAGTTAGTCTCTTCTAGGCAGCACACAGATGGGTCTTGTCTGTACATTTGGCCGCTCTAAGTGTTTGCACCGGAGAGTTCAGTCTTTTACGTTTAGAATCATTATTGATGGGTATTACTTACTGTCATTTAGTTCTTTGCTCTCTGGCTGTTTTGTAGTTCTTCTCTGTTCTTCTTCTCTTGCAGTTTGATGACTTTCTTTAATATTATACTTAGATTCTATTTTTATTATATTTTGTGTATCTACAGTAGGTTTTTGTTTGAGGTTACCCTGAGACTCACATACAACAGTTTTAATACATATATATATATATCAGTCTAACTTAAGTTGATAGCAACTTAGTTTGAATGCATTCTAAAGCTACATTTTTATTTCCTCCACCACATTTTATATTTTTGATATCACATTTCACATCTTTTTATTTTGTGTATCCCTTCACTGATTGTTCTAGTTCTAGTTATTTTTACTACTTTTGTCTTTTAACCTCTTTATTACTAGTTTTGTAAATGATTATATTTATCTTGCCCATGAGATTTATACTTTCATATGTTTTCTTATTACTACTCAGACCCTTTTCTTTTCAACTAAAGAAGTCCCTTTCACATTTCTCATAAGGCCAGTTTATTAGTGATGAACTTCTTTGATGTTTGCTTATCTGGAAAACTCTCATTTCCTTCAGTTCTGAATGATAATTTTGCTGTATAGAGTATTCTTGGTTGGACATATTTTTCCTTTAAGCACTTTGATATATCATTCCACTCCTTTCTGGCCTGCAAAGTTTCTGCTGAAGAATCTGCTCATAGGCTTATAGGAGTTCCTGCTATATAACAAAGGCTTCCCTTGTGGCTCAGACAGTAAAGAATCTGCTTGCAATGCGGGAGACCTGGGTTTGATACCAAGGTTATGAAGATCCCCTGGAGGAGGGAATGACAACCCACTTCAGTATTCTTGCCTGAAGAATCCCCATGGACAGAGGAGCCTGGTGGGCTACAGTCTATGGGGTCACAGAGTCAGACATGACTGAGCAACTAAGAACAGCACACAGTATGCATTTAATGATATTATTTCTGATGTGCTGAAATGTTTGGCTTCCCTTTACCAGTTGAGGTAAAGAATTGGTAAAGAGTCTGCCTGCAATGCAGGAGACCGCAGTTCAATTCCTGATTCAGGAAGATCTGATAGAGAAGGGATAGGCTACCTACTCCAGTGTTCTGGCCTGTATAGTCCATGGGGTGGCAAAGAATGAAGCTGGACAGAGTGAAACTTTCACTTTCTTTTGTATGTAACAAGTTGTTTTTCTCTTGCTGTTTTTAAAATTCTCTCTTTAACTTTTGACATTTTAATTACAATGTACCTCTGTGTGGATCTTTTTGGGAACTCTTTGGGCTTCCAGAATCTGTGATTCTGTCTCTTTTCCCAGGTTAAGGAAGTTTTCAGCCACTATTTCTTCAAGTTAAATTTTCTGCTCCTTTCTCTTTTCTCCTTCTGGTACTCCTATAATATGAATGTTATTCTGCCTGAAGTCATTCCGTAGGTACCTTGGACTGTCTTTGCTTTTTTCGTCTTTTTCTTTTTTTTTTGCTGCTCTTATTGAGTCAGTTCCATCCATATTGTTTCAAGTGGCAAAAATTCATTCTTTATATGCCTGTGTAGTATTCTGTTGTATGTATATGTGTGTGTATGCCACTTTTTAGTTTTTTGAGAAACCTCAAAAAACAAAATTTTGACAGTGGCGGCACCAATTTACATTCTCACCAACAGTTTAGTGACAAGAGATCCCTTTCCTCCACATCCTCACCAACATTTGTTATTTGTAGATTTTTTGATGATAACATTTCTGACAGGTATGAGGTTATACTTTGTTATGGTTTTGATTTCCCTGGTGATTAGTGCTTTTGAATATACTATCTAGGTTAGTCATAACTTTTCTTCCAAGGAGTAAGCGTCTTTTAATTTGTTGAGCAACATTTCATGTGGCTGTTGGCCGTCTGCATGTTCCCTTTGGAAAAATGTCTGTTCACATCTGCCCATTTTTTACTTGAGTCGTTTGTTTTTTTGGATATTAAGCTGTATGAGCTTTTTTATATTTTGAGAATTAATCCCTTGTTGGACTATTCATTTGCAAAAATATTCTCCCCATTCATAGGTTAGGTGGTCTTTTCATTTTGTTTATGGTCTCCTTTGCTGTGCAGAAGCTTTTAAGTTAATTAATTTTTTTTAGTTTTAGTTTAATGCATTTCTCTTTATATCATTGTGATTTCTGAAACATATTTACTTATTTGGTCTTTTTTTTTATTTTAAAAAATCTTTTGATTGAAGTATAGTTGATTTTCAATGTTGTGTTATTTTCAGGTGTACAGCAAAATGAATCAGTTTTATATATGCACATGCACACGTGTGTACACACACACACAGAGGTCTCAGTACAGTTCAGTTCAGTCGCTCAGTCATGTCCGACTCTGCGAGAATCGAAGCATACCAGGCCTCCCTGTCCATCACCAACTCCTAAAGTTCACTCAGACTCATGTCCATCGAGTCGGTAATGCCATCCAGCCATCTCATCCTCTGTTGTCCCCTTCTCCTCCTGCCCCCAATCCCTCCTAGCATCAGAGTCTTTTCCAATGAGTCAACTCTTTGCATGAGGTGGCCAAAGTACCGGAGTTTCAGCTTTAGCATCATTCCTTCCAAAGAACACCCAGGGCTGACCTCCTTCAGAATGGACTGGTTGGATCTCCTTGCAGTCAGACTCTCAAGAGTCTTTTCCAACACCACAGTTCAAAAGCATCAATTTTTGGTGCTCAGCTTTCTTCAGTCCAACTCTCACAGCCATACATGGCTACTGGAAAAACCATAGCCTTGACTAAACAGACCTTAGTCGGCAAAGTGATGTCTCTGCTTTTGAATATGCTATCTAGGTTGGTCATAACTTTCCTTCCAAGGAGTAAGCACCTTTTAATTTCATGGCTGCAGTCACCATCTGCAATGATTTTGGAGCCCAAAACATTAAGTCTGACACTGATTCCACTGTTTCCCCATCTATTTCCCATGAAGTGATGGGACTGGATGCCATGATCTTCGTTTTCTGAATGTTGAATTTTAAGCCAACTTTTTCACTCTCCTCTTTCACTTTCATCAAGAGGCTTTTTAGTTCCTCTTCACTTTCTGCCATAAGGGTGGTATCATCTACATATCTGAGGTTATTGATATTTCTCCCAGCAATCTTGATTCCAGCTTGTGCTTCTTCCAGCCCAGCATTTCTCATGATGTACTCTGCATATAAGTTAAATAAGCAGGGTGACAATATACAGCCTTGATGTACTCCTTTTCCTATTTGGAACCAGTCTGTTGTTCCATGTCCAGTTCTAACTGTTGCTTCCTGACCTGCATACAGATTTCTCAAGAGGCAGGTTAGGTGGTCTGGTATTCCCATCTCTCTCAGAATTTTCCACAGTTTACTGTGATCCACACAGTCAAAGGCTTTGGCATAGTCAAGAAAGCAGAAATAGATGTTTTTCTGGAACTCTCTTGCTTTTTCCATGATCCAGAGGATGTTGGCAATTTGATCTCTGGTTCCTCTGCCTTTTCTAAAACCTACTCTTTTTAAAATTCTTCTACCATATAGGTCATTACAGAGTGTTGAGTAGAGTTCCCTATAGTAGTGTGTATATGTCAATCCCAATTTCTCAATTTATCCTCTTTCCCTCTCCCCCAGTAACAGTATGTTTATTTTCTATATCATTGGCTCTATTTCTGTTTTGTGGGCTTCCCTGATGGTTCGGCAGTAAAGAATCTGCTTGCAGTGCAGGAGACACGGTTCAATTCTTGGGTCAGGAAGATCCTCTAGAGGAGGGCATGGCACCCCACTCCAGTATTCTTGCCAGGAAAAATCCCATAGACAGAGGAGCCTGGTGGGCTGTGGTCTATGGGGTTTCAAAGAGTCAGATACAGTCAAAGGACTGAACACACAGGCACACATTTCTGTCTTGTCAGTAAGTTCATTTGTACTATTTTCTTTCCATTCCACACATAAGCAATGTCATATGGTATTAGTCCTTCTCTGTCTGACTTACTTCATTCTGGATGACAGTCTTTAGGTCCATTCATGTTGCTGCAAATGGCATTGTTTCATTTTTTATGGCTGAGTAACATTCCAGTGTATATATTTACCACATCTTCTTTATGCATTTGTCCGTTGACAGACATTTAGGTTGCTTCCTTGTCCTGGCTGTTGTAAATAGTGATACAGTATTCACTGGGGTGCATGCGTCTTTTTGAGTTGTGAGTTTTGTTTTTTTTTTTTTTTCAGGTTTATGCCCAGGAGTGGGATTCCTGGATCAAATGAGAGCTCTGTTTTTAATTTTTTAAGGAACTTCCATACTGTTTTCCATAGTAGCTGTACCAATTTGCATTTCCACCAACAGTGAGTGGTGGGGTCCTTTTTCTCCACATCCTCTTCAGCATTTACTGTTTGTAGATTTTTTGATAATAGCCATTTGGACCAGTGTGAGGTGATACCTCATTGTAGTTTTGATTTGCATTTCTCTAATAATAAGTGATGTTGAGCATCTTTTCATATGCCTCTTGGCCATCTGTATGTCTTCTTTGGAGAAATCTCTATTTAGATCTTCCACCCATTTTTTAATATATATATTTTTTAATTAAGCTGCATGCGCTGTTTATATATTTTAGAGATTAAACCCTTTTCAGTCGTTTTGTTTCCACACATTTTCTCCCATTTTGACAGTTGTCTTTATTTTGTTTATGGTTCATTTGCCACGAAAAAGCTTTTAAGTTTATTTATGTCCCATTTAATTTTGTCTTTATTATCATTACTTAGGAGACAGATCCAAAAAGATATTGCTACAATTCATGTCAAAGAGTGTTCTGCCTATGTTTTCCTCTAGAAAGTTTTATAGTATCTGGTCCTACAATTAGGTCTTTAATCCATTTTGAATTTATTTTTGTATATGGTGTTAGAGAATGTTCTAACCATCATTCTTTTTATGTAACTATCCAGTTGTCCCAGCCCCACTTGTTGAAGAGACTGTGTTTTCTCCCTTATATGTTCTTGTCTCCTGTGTTGTAGATTAATTGACCATAAGCGTGTGGGTTTATTTCTGTGCTCTCTATTCTGTTGCATTGATTTATATATTCCTTTTTGTACCAATACCATATTGTTTTGATTACCGTAACTATGTATTATAGTCTGAAGTTAAGGGAAGCGATTTCTCCACCTTTCTTCTTTCTCAAGATTGTTCTGGCTATTTGTGTTTTTTTCTGTTTGCATACAAATTTTACATTTTTTTTGTTCTGGTTCTGTGAAAATCCCTTGACATTTTGATAGGGATTGCATTGAATCTGTAGATTGCCTTGGGTAACATGGTCATTTTGCCAATGTTAATTCTTCCAGCCCAATAACATGATGTGTCTTTCCAGCTGATTGTGTAATCTTTAATTTCTTTCATTAGTGACTTATAGTTTTCCAAGTACAGGTCTTTTACCTTGTTAAGTAGGTTTATTTCTAGGTATTTTATTCTTTTTGATGCAGTGGTAAATAAGATTATTTCCTTAAGTTAGTGTATAGAAATACAACAGATTTCTGTAGATTTTTTTGTATCCTGCAACGTTAGCAAAATCATTGATGAATTCTAGGAGTTTTCTGGTGATGTCTTTAGGATTTTCCACATATAGTCACATCATCTGCAAACAGTGAGTTTTACTTCTTTCTTACCAACTTGTCTTCCTTTTATTTCTCTTTCTCATCTGATTGCTATAGCTAGCAATATATCTGATTGCTATAGACTTCCAAAAATATGTTGAATAAAAGTATTGAGAGTGGGCATCTTTGTCTTGTTCTAATCTTAGAGGAAATGTTTACACTTTATCTTCTCTTAAATGTCAGGTTATAACAGCTCTGGAACTAGTCCAGATACTTAGGATTACCAATTATAGGATTCTAATTGCTGGCAAAGAAAATGAGCAAGATCTGTTCACCTAGTTGCAAGTGAATCTTAGGTCACTCTGTTCCCTTAAAATATATACTGCTTTAGAATTTAGGAACAAGAAATATTTCTCTTTTGTGTATACTAAACTTGAACTGATGGCCTTATGTAATGGGAGTATTATAAGAATTATCCCAGTTGCTATGAACAGTATACAAAAAAAAAATTTTCACCATGACATTCAGTGGACTTTATTTACTTTTAGTAGCTACTCCACAGAATTGCATTTTCTGAGTTTAATATTTTTGTTCTGTTGTAGTGATGGAAGTGATAGTGGTACTTTCTAAGTTATTGAATTACTTTGTATTTCCTGTCTTCCTTGTGCCCAACCCAAAGAATCCAGAAGAGATTACATGGTGTGGTTATTTGAAGTGCCATTTTGGAGACAGGTCAATTTCTATGACTGTTTTCAGGTTGAACTGCAAAAATTTGTTGGTATGCATAGTTTTGAGTCAGAAGGTCCTTGACTTAGTGGTTAAGAATTTTAGTAAGTCTTAGTAGACCGTATAGAGCAACCCACACTTTATATCTTATCAGATATACATTGGAGCCATCATTCCTCTGGGCGCAGCTGAGAAAGATGGTCGGCTCCGTGCAGCTGATGAGCTGATGTGCATTGATGGAATTCCTGTTAAAGGGAAATCACACAAACAAGTCCTAGACCTAATGACAACCGCTGCTCGAAATGGCCACGTGTTATTAACTGTCAGAAGAAAGATCTTCTACGGTGGTATGTGAAGTGAACCTGTTCTTGCTCTGATAAGTTAAAAAAGAAAAATGAGATTTACTCCACTTTTTTTTTTTCAGATTATTTTATTATGTTTAATAGTGTATGAGAGGCTACGCTAGCCATCTGCAGTGGCCCACACTGTGTCTTGAAATGTTTCTTTGACTAAATCCACTTCTTACCTAAAATAATGACAACAAAAATAGTGTATGAGATAACTTACTTGGTGTGATCCTTGCATGTGGAAGGCCATGTAAAGTTGAAAGGATTCATAAATAGTGCTACTACTATCAAAAAAGAGAAATAAATTTTGGATCTCTACATTAGGATTATATTAGTATATCGATGAATTTTGCCAGTGTGATATTGCAGTCAGAATATCAGGTTAAATCTGTTTTCTGAAGAACAAATAACACAGTTGTTTAGTCATACTAAGAGATCCCATTAACTGAATATCAAACAAGTTTAGATCCTGATGAAATTCTAAATATTCAAAGGACAAAATGTTTCTGCTTCAGATGTTTTGGTATGACATTTATTGAGTCTCAGACATGGATTCATTTACTTACTCTTTACAACACTCTGATGGTAAACACTGTCATTATTCTAGTTACTCACAGAAAGGTTGAGAAACACATAGCTGATAGGTAGTAGGACCAGGATTGAAACAGATAATTTAATTACAAAGCCTGAGGTCTAAACCATTACATTAAGAGTTGACAATCTCCTGTATTTTTATGTTAGTAGCTCCGTGAATATTATGTAGAAATTTTTAAAAATGAATTCTTGTCACTTAAAAAATTTTAAAGACAACCCTGTAGCACCACAACAATGTAAGCTTCATGAAGGTTGGAATTTTCATCCATTTAATTCTATGCTGTGTACCCTGTACCTGGAAGAATGACCACGTGGCACAGAGTGGGCATTCAAAAAATGTGTGACTTGATGAATATTTACATTACTCTTAAAGATGAGGCCCTGTGTTTTTGATTGTAGCATCCGCAGTGAAAGCCCACCTCCCTTCATAAATATCAGGCATTCTGAGGTGCATGCAGATTCTAATGCTGTGTTGCTTCCATTTGGTTTGTCTGGTGTCAGAACATAGCTACGTAGAGTAAACAATGGGATGCTGTACAAATAGAGATTAGCTCCCTCCTGAAAAGCATCATAAGACGTTTCATAGTAGTTTGATATTATTGGAGACATTTTAGCTAATTCATTCTAACCGTGCATTATATCAAAAAGAACCTTTTTTTTGTTGGTAATTATTGGAAATTGTTGACACTTTTGTTGAGGTTTAAAAACACATCCTCAGAGTCCCATAGATTCTGATACAGAGAGACCTTATAAATGCATGTTCATCAATAACAGCATGTTGTGGTGGTTGTTTATGATGTTTTGTATCAAATTATGGCACAAAATTTGCACTTTTTAAAAAAATCAGTTATGACTAACTTTTGTCATTCTTTCTCAAATTCTGATGTTATTCTTAAATAGAAGAAAGGGGTGTAGGTTTTCTAGGAGTTCCATGTGACCTGATCTGTGTCTAGGAGAGTTTGCCATTCATGTGGGCAGCTTCTTATATGCCTGAGAACTGCTAATGGTTAACTCATCTCGTATTACCCATCAGAAAACTGCAGTTGTAAAAGATAAATCTGTGTAGGTGGCAAACTTTTCTCAAGCTGTAATGGGAAGTATCTCTGTCCTGATGCAGTGACCTCCCAGACGTCATGAGTGTCAGTTACTGCACTAAATCATATATTTCTATTAAATGTTTATTTATTTAGCTGCACTGAATCTTAGTTGTAGCATGTAGGATCTAGTCGCCTGACCAGGGAGTGAACCCAGGTCCCCTGCATTGGAAGTGTGGAGTCTTAACCACTGGACTGCCAGGATTCAGTGTGTGGGGAGGGCGGTGGAGGGAGGTGGTGCTCAGTGTGTCCAGCTCTTTGTTACCCCATGGACTGTAGCCAGCCAGGCTCCTCTGTCCAGGGAATTTTCCAGGCAAGACTACTGGAGGACTGCCAGGGAAGTCCCATTAAATTATATTTAAAGTTGATTTTAAGAGGAAGTTCACTATGTTGTTATTCATTATCAACTTTTAAAAAAAATTGCTTGTCCAGGTTCAAAACCTTGTTGGAATTAAAATAATTTCAAGAAGAATTTTTTTTACCATCAAATTTCACAGAAGCTTGAAAAACTTCCCTTAGAGTGAGGTGACATTTTGTAGTTTTCCAACTATGTACTTAACGAGCATTCAGGAAGTCCACTGGATGGGCTCCTGCCTCCCTCTGCTCTCAGATGGTGTCCAGGGCACTTGGGCAGAGGCACTGCTTTCCTTATGTTGGAAACTCAGTATTCTTGTGAAGAGCTTAGCACAAAACACATTAGTTATCAAAAGTTACGATGTTCCAGAAATATTAAAATTGATCTTGTTTATTACAGAGAAACAGCCTGAGGATGACAGCGCCCAAGCCTTCCTTTCAGCACAGAATGGATCTCCCCGCTTGAACCGAGCAGAGGTCCTGGCCAGGCCTGCTTCCCAGGAGCCCTACGATGTTGTCTTGCAACGAAAAGAAAATGAAGGATTTGGATTTGTCATTCTCACTTCCAAGAGCAAGCCACCTCCAGGAGGTAAGGGCCCCTGCATCCTGGTGTCCCTCCCTCTAATTTCAGTTTTCTGAGTCACCCACTGGGGTTTGTGAAACTAGCTAGGAATCATGTATAAATTGCCATTTTTTTTAATGCTGAATATTTTATTTATTTTCAAAATTAGGTAGTTTGAATCAATCTTCCAAGCTTCAGGTTTGTCTGTCTATCTCAGAGTCTATAAAATAAATCTTAGCAGCTCAGTTTGCATTCATCTTGCCTTGTGGCAGTATTATCAGGGGTGTGATCTAATTGATGTAGCGAAAGGACAATGCTGAATTTTTTTTTAATTATGGGGGCATAGGGTTTTTTTTTTCCCCCAGATTAGGAGAAATACAGAAATAAATGAAATGCTAGAAGCAGTTGAGAAGAAGCAAAATAGAAAAACCTTGACCCAGATGTGTCTTAAATAGTCCTTTCCATGTTATTTAATCATAATTGCCTTATTGCAGCTATAAATTGACCTTAAATGATAAGAGGCACTCTTACCGTATATGCTTCATCAAAAGGTAAAAGTTCTGTCAAGACCTTGAAATATCCTGAACCCAGTTTAGTAGAATGTCCTCTGAGAAGGATGAATATATATATTAATTTAATATGTATATTAATTTCTTCAACAAAGGAGGAATCATATCTTCTATGTCCAGGGCTGTTATGAATCAGCAAATTAAATATTTGCTGTATCTTTGTGTTTCTAAGTAATAATCATCTTTAAATATAAAATACAAATGAATATAAGATGAGAACCAGCAAACTAATATTTATGTGTCATGCTTGTCTGGTAGCTTTATTTTTCCAAGTCAAGTGATAAAAATCTTTGACCACATGGAAATGCACTCTTAGCTTTGCCAGGGGATTTGATTTTATCTTGAGTAGAGAGATCCTTTTAGACTAAATGGTCACTAAAACCTTAGTGAAAAATGAGAACACTTTCAGGAAAGTGTTGTGAGCCAAACCAATTTGCAAAAATCTTGCTAAAATCAATGCAAGTGTGTAAA
The DNA here is from genome assembly GCA_006408695.1 of Aepyceros melampus. NCBI lineage: Eukaryota > Metazoa > Chordata > Mammalia > Artiodactyla > Bovidae > Aepyceros > Aepyceros melampus. The sequence goes on from SJXQ01005766.1 coordinate 64,417, forward strand.
GGAAGACGATTCTATGACATGGATGAATTATTATTATGGTCTCAGGTCACTGCTCACTGATACTAGTTTCCATTTTCCAAAAGCTGTTGCTATGGTAATGCTTGGAACTGGAACTGTTACTGATGCTGTGAGGATGATTATGTGGCCTGTGTCAGAAAAATGAGAGAAAGCAGCTGTTAGGTGGATTTTATGTTATGTCATTGGAAATCAGTATCTAGAAAAACAAATGACCATTTTAGATAATCATATTCTGATTCAAATACCATCAATAATCCTGGGCACTCAGATTAACAAAAATAGTGAAAGATTATTACTCAGCGTGATACATGCTGACCACTTTCCATATTGAGCATATTCCTCCTCTAGCACTACAAAAATTAGGAGACTCTAGTGTTCACCATAAAACTAGGAGATACAGAGGAATTCAGTAAAATATATTACTTAAATAGTTTAACCTATTTTTATATTTGAAATTTATGTTATACTTTAATACATTATCTGTTTTAAATATATCATCTTATTTATGTAATTATGTTTATTTAATTTGTTTATATTTGAAATTAAAATCTTTTTATACTTCTTTGTTTAAATTTCTTTTTACAATCTTGATGGTTTTACCCACAGATGCTGGGTCTCTGTATAGCATAGTGTCTTTAAGTGCTGGGCTTTGTAATCAGACAAACGTGGCTTCTAGACCTGCTTATGTCTTTTAATAGCTGTCTGATCTTGGGCACATTACTTACCCTCCAAGTGCTCCAGCTTCCCCTGTGAAATGAGGATGTTAACACTTCCTGTCTCATATGTTTGTGAGGATTAAGAGAGATCGTGCACATGAAGCCCTTTGCCTGGACCTTCCGTAAATGTTGGCCGCTGTTACTTGTTGTAGTTTCTGCCATTGTCACTGCAGCTGTCACTGCCTATTGACCTTTTTTCCCTCTCTAAAGAAACGCTTAAAAGTTTATCAATATTTGAGTAATGAGATGGGAAAGAAAGCCCAATTAAAATGTAAGATTGAGGTAACAGCTAATGCGTGGCAGGAAATGAGTGTTTGCAGCTCATTAATTATCAGCCTGAATGGTAAATTAGGCTTAGGTTGTCAAATGAATTTTATATAAAGTACTTGAGATTTTCAGTCATGATGCAAAACCAGAATTGGTAATTTTGCTGACGTGCTAGTTAATAATCTCACAAAATTCTCAGCCCTGCAAACATTCTTCTTGGAACTCCATTTATCTCATATCTAGAAGGATCCTGGGGTTAGATTACATGAGGAGCTTTCCCTCACAGAGACCAAGCAGTTGCAGTATGCAGTTCACTGCCTAACAGTGAAAGATTGGTTTTTAGAAAAAGAGTTAGCACAGGTGAAAAGGCCAGAAACCTGTCTGTCAGAATAGATCCTTCCTTATGGATCTTGCCTTGGTACAGGTTGATATTCTGCACAGTGTAGGTTGTTGGTTTTTTTTTTTTTCTGCTGCTGCTGAAATGTATTTTCTGCTGACATTTGTCACAGGAAGAGTTCCCACTAGCATCTCTAATACCAGTTATAAACTTCTGTACCGTTGACTTCTTCAAAGGTCAGGGATCCAGGCCCAGCATCCTTGTTGTCCTGGACCAGTTTGTGTAGGGCTGCATGAGTGGAGTACTCAGCAAACACTTCCATTGAAGATGGAAAGGACCTGACTAGTTTTTGGATGGCCAGCACTTCAGAGGTTTTAGCATTCCACTTTTCATACTTTTCAGTTTGGTTGTGAAGGATTTCTTTTAGAAGGGTACATTTTCAGCTATTGCCCTTTCTTTTCCTGAAAAATAATATTTTAAGAGCACCAAAGTCATCTCAGCAGCTGCACAAGCCAGCCTGTGAGACAGATTTAGGCCAAAGATGAATGAAGATGGAGAAACTGACTTCATGCAAATACCTATAGACTTTGTGTACCAACAGTAAGGCAGGACTTCAGATATTTCCTTAGCCATGTGTACTCTAAGCGTGTGTGCATACTAAGTCGCTTCAGTCGTGTCTGACTCTTACGATCCTATGGACTGTAGCCCACCAGACTTCTCTGTCCATGGGATTCTCCAGGCAGGAGTACTGGAGTGGGTTGCCATTTCCTGCTCCAGGAGATCTTCCTGACCCAGAGATTGAACCCGCATCTCTTATGTCTCCTGCACTGGCAAGCGGGTTCTTTACCACTAGTCCACCTGGTAAGTACTCTAAGCAGTTACGTTGAAAACTTCCCAATCTATTCAAAGAATGTTCAGAAGTTATCTTTCTACTGGTCTGTTTATCTTTAACTGTTTTGGTGGTGTTGCTATAAATGCCAAGACAATAACAATCTGACTACTTTTATCTCGCCTCACCTCTATGACTAAACCCTTCAGGAAGTTCTATACCAAGATTTGCCAATTTCCTTTTGACCACATTACTCACTTAATGAGAAAGGAACAACTGAGGCATCAGAGGTTTTTCTTGTTTGATGCTTTCCCAAGTCTGAACAAACCGCTTTCAGTGTGCCAGGGAGTTGAATGATTTTCTTCTTAGGGGATCTGGAATGAACATTGTTTACAAGTAAAATCTCTTCTAAGAAGGAGAGTTGCTGAGGTATTAATTTAGAAGGTCACCACCGGGCCGCTGTGATTCTCCACGTATTTTGATGTGCTGCCTGTTGTCCTAGCTGGGCGTCAGCTCACATCGCCTGGCACAGGATACAGCCCACGCTGCTTGTGCTGTGCTTAGTTGCTTAGTAAGTAAGTAAGTAAGTAAGTAAAGTCACTCAGTCGTGTCTGACTCTTTGTGACCCCATGGACTGCAGCCACCAGGCTCCGCAGTCCATGAGGTTCTCCAAGCAAGAATACTGGAGTGGGTTGCCATTTCCTTCTCCAGCTTAGTTGCTTGGTCGTGTCCAACTCTTTGAGACCCCACGGACTGTAGCCCTCCAGGCTCCTCTGTCCCTGGGTTGATCCCCAACCCAAGGATCAACCCAAGTCCGCCGTGCTAGCAGTAAAGAATCTGCCTGCCAATGCAGGAGACACAAGAGATACAGTTTCGATCCCTGGGTTGGGAGGATCCCCTGAAGGAGGAAATGGCAGTCCACTCCAGTATCCTTGCCTGAAAACTTCCATGGACAAGAAGAGCTGGGAGGGCTACAGTCCATGGCATTACAAAGAGTGGGACATGACTGAGCGACTAAGCACAGCAACAATGAGGAAAATGGTGTAATGCTTGATATAAGTCAGAGCTAAAGGGCACTTACTTCCACACTGACTTCCTCTTTTTTAAGATAAAACCTGCCACTGCATAATCCTAGAAAAGCCAAGGAATGGCACTTACTGACCATGGGGCATAAATCATGGCTAAGAATAACTTCCAGTCCAAATGAAATTCCATTAAAATGGCCCTAACGTACACCTAGATATAATTCAGAAATACTAGTAAGGAGCCCGTTTTACTGTAGAAATTAAACATAATCACAGTGCCATTTAAAAATAGTAAATTATCCTTCTTGATGATAATCCACATTCAACAGGAGCCCAAGTGCCAGATAAATGTAGGCAAAAAAATTCTAGAGAGCATAGAAGGAACACTTGTTTCTTAATATGAATGCCCCTTATTAAATGGTGAAAGATATTTTCACAAGATTTCCTGAATGTCTGAGAACTCATTTTAAGGCATAATAACAGTGAAGAGTCTTAATAGTTACTCTCGGAAAGCCTTCAGCATTAAACTAAAGATATAATAGAACCGCACAGAGTGTCTTTCCAAATGTCTTAGAGCAGCTTTGTGCTTTCAGGGTAGGATTTTAACCATAAGCCAAATAATCTTAATGTTAAACACTTAATGTTCTAATTCCACTCAGCTTTTCTAATTTAAAAAAAATCTAGAGGCACAAATAAGAGGAATAAAATTTTTTCTCGAAGTAAGTATGATTCATTTTAATGATCAGTCTTTTCACTGTAACTGGATTTCTGACCATTCTGAGTCCTGAACTTGATTTTGAACTGCATTTATTTACAAGATTTCTTGTGGGAGTAAATGGCCCTTCAACTGAACCAAAAATGATCTCATTGTAGCAGTTTCTAAAATACCCAAAACATGTTGCAACCTAAATAGCCAATGACAAACAAGAAACATGAGATATTTTCATAAATATCACTGAGGTCAGTAGCCTTTAAATGGGATTGTTAGGATGACAATATAAAAATTGGAAAAGGTTTCTGGTCAGTGGAGAAAAGCAAAGAGGTTATATGCCATGATCGCAGCTGTGTAAAGAGTATCTGCATGTCAACAAAGAACGGAAGATAATATGATGATAGTTGCATTTGGATAGGATGATCACTCGTGGTTTTTCTGATATATCTTGGAAAGATTTTCTTTGTTATTAGGTTGAATTTTTGATGCTGATGATGCTGATGATAAATCCAATACTAAGAGATATGTTAAAAAATTGAAAAACCTGGGAACTTTTTTTCTTCATAGTTATTCCTCATAAAATTGGCCGAGTCATAGAAGGAAGTCCAGCTGATCGCTGTGGGAAGCTGAAAGTTGGAGATCATATCTCTGCAGTGAACGGGCAGTCCATTGTTGAGCTGTCCCATGACAACATTGTTCAGCTGATCAAGGATGCTGGTGTCACTGTCACACTAACGGTCATTGCTGAAGAAGGTAAGGAACTGTTACACCTGCCTTCCCCAAACTGATCTGAGGGACATAGAGCCTGCAGAAGTACCAGAGCCCCTGCAGTGATAGAACCATTTATACGTGCTGGAGTCTCATTTTTTACATTTTCTATTTAATGAATTTAAAAGACAGTTTATTATAAAGTTGTCAGTAGCTCAAGAAAAATAATCCAGCTAGCGAGTGGTGGCCATTTATTTACATGCTGGAGGAGCAAGCACCCAGAGTGAAAGACATGGCTAATACTTTTCAGATCTTATTTTCTTAAAATAATGTCTTAAGTCTCTGTTTGAGTGAGACAAAATCCTCTAAAGAGTTCAAAGAAAGTCACTGTTGATATCAAACCTTTCATGTCAGGCCCATGTCATCGTGTGCCTTGCCTTACAGGCAGGGTTTCATTCTGGAAACTGCTTTATAAATGCAGGAGCAGGAATATGTAGAAATGGCCAGTAAATAGGGCATAAGATGCACTGAGTGTCTTGCCTTGCTATAAGGCTGCCTTTCATCATTAAGAATTTGTAATTAGGAACCATTAGCAACCAGTTCATGTTCTTTGCTTATGAAGTACAAGGTAACCATTATATAATGCTACCTTCTATTATTTTTCCTAAAAACTAACAAGAGGCCAAAAGCAACAAATGGATGAAGTCAGTCTTTCCTGTTAAAATTCCTTATACTGTAATGCGTGTTCATGTCCCACTCCATCCCCCTCGCCGGCAGTGATCCTCTAAGCTATCAGTTTTCAGGTTTTTAACAATAAAAACCTGATTCTTCTTTCTTTTCCCTTCCTCCAGCACCACTAACATACGATTGTGTCTAAGGTGTTACATAAATCTCCCTTCCGTCCGAGATTCTGTAGGGGGATTTCTCTGTGGACGAGTCTGCCTGGCTGCTCTGAAGTCCTCCTCAGTGGAAGCTCCAATGCTTCTCCACTCTGCACAGAAAGCATTTTTTGATTCTGCTCCCAGCCTGCCTTTTAAATTTTCCTCCTGGTTCTTCCCAAATCCTCTCTTTTTTCTAAATCCTCTTTTCTTTTTGCTGAACTGTGTGGCATGTGGGATCTTAATTCCCTGGCCAGGGATCAGACCCACGCCCCTTGCGGTGGAAGTGCAGTCTTAACCACTGGGCTGTCAGGGGAAGTCCCCAAGTCCTCTCTTGATCTGGGCTTCCCATCCCCCATTGCATTCCTTATCTCTGCAATTCGTTGAGTGCTCTTCTTACATCACTGTATCCCAAATAAAAGGGTCTGCTCTTTGAGGACAAAGAAAACATTACCAATGGACTATGATACTCACCGTCTCCCTCATTGCAGGTGGATTCTTTACCAGCTGAGCCACCAGGGAAGCCCTGATACTTGCTGGGCACTCAGTAAATATTTTTTTTTTTGAAAGAAGGAAGGAGTAAATGGATGAATGAGCAAAATTAAGGATTTTTTCAGTTCTTTGCCAATACCTAGTAGAAGCAAGATACACCCAGTAGAAGAAGTAAGGCTTTGACTGACAGAGTTCACTGACACCTATTAGCTAGTTGGCAGGCCTTAACACATCACTTAACATTTCTAACCTTCAGTTTTTTTTTCCTCAATGCAATGAGAATAATGATATCTATTTCAGATCACTGTGAAGATTAAAGGTGAAAATATACATGATCTGCGTAAATACCCTAAGGTGCTCATCTAATTGTAGCTGCCATTATTTTACCATATCTTTCCATGGCCTCCTTCCTCATTCTGGTCTCCCCTAAGCCTCACTGCCTGCGGAAATAATAATGTTTAGGAAACACTTACTATGTAGCAGGTATTGTCCTGAAGGCTCTACATCTGCTGACTCTTAATCCTCACACTAATGCTAGGTTGGCACTATTAATTTCCTAGTCTATGGATGAGGGAGCGAGCCACAGCCGTTAGAGAACTTGTCCATGGTCATAAAGCTAGTGACGGAACAAGTGTCTGAATCAGGCATTCTCTCCAGAATCTGTGTGCTCGTAACTGCTATGCTTTCCCCTTGTAATCACAGGATCTAAAATAAACCACTCCTTGTCTGCCCCAGGCTTCCTCTCTTCCCTTTCTCAGCTTTACTTATCTTCATTGTACTTATCTCTACCCGAGGTTACTGAACGGTGAGTTTCTTTCTTTACTGTCATCTCCCCTACTAGAGGTAAAGTCATAAGATGTGTGAGAGATTCTGTCATGGTGGTGGTGGTTTAGTCGCTAAATCTTACAGAGCAGAGAGAGACTCGCAGACAGAAGGCAGACTTATGGCCATCATGTCCAGTTCTTTGCGACGCTATGGACTATAGCCCTGCAGGTTTCACTGTCCATGGGGTTTTTCAGGCGAGAATACTGGAATGGACTGCCATTCCCCTCTCCAGGGGATCTTTCCAACCCAGGGATTGAAACTGGGCATATTCTTATACTGCTGGGCCACCAGGGAAGACCAAGAGATTTTATCATAGTTGGTGCTAAATCCCAAGAGCCAGAACTGTGTTCAGTTCAGTTCAGCAGCTCAGTCATGTCCGACTCTTTGTGACCCCATGAATCACAGCACGCCAGGCCGCCCTGTCCATCACCAACTCCCAGAGTTCACTCAGACTCACGTCCAATGAGTCCGTGATGCCATCCAGCCATCTCATCCTCTGTCATCCCCTTCTCCTCCTGCCCCCAATCACTCCTAGCATCAGAGTCTTTTCCAGTGAGTCAACTCTTCGCATGAGGTGGCCAAAGGACTGGAGCTTCAGCTTTAGCATCATTCCTTCCAAAGAACTCCCAGGGCTGATCTCCTTCAGAATGGACTGGTTGGATCTCCTTGCAGTCCAAGGGACTCTCAAGAGTCTTCTCCAACATCACAGTTCAAGCGCATCAATTCTTCGGTGCTCAGCCTTCTTCATAGTCCAACTCTCACATCCATACATGACCATTGGAAAAACCATAGCCTTGACTAGACGGACCTTGGTCGGCAAAGTAATGTCTCTGCTTTTGAATATGCTATCTAGGTTGGTCATAACTTTTCTTCCAAGGAGTAAGCATCTTTTAATTTCATGGCTGCAGTCACCATCTGCAGTGATTTTGGAG
>SJXQ01005766.1:79486-136468 GCA_006408695.1 Aepyceros melampus
GGGGGAGGGGGATTGGGGCAGGACTGCAATCTTTGTGGAAGTTCATCAAAAGATGGTTCATCTCAAAGTATGCTAAATTAAAGCCATTGCTCTCAACCACCTGAAACAACCACAAAAGGGCTAAACACAGACGTGACATATTAACTGCCACAGTTCCTTATTTGGGAAACCAAAGAGCATAAAATCAAATTAAAATATATCGTCTCTGCTGCTGCTTCTTCTAGTGCTGTGCTTTCTGGAACTTTCTTTTCTAAACTTGACCTTCTCCTGCTCTTTCGCTGCATGACGGCCAGTTCATTGGATCAGAGGTTGACTTTTAAAGCAGAGTTGGTAACTTAGATTTTACTTATCTCTTTCTTTTTGTCAATTAGTGTACAAAATGAAAGAAAATGGTGCTACATCGAGCAGGTAGCTCTATTATGCGAAGTCATTTAGATTTTATGACTGTTTCTGCTACTAATCCTGTGAGGGAGTAGTCAGGTGAAGGGAAATTGGAAAGGTCAGAGATGGGGTATGCTGAGTGGAAATACAAGCACCATGCTCATCTCTCTTTCATTTTTAAAGCAAACTATTAAGCAAAGGCTTGGAATAGGGGTCTCAACCCTACCTTTGAATGAGTACACATAAAAATAACTTTTTACGATGCTACTAAATGTGCTTGTGACTTCAGCTTCTGCCTGAATGAGCCTACATAGAAACCAGGAAGACACAAAAGCATTTTTACCTCCAGCCACTTCATGCATTCATATACCCTCCCTAGCCTTTGAGACGTTAGATTTTCAAAATCTTGAAGTCTTATACAGAGATTAATCAGAAAAACAGATTTGCTTACAAATAACAATCTTTCAAGTACACATACTAAACAATTATGTTAAAATCCTAAAAATTGGAGATATTCTATACAAGGTTATTTATAATCATCATGTTTCATGTCAAGCATGAAAAACATACACATTTGTGTGAACTAGGTTCAGACCAGAAATCCCTGAGCTAGGTATGTTTCTATATGTGGCTTGTTAGGGGACTCTGTTTGCTAAATCCGTCATTTCCTATCATTTCCATATCATGATTTTTAAGGATGCTGCAGGCAATATTATATTCTCCCTTACTATTGTGTCAAAAACTATTGCTTCTATTAAGGCTTTGCTATTCCTTCTGCAATTGGTTTCCACTTCTCTCCATTAGGGCCTTTTGCTGTGGGCCTCTCAGCACTTTGAAGAAGTGTGGGCTTCCACACTTCTTCAAAGATCATCTTCTCTAGCTTCTGCTGCTTCTCTGCTGGCTGCTCTGTTTCTCCTGCAGTGAGATTCAGCTTGCCCACACATCTCAGTGATCACACACACACTCCCCGAGTAACTCACCGTCTGCCCCTATGATCACTCTCTCGTGCCTCCAGACACGTGAGCCGGTCCTGACTTTCTCATCTTGATCTCCTCCTGGGGAAGGCTGCTTCTCCATTCCTGCAGCTCGATATCCATCATTCCCTCAGTTCCTTCTTCTTTCATCCTCCCAGGGTTATAGAACAAGCTGTTATTTTCAGTCTTAGAAGCAAGTTGTTCATGTGACTGAACAGGGTAGGAGAATGAACACAAAGCAGGTGAGTAATGATGCAAAGCAGCTACATATGTCCCCTGTCTGCCAAGAGCCTGTGTGTTACAATCCAAGCCTCGTTACCGGGAGAAACTGGTAGGACAAAGGAACTAGGGGGCAAATCAGGAGTGTTTGCAGGACTGGACCTGCCCTCAGTGGCTGGGGGAACTGAAGCAGGGGTCCGATCCCCACATCAGGGCAATTGCCTGAGTCAGAGGAGAGACTTTTAAGTCTGGGAGTGAAATAGCTGATCTGTGGTAGCCTAAATGGAATGAGAATCAGACAGTCTTTGCCTCAGCCATACATAAGGCGGACAGGGACACAGGTCCCTGGAAGGCACAGCAGCTGGGAGCTGGAGTTTAGAGACTGTGGAGTGATCCCAGAGCGAGGACTGCTGTTGACTGTGGACGGATGGATCCAGAGGATGTGAGGGAGGAGACTGTGGTGGGAAATGCCTGTGGAGAAAAGCCAGGCAGCCATGGAAGAAAGGGGATACTGCTGAGTCAAGCATAAGGGATGAACCCATCACCATAGCCTCTCTCTCCTCACATACAGCATTGGCAGCTAAACAATAGAGGGGCTGGCCCATCAAAACTCTTTCAAAAAATTGCAGAGGAAGGAGCACTTCCAAACTCATTCTATGAGGCCACGATCACCCTGATACCAAAACCGAAGACAACCCCAAAAAAGAAAACTTCAGGCCAATATCACTGATGTACATAGATGAAAAAATCCTCAACAAAATTTTAGCAAACAGAATTTAGTGATAGATGGAAAAGCTCATACACCATGATCAAGCTGGGTTTGTTCCAGGGATGCAAGGATTCTTCAATATACAAAATCAATCAGTGTGATACACCACATTAACAAATTGAAAGATAAAACAGCATGTGATAATCTCAATAGATGTAGAACAAGCCTTTGACAAAATTCATCACCCATTTGTGATTAAAACCCTTCAAAAAATAAGCATAGAAGGAGCCTGCTGCTGCTGCTGCTAAGTTGCTTCAGTCGTATCTGACTCTGTGTGACCCCACAGATGGCAGCCTACCAGGCTCCTCTGTCCCTGGGATTCTCCATGCAAGAACACTGGAGTGGGTTGTCATTTTCTTCTCCAATGCATGAGAGTGAAAAGTGAAAGTGAAGTTGCTCAGTCGTGTCCAATTCTTTGCGACCCCATGGACTGCAGCCCACCAGTCTCCACCATCCATGGGATTTTCCAGGCAAGAGTACTAGAGTGGGGTGCCATTGCCTTCTCCTCAAATCATAAAGGCCATATATGATAAGCATACAGCAAACATTATTCTCAGTGGTGAAAAATTGAAAGCATTATGAGCGACTGAATTGAACTGAACTGAACCCCTAGGATCAGGAACAAGACAAGGGTGTCTACTATTATTTAAAGTTGTTCTGGGAGGCTTAGCTACAGCAATCAGAGAAGAAAAAGAAATAAAAGGAATCTAGATAAGAAGAGAAGAAGTAAAGCTCTCATTGTTTGTAGATGGGATGATACTGTACATAGATACCCTAAAGATAGTATCAGAACTTTACTAGAGCTAATCAATGAATTTAGCAAATTGCAGGATACAAAATAAATACACAGAAATCACTTGCATTTCTATATACTAACAATGAAAATTCAGAAAGAGAAATTAAGGAATCAATCCCATTCACCATTGCAACAAAAAGAATTAATTATCTAGGAATAAACTTACCTAAAGATACAAAAGAACTGTACACAGGAAATTATAAGACATTAATGAAATAAATCAAAGATGACATAAACAGATGTAGAGATATTCCATGTTCTTTGGTAGGAAAAATCAATTTTGTGAAAATGACTGTACCACCAAATGCAATCTACAGATTCAATGTGATCCCTATCAAATTACCAATGGCATTTTTCAGAGAACTAGAACAAAAAATTTCACATTTCTTATAGAAACACAAAAGACCCTGAATAGCCAAAGCAGTCTTGAGAAAGAAGAATGGAGCTGGAGGAATCAACCTTCCTGACTTCAGACTATACTACAAAGCTACAGTCATCAAGACAGTATGGTACTGTCATAAAAACAGAAATATAGATCAATGGAACAAGATAGAAAGCCTAGAAATAAACCCATGCACTTATGGGTACATTATTTCTGACAGAGGAGGCAAGAATATACAATGGGGCAAAGACAGCCTCTTCAATAAATGGTGCTGGGAAAACTGGACAGCTACACGTAAAAGAATGAAATTAGAACACCTCCTAACACCATACACAAAGAAAACGGATTAATGACCTAAATGTAAGGCCAGAAATTATACAATTCTTAGAGGAAAACATAGGCAGAACACTCGATGTCATAAATCAAAGCAAGATCCTCTGTGACCCACCTCTTAGAGTATCAGAAATAAAAACAAAAGTAAACAAGTGAGACTTGACTAAACTTAAAAGCTTTGGCACAGCAAAGGAAACTTATTATAAACAAGGTGAAAAGACAACTCTCAGAATGGGAGAAAATAATAGCAAATGAAACAACTGAAAAAGGATTAATCTCCAAACTATACAAGCAGATCATATAACTCAATGCCAGTAAAACAAACATTCCAATAAAAGTGGGGAAAAGACCTAAACAGACATTTCTCCAAAGAAGACATACGGATGGCTAACAAACACATGAAAAGATGCTCAACATCACTCATTATTGGAGAAATGCAAATCAAAACTACAATGAGATATCATCTCACACCAGTCAGAATGGCCATAATCAAAAAGTCTACAAACAATAAATGCTGGAGAGGGTGTGGAGAAAAAGGAACACTCTTGCATTGTTGGTGGGAATGTAAATTGATATAGCCCCTGTGGAAGACAATATGAAGATTCCTTCAAAAGCTAGAAATAAAGCCACCATATTACCCAGTAATCCCACTCCTAGGCATATCAGTTCAGTTCAGTCGCTCAGTTGTGTCCGACTCTTTGCGACCCCATGAATCGCAGCACGCCAGGCCTCCCTGTCCATCACCATCTCCCAGAGTTATACCCTGAGGAAAACAAAATTGAAAAAGACGCATGTATCCCATTTTTCATTGCAGTGCTATTTAAAATAGCTAGAATATGGAAGCAACCTAGATGTCCATGGACAGATAAATGGATAAAGAAGCTGTAATACATATATACAATGGAATATTGCTCAGCCATAGAAAGGAATGCATTTGAGTCAGTTCTAATGAGGTGTATGAACCTAGAACCTATAATACAGAGTGACATGAGTCAGAAAGAGAAAGATAAATACCGTATTCTAACACATATATACAGAATCTAGAAGAATGGTACTGAAGAATTTATTTACAGGGCAGCAATGGAAAAACAGACATAGAGAATAGACTTGTGGACAAGGGGAGAAGGGAGGAGAGGGTAAGATGTATGGAGAAAGTAACATGGAAACTTATATTATCATATGTAAAGTAGAAAGCCAATGAGAATTTCTTTTATGGCTCAGGAAACTGAAACAGGGGCTCTGTGTCAACCTAGAGGAGTGGGATGAGGTGGGATATAGGAGGGAGGTTCAAAAGGGAGGGGATATATGATACCTATGGCTGATTAACGTTGAGGTTTGACAGCAAACAACAAAATCTGTAAAGCAATTATCCTTCAATAAAAAATGAATTAAAAAGAAAAAAGAGAAGGACAGAGCTTCTCTTGATTCTTATCGTAAGAAGTAGGTACTCTCTAGTTCTTTCCTGCTACAGTGCTCAAATTTTATAATAGGTAACTCGCTTGCCCCAAATCCTAATCATTTAATCAGCTGAGATACTTTTACATCTTTTGACTATTTCTTTTTCTTTTTTTTTTCTTTGCATTGAGATTAAGTTGCCTCATGCTACACAGTTATATTCGCTACTTTTTTTTTTCTTTTGGTTATAATGAAGCACAAAGCTATATTAGTTTTAAGGGAATTGTGCTTACAATTCTGAGAACAGATAAACACCTCAGTCCAAACAACTAACAGGAAGGCAGCAGAGCCTCTTCCTGTTAAGGGGACAGTTGGATTAAAGATTTACTGAGCATGGCCCTGCCCACCTGAGTAAAAGCCTGTTTCCCCACAGCCAGTCCTTCCCATCAGGAGGCTTGCACAAGCCTCTTATCCTCATCCATCAGAAGGCAGACAGAAGAAGCAAGAACTATAATCCAAAGGCCTCCAGAATGAAAATCACAGTCACAGAAAGCTAACCAAAATGATCACATGTATCACAACCTTGTGTAACTCAATGAACCCATGAACCATGCCATGCAGGGCCACCCAAGACAGATGGGTCATGGTGGAGAGTTCTGACAAAACGTGGTCCACTGGAGAAGGGAATGGCAAGCCACTCCAGTACTCTTGCCTTGAGAACCCCATGAACAGTGTGTAAAGGCGAAAGGATGACGCTGGAAGATGAGCACACCCCACCCAGGTCAGAAGGTGGACTATACTACTGGGTAAGAGCAAAGAAACAGCTCCAGGAAGAACAAACAGGCTGGGCCAAATCAGAAACGATGCTCAGTTGTGAATGTCTCTGGTGATGAAAGCAAAGTCCAGTGCTGTAAGAACAATATTGCAGTGGAACCTGGAATATTAGGTCCATGAATCAAGGTAAAGTGGTTATGGTTAAGCAGAGATGGCAAGAGGGAACATCGACATTTGAGGAATCAGTGAACTAAAATGAATGGAAATGGGCAAATTTAATTTAGATGATCATTATATCTACTACTGTGGGTTCGGTTCAGTTCAGTTCATTTCAGTCACTCAGTCATGTCTGACTCTTTGCGACTCCATGAATTGTAGCACACCAGGCCTCCCTGTCCATCACCAACTCCTGGAGTTCACTCAGACTCACGTCCATCGAGTCAGTGATGCCATCCAGCCATCTCATCCTCTGTCGTCCCCTTCTCCTCCTGCCCCCAATCCCTCCCAGCATCAGAGTCTTTTCCAGTGAGTCAACTCTTCGCATGAGGTGGCCAAAATATTGGTTTCAGCTTTAGCATTATTCCTTCCAAAGAAAACCCAGGACCAATCTCCTTCAGAATGGACTGGTTGGATCTCCTTGCAGTATATGGAGTAGCCCTCACAGTCAACAAAAGTCTCTGAAATGCAGTACTTGGGTTCAATCTCAAAAATGATGGAATGATCTCAATTTGTTTCTGAGCAAACCATTCAACATCACAGTAATCCTAGACTATGCCCTAACCACGGATGCTAAAGAAGCTAAGCTGACTAATTCTATGAAGACCTGCAAGACCTAGAACTAAAACAAACAAACAAACAAAAAAGATGTCCTTGGCTTCATAGGGGCCTGGAATGCAAACGTTGGAAGAGAAGAACTACCTGGAGTAATAGGCAAGTTTGATCTTAGAGTACAAAATGAAGCAGGGCAAAGGCTAACAGAGTTTTGTCAAGAGAATGCACTGGTCATAGGAAATATATCATCTTCCAACAACATAAGAGATGATTCTACATCACCAGATGATCAGTACTGAAATCAGATTGATTATATTCTCTGCAACTGAAGATGGAGAAGCTCTATATAATCAGCAAAAACAAGACCTAGAGCTGACTGTGGCTTGGATCATCAGCTCCTTGTTGCAAAATTCAGGCTTAAATTGAAAAAAGTAGGGAAAACCACTAGGCCATTCAGGTTGACCTAAATCAAATCCCTTGTGATTGATTATACAGTGGAGGTGATGAATGGATTCAAGGAATTGAACAGATGGAGTGCTTGAAGAACTGTGGACAGATGTGTGTAACACTGTGCAGAAGGCAGTGTTCAAAACCATCCCCAAGAAAAAGAAACACAAGAAGGCAAAGTGGTTGTTGGAGGGGGTCTTACAAATAGCTGAGAAGTGAAGTGAAAGGCAAAGGAAAAAGGGAAAGACGTGTCCAACTGAATGCAGAGTTCCAGAGAATAGCAAGAAGAGATAAGAAAGCCTTGGTAAGTGAACAATGCAAAGAAATAGAGGAAAACAATAGAATAGGAAACACTAGAGATCTCTTTAAGAAAAATTAAAGATGTGCAGGGCACATTTCATGCAAATATGGGCACAATGAAGGACAGCAATGGTAATGACCTAGCAGAAGCAGACGAGATTAAGAAGAGGTGACGAGAATACACAGAAGAACTATACAGAAAAAGATCTTAATGACCCAGATAGCCACGATGGTGTGGTCCCTCACGTAGAGCCAGACATCCTGGAGTGTGAAGTCAAGTGGGCCTTAGGAAACATTACCAGGAACAAAGCTAGACAAGGTGAAGGAGTTCCAGCTGAGCTATTTTAAACCTTAAAAGATGATACTGTTAAAGTGCTGCACTCATATGCCAGCAAATTTGGAAAACTCATCATTGGCCACAGGACTGGAAATGGTCAGTTTTCATTCCAATCCCAAAGAAAGGCAATGCCAAAGAATGTTCAAACTATCACACAATTGACCTTATTTCACGTCTAGCAAGGTAACAATTAAAATCCTTCAAGCTAGATCTCAACAATATATGAACCAAGAACAGATGTTCAAACTGGATTTAGAAAAAGCAGAGGAACCAGAGGTTAAATTGCCAACATCCATTGGATCGTAGAAAAAGCAAGGGAATTCCAGAAAAACGTACTTCTGTTTCATTGACCACTCTAAAGACTTCGACTGTGAATCACAACCAACTGTGGAAAATTTTAAAGCAATGGGAATAAAAGATCTCCTTACCTGTCTCCTGAAAAACCTGTATGCAGTTCAAGAAGCAGCAGTAGGAACTAGACATGGAACAACTGACTGGTTCGAAATTGGGAAAGGAGTACATCATGCCTGTACATTATCACCTTGTTTATTTAACTTCTATGCAGAGTACATTATGCAAAATGCCAGACTGGATGAAGCTCAAGCTGGAATCAAGATTGCCAGGAGAAATATCAACAGCCTCAGGTATGAAGATGATATCACTTTAATGGCAGAAAGCAAAGAAGAACTACAAAGCCTCTTGATGAGGGTGAAAGAAGAGAGTGAAAAGGCTGAGTTAAAACTTAACATTCAAAAACTAAGACCATGGCATTGAATCTCATCATTTCATGGCAAACAGATGGGGGAAAAGTGGAAACAGGAACAGATTTTATTTTCGTGGGCTCTAAAATCACTGTGGATGACAACTGCAGCCACGAAATTAAAAGACACTTGTGTTTTGGAAGGAAAGCTATGACAAACCTAGACATAATATTAAAAAGCAGAGACATCACTTTACTGAAAACGGTCTATATAGTCAAAGCTATGTTTTTTCAAGTAGTCATGTATGGATGTGAGAGTTGGACCATAAAGAAGGCCAAGTGCAGAAGAACTGATGGTTTTGAACTGTGGAGTTGGAGAAGACTCTTGAAAGTACCTTGGAGAGCAAGGACAACAAAGCTTTCTATCCTAAAGGTAAACAACCCTAAATATTCATTGGAAGGACTGATGTTGAAGCTGAAGCTACAACACTTCGACCACCTGATACAAAGGGCTGCCTCATTGGAAAAGACCGTGATGCTGGGAAAGATTGAGGGAAGGAGGAGAAGGGGCTGGCAGAGGATACGGTGGCTGAATGGCATCACTAGTTTGAGCAAATTTCAGGAGATAGTGAAGGACAGGGAAGCCTGATATGCTGCAGTCCATGGGGTCACAAAGAGTTGGACAGTAATTAGCGACTGAACAAACATTGTCTAAAGTTATGAATCTCGAATTGATGAATTAGAACGTTTGTGTTCATGTTCTAGCCTTATTTTTTATAGTTTTCATTTAATGTTAATAGGTTATTAATCTAATTGGTCAATACTGTTTAAACTCAGGTTTAGTTATAATTTCAACATAGTGACCTGAAAAGAGAAAAGGCAATTGTGTGATCCCAGACAGCAGCATTTAAACCTCACCATTCCCCCATAAAGCCATTCTGTTTTATATGACTTTATACTTCTAATGTCACTGTGTCTTTCCCATGGGGTGGCTCAGCCTTTAGTGTGGGCTCCCTTCATGTGCTGAGTACTCAGCTGCAGTGTGAGCACCTGAACAGCAGGTGGTGATGGTTGTAATACACGTTAGGTGGTCATCTTGGGTTAAGCAGGTAGGTTTAAGAAATTTAGGAACATTCTAGTTTTTTTTTTTTTTTTTTTAATTTATTTTACTTTACAATACTGAAATTTAGGAACATTCTAGTTTTTTGTTTTTTTTTTTACTTTATTTTACTTTACAATACTGAAATTTAGGAACATTCTTTTACCTTTCTGTGCATTTAAAAGGATAGCAAAACAAAATGTATACCTTTATAATGTATTTATGGTATCAACCAAGTATCATACAAAAATACCTACTCAATTAGAACACCATGTTCTAGATCAATGATATTTATTGAAAGTGGAAGTGTTAATCACTCAGTCGTGTCAGAATCTTTGCGACCACATGGACTGCAGCCCACCAGGCTCCCCTGTCCATGGAATTCTCCAGGCAAGGATACTGGAGTGGGTTGCCATTCCCTTCTCCAGGCAACCGTCCTGCCCCGGGGATTGAACCCGGGTCTCCTGCATTTCAGACAGATTCCTTACGTTTGAGCCACCATGTTTATCATCCTCCTAGTTTTATCAGTGATGTTGTCCCTGTGCATTCTCTTATAACTAACATCATCTGCCTGCATCTCCACCTTTGCCTTAGTTCAGATATCTGCAT
This sequence comes from Aepyceros melampus, assembly GCA_006408695.1. Classification (NCBI taxonomy): domain Eukaryota; kingdom Metazoa; phylum Chordata; class Mammalia; order Artiodactyla; family Bovidae; genus Aepyceros; species Aepyceros melampus. Next base: position 89,773 of record SJXQ01005766.1, read on the forward strand.
TTCTCTGTGTCTCTGCATGCTTCTTGGAGGTCTCCATATAAACACACTAGCATCACTGTTAGAACTGTTTTAAATGTGTGTGCTCCACTTTCCTCTGCTTTGCAGATATTGCATTTTTCACAAATTGAAGGCTTGTGGCAACCCTGACCAGACAAGCCCCTCAGTGTCCTCTACTGACAGCATTTGCTCACTTGGTGTCTGCATCACATCTTGGTGATTCTTGCACCTTCTCAGACTTTTGCATTATTATTTGTTAGGGTGACCTATGAACAGTGATTTTGATAAGGCTCTTGTGATAGTTTTGAGGTGCCAGGAACAGTACCCATGTAAGACAGTGAGCTTAATCAATAAATGTATGTGTTCTGACTGCTCCACTGGCTGGCCATTTCCCCGTCTCTCCCTCTCCTTGGGCCTCCCTATTCCCTGAGACACAGAAATACTGAAATTAGGCCAGTTAATAAAAACCTACAATGGCCTCTAAGTGAACAAGTGAAAGGAAGAGTCTCACCTTAAATTAATGCTAGAAATGCTTATGCTTAATGAGGAAAGCTTGTTAAAAGCTGTGAATTCAAAGGAAAAGTTCTTGAAAGAGATTCAAAGGGCTACCATAGTGAGCACACAAATGGTATAGCCTTTTTGCTGATATGAAGAAAGTTTTAGTGTCTGGATAGATGATCAAATAGCTTCAACACTTTCTTAAGCCAAAACCAATCTAGAGCAAGGTCCTAACTCCCTTGAATTATATGCAGGCTGAGAGAAGTGTGGAAGCTGCAGAAGAAAGTCCGAGGCTTCCAGAGTCATGACATTTAACAAATAACAGAACAAGGTAAATCAGCAAGTGCTGGTGTAGAAGCTGCAGAAAGTTATCCGGAAGATGTAACTAAGATAATGAATGAAGTTGGCTACACTAAAAAATAAATTTTTGATGTAGATGAAACAGCCTTACATTGGAAGCAGGTGCCATCTAGGACTTTCATAGCTAGAGAGGAGAAGTCAATGCCCAATATTAAAACTTCAAAGGACAGGCTAACTGTCTTGTTAGGGGCTAATGAAGCAGTGACTTGAATCCAGAGTTTATTTACAATTCTGAAAAGTATAGCATCCTTAAGAATTAAATCTACTCTCTCTGTGCACTATGAATGGAATGAGTGAAGAGTGAAGTCGCTCAGTCGTGTCCTACTCTTTGCAACCCCATGGACTGTAGCCAACCAGCTCATCCATCCATGGGATTCTCCAGGCAAGAATACTGGAGTGGGTTGCCATTTTCTCCTCCAGGGGATATTCCCAACCCAGGGATCGAACCCAGGTCTCCTGCATTACAGGCAGATACTTTAACTTCTGAGCCACCAGGGAAGCCCAACAAAGCCTAAATTATAGCATGTCTGTTTGTAATATGGTTTACTTTTTCTAAGCCTACTTTTGTGACCCATTACTCAAAATAAAAACATCCCTTTCAAAACATTACTCTTCATTGACAATGCACCTGCTCATTCAAAGTGTTAGATGGAGCTGTAACATGGGATTAATATTTTAATGCCTGCTAACACAACATCTATCCTGCAGCCAGTGGGTCAAGGAGTAACTTCAACTTTCCAGTCTTAAAGAGGAGAGTGAAAAAGTTTACTTAAAACTCAACATTCAAAAAACTAAGATCATGGCATCTGGTTCCATCACTTCATGGCAAATAGATGGGGAAACAATGGAAACAGTGACAGATTTTATTTTCTTAGGCTCCCAAATCACTGCACTTTGGGACTTCAGCCATAAAATTAAAAGATGCTTACTTCTTGGAAGAAAAGCTATGACCAAACTAGATAGCATATTAAAAAGCAGAGACATTACTTTGCCAACAAAGCTCCACCTAATCAAAGGTATGATTTTTCCAGTAGTCATGTATGAATGTGAGAGTTGGACTATAAAGAAAGCTGAGTGCCAAAGAATTGATGCTTTTGAACTGTGGTGTTGGAGAAGACTCTTGAAAGTCCATTGGACTGTAAGGAGATGCAACCAGTCAAACCTAAAGGAAATCAGTCCTGATTATTCATTGGAAGGACTGATGTTGAAGCTGAATGTCCGAATTTTGGCCACCTGATGTGAAGAACTGGCTCACTGGAAAAGACCCTGATGTTGGGAAAGATTGAAGGTGGAAAGAGAAGGGGATGACAGAGGATGAAATGGTTGGATGGCATCACTGACTCGACGGATGTGAGTTTGAACAAGCTCCGAGAGTTGGTGATGGACAGGGAAGCCTAGTGTGCTGCAGTTGATGGGGTCACAAAGAGTTGGACACGACCGAGCAACTGAACTAAGTCTTATTATTTAAGAAATACATTTAACAAGGTTATAGCTGCCATAGATAAGATTTCTCTGATGGATCTGGGCAAGATCCATTGAACTCTTCTGGAAAAGATTCACCATTCTGGATGCTATGAAGAACATTTGTGATTCCTGGGAGGAGGTCAAAATATCAACATTAACAGGAGTTTGGAAGAAGTTGATTCTAACCTTCATGGATGACTTCCTGGGTTTTAAGACTTCAGTGGAGAAAGTAAACTAACTGCAGATGTGGTAGAAACAGCCACAGAACTTGAATTAGAAGAGGAGCCTGAAGGTATGACTGAATTGCTGCGATCTTATGATAAAACTTAAACAGATGAGGAATTGCTTTTTATGAATCAGCAAATAAAGTGGTTTTTTGAGATGGAATATACTCCTGGTGAAGTTTTACTGTGGGTAAAATCCTATCAAATAGAATTACATGTTGCAGAGAAATCATTCATCAAAGGGAAAGTCAAAGAATGTGGCAAATTGCACTGTTGTCTTACTTTAAAAATTTTGCCATGGCCAACCTTCAGCAACTACCAGCCCAATCAGTGAGTGTGCACCAGGGATCAAACCCGAGTCTCTTGCATCTGTCTGCATTGGCAGGTGGATTCTTACCACTGCACCACCTGGGAAGCCCCAAAAGCCTATAGTACCCAGTATTCCCAGGTGTCTTCCATCCAAGTACTAAGTTCCCATTCAGGCCCAACCCTTCTTAGCTTCCAAGACCAGACATGATCAGGTGCATTCAGTTCCTGACCCAGGGATCCAACCGGTTCTCTGAGTCTCCTGCGTTGCAGGCCAATTGTTTACCACTGAGCTTCCGGGGAAGCCCATGATCAATTAATCGCTGTCAGTATTGAGGTAAGACCCTCACCAGCAAAAAGTGTATGATTCACTGAAGGCTCAGATGATGGTTAGCATTTTTAGCAGTATATTTTATTTAACATATATACATTGTTTTCTTTTTTTGACTTTTTAAATTTATTTTACTTTAACATAATGCTATTGCCCACTTCAGACTATAGCATGACAGCATAGTGTAAACACAACTTTTTATATGTACTGGGAAACCAAAAAATTCATGTGACTCACTTTATTTCAATATTTGCTCAGTTGTGGTGGTCTGGAATGGAGTCTGCAGTGTATCTCTGAAGTAGGTCTGTGATAGAATTGAGCTATTTTCTGCCACTTGAGTTAGTGCATTTTTCTCAGCCTTTTCTTTCTCAAAACTCTGCTTCTCCCCCTACCTTAATTCCACATCCAACATTTAATTAAATGGAGTCAGACTGATTATAAAACAATCATTACTTTCCTTTTCTATGCTTGAATGTTCCAATCATCAGCAGCAGCCTTTGAGTGAGATTCCCCACTGATTACAGCAAGCCTGGGCAGCTGAATGGCCTTATTGAAAACACAATGGAATAATTGTTTAATAAGCCTTACCACTGGGCAGTCAAAAGCTGTCAGTCAACTTGGCTTTTATAGACAACATTAAAATCTACTTCTCTTAAATTCCCTAAACATGAAGCAATATGAATGACTTATTTTAAATAATGCTGTCTCCAAGAGGCCAGGCTGTGGGAGGAACATCAGGTTTTCCCAGCACACACATCCAGAAAACAGGCAGGGGTGAACACAGAGCAGTAGAAGACGGTGACTATAAACTCATACCCACTGCCAGATGCTTAATCACACTGATGGTGACTCACAGCACCTGGAATAAAGGCCAAGCTATAGCAAACAAACATAGGCGGTGATCGCCGAAGATACACACCAGCTTGTGTCCTTGCAGAGTTAATGGACAGGAAAGATGCACAGAGAGAAACAATAATGGATTAATAAAGTAAAATCAGTTTTAAAGTGTTATACGCCTCTCTTTCTTCCTCCCTATTTCTGCCTCTCTCTCCCATGGTTGTCAGAAGAAGAAGAACTTCAGATACTCAGTTTAGAGTACTGTGCATTCTTAGATCTGAGGGGGTTGTCCATGTTTGTTTTGGCTGATATTCAGTAGTTAATTAATTTTCAACAATCTGGCAAGGTCATGAACGGAAACCTTTCCTTGAATGCCCCTCTGAGACTTTCTAAGAAGCTTTTCTGAAAACCTTTGAACAAATTTACAACAGTTTTCAACTGCAAGATTTTGGTGCTGGTTGCTTTTTTTTTCCCTATTTATTTGCATTGATCTGAGCTAGCAACTGTATTTGGTTTATGTCACTGAATATGACAATAATAATGACTTGTGTAATTGAATGCCATAATAATGATGAATGTTGACATTTCTTGTTGGGTCCTGGATGCTAAACATGGATTCTCAGTACTTGATGCAATTTATCTCATTTAATCTCTACCAAAGTCCCTGTCTTTATATCTTTATTTTTACAGTTGAAAAAACTTACAGTAAGATGGTTAAGTAGTAGATTAAATAGTGTGTGTCAACATTTTATATTTCTCTTAAATTTGATGAAACAGCATCAAGATGGAGAGTTTAAGCTCTGACTGATTTATGTCAACCAAACAGAACACATGCTTTATTTGGGAAGAAAAATACAGAAGCTTGGTTCCCTGGAGAAACAGCTTTAACATAAAAATACACTGTGTCTTGTGGAAGATAGTGCTAATCCTCTAAAATTTAGAGACATGGCTTTGACATTTTTTACAAGTTCAGAAAAAGACTAAAAATTCTATCATGCCCCAATATTCACACACACACACACATTTATGAAAGTATTCTCATACATAATACTTACTCTTCCTATTTGTAATAAAATCTGATATTGCTTATTTATTCTATTTGCTAAGTGCTGATAGGGAGTCATAATTGATTCCACAAACCACCCATGGGTTATAACCTGCATTTTGAGGAGTAAGCTGGCTTGTATAGCAAATGGGAACCTAACATCGAGATGCAAATAGGTGTAAAAAGTTATCAGTACACTTCAGCACACTCTGTTTAATGTCATCTCCTACATGTGATTAATGAATGATAAAGAAAGAAGGGAATTCCCTATCATGGTATTTCTTGGCTACACTTCTGAGTTGGTTGTGAATTTCCCTGTGGAAATGTAGAAATGTTATCATGCAGCACACAGCTGCAAAAGCCTGGCTGCTGGTAGCTAAAGACAGAAGGACTCTAAACATCAGAATGGTACAAGAGAAAGGAGAATTAAAAAGAGAGAGAGAGAGAGAGTGAAATGCGCTAAGGAAAAGAAAGTTGAGAGTCACCTGGGATTTTGGAACTTTGGCCTGCAGAGGCTCTGCCCATGTGATGGGTGGGGAGAAGGGAGAAGGCAGGACTGGTCTGGGAGAGAGGAAGTATGGGCAGCTGAGCTGGGTTGTCCAGACCTGTGCAGCTCATTTAGGATTGACTCTGATGAGTCTCCAGACCCGGGATCCGCTGGATCTACTGATGCATCCCAGTAGGCAGAGATTGCAGACAGCCAAGATGTTCAGTCCTTAGCAAGACAACAGAACTGTGGACGGAGGTAGTGGTCCTCAGACTAGCATATATAGGAGTTACCTGGGTGAACTTGTTTCAATCTAGGTTCCTGAGTATCATCCTCATAAAGTCTAATTATGTAGAGACTGGGGATTCCTTGCATTGTTAAAAGGATGTACTCATGCCTTTAGAGATGCTGCTTTAGTTTTCAGATCAAGTTCTAAAGGCAGGTAGGAAAATGATGAGAGTGGACACATGATCAAGCCTGGGCAGATTCTTTAAGTTTTTGAAAAGGCTAAATTTCAGTGGGACTGTTTTTTGCTCCAGGCTTATAAGGCAGTTAGATGCCAGGTCTTTAGCTTCAAACCTGACCCTGGATAATGATGATTCTAACTCTCAGAATACCTGCCTGCTATGGAGGTAGAACTGGAGGAGACAGAGAATGTTTCAACAAAACCCACTAGATGGTTAGAGATTTAAAGTGATTTTCACGAATTAAAGTTGCATCAGTTAAAAATGAAAGTGTAGAGAACAATAATATAATTAGCAAGGATCTCTGTGGCTGGATGAATTCCTCAGGAGGGTCCTAATCTAAACGACCCTGTGTAGTCTACCTGGGTTTCCTTGGCATTGCTGAAAAAAGAAAGAAAAAAGAAAAAAAAACAAAACACTTTATCTGTTTTGTTGTTGTGAAGGAAGGGTCCGAACTTCATATCCAGTCTTGGGAAAGTTCACCCAACCTGACCTGGAATACCTGAAGTTCACATGAATACAATATATGTAAGGAACAATTTGGAAATCCATGCTGCAGGTCATTTGAGCATATTATGTGAGCTAATATTTTCTTTCATCTTTTCAAGTTCTCTGCATGACCAAACAAGTGATCTGGGTGTGATGCTGATGATTATTTCTGGAGTTTAGAGCCAAGACAGAGAGACTTGTAATACTGCAACCAGACTTTCTTCTCTGCTTCTAAAAGAATGAGAGAGAGGTGCCAATTTCACTAAGTTTTAGCCCAAGGAATCTTGCAAAACAACACATTACAGATGTCTGCCTTTTTTTTAAAAGAGCATTGCTTGTAGAATATGCTTTCAAGTTGATGTCAGTAGTTTCATAAATTTAGGAAAACTAGGCTTATTTTCTATCAAGCCTTATGGAAATTTGAAATGTTTAGAAGATAATATTTTTAGGTCATCAGAATATTTGTTCTAAACATTTCTCTAAGAAAAATGATTTTCCATTGTTGAATATCTTTATTATCTATATATCTTTGCTTTGGTTGAAATTTGTGTAAGGTATTTTCATCACAAGATTCTCCATACCTCTATCCTAGGAATGAGTAAATTTTATATGTGGATGACAAAGTGTCTTGTTATTAATACTACTTTTATGAATACATTAAACTATGTCAAGTTATCAATCCACATGCAATTCTACTTTCTCCCCTTTCCTCTCAGTTTAAAATTGAACTTGGCACATTAATAGAAAACAGCAGCTACACTAAACTCCTTAAAAAGCTTTTCATATCTCTTGAACCAAAACCCTGCTTTCTCCAAGCTGAGGGTGGTGAGTGTGGCTAGCATTAAATCAATGTATTGCAGGCTGAAGTTCTTTTTCCAAAACACAAACCTAGTATGGAAAGCTGTGGCTAAGACTTCATGACTCCCCTCTACCGAGGTGCCTCAAACCATAGTCATGGGGAGCCTTCTTCAGCAGTTATGAGTTTCTGCTGTCACAGAGTCTTTAGACTTTCATCTGTGATTGTCACAACGTTATTTCTATGTTACAGACAGGTGCCCTTCAAACACACAAGGAAAGTGAGTTGCGGCATTTTTGCCCAGACGACTGGTGAGAGAACATCTGCTAAACTACAACACTTTTGATTCCCACTGACTCAAATCAGAATATATATTGGCAACCTGTCTCAGCCTTAAGGCCTCAATACCAGGCCATCATCCAGTCCCAACCTAGTACTCATTATGAAGAGTAACCTGGTGAGAGAATTATATAATACTGAAAATAAAGCCTGTTTTAAAACTGTTTAAACAAGTATTTGCATGAGAGATTCTTGACCCAAAAGGTTATTCATTCTGTTGTAGGCTCATTCCTTTGAGGGAGAGACAAGCATCATTAGGCAGAATCTGTAAAAACATGTTTAGAATTCTATCTCAAATTCGTCAGGGTGAGTCTTTCCCCAATTTCATCTAGTTATTCTTCTATTCTGGAATGTTTCATCCAGTTCTGAGGGAGCTTACCTGCTTTGTCCACTTGCTCCCAGGAAATTGCATATGAAATTGAAAACATTGCTCCAAAGACTCCATGTGAAAAAAAAAAAAAGAAAACCCTTCATTCAATATATTAGTGTGCTCATTTAATAAACTGTAGGTCATGTCCTTTTCATTAATATTTCTAAAGAGCATGGAAGAAGGTGTCATGATTTATATAATTCATTGATGGAAAATTGCAGAGCTGAGTAGATTTGAGACTTTTAGAGTTGGAAATATATGTTAAAAACCTCTGGGGCAGCTATTTAGGTCTTAATTTATTATTTGTATGACCTTGGGAAGTCACATAACCTCTCTAAGTTAAATTTTTCTCTTCCATCATGGGTAATTTACAATGTTTCATCAGCCTCATAGAATTATAATGAATAACCCATGATATAATGCTTCTAAAACATTTAGAAGCAGCAAAGTTATATAATCACTGGAAGGGTCAAATGTCTCCTTTTAGGCTTGGGGGAAAAAAAATGAAGCCTAGAAAATTTGGTGCCAGGACTGGGACTATTGGCTGAAGGTCTTAATGAAGCTCATATAACAATCCAATTTGGGTTTCCAAATGTACACTTTGAAGTGTGTACAAGGTATTGGATTTTTCATTTAACAATTAATTCACTGAATATGTTATTATATGTCATCAACAAGAAAAAGAATGCAGTCCCATGGCTGTTTTCTGAGGGGATGGCCAAGCTTGAATGACAGGCAGGTCTGCAGAACTGTGAGATGGGTTTTAAGAATTTATAGCTACTCTTTGAGCGATATGACCAGAGATTCCCAATTTTCATTCATCTGAAAATGGGCTACCCAACCAGTTCTTGTGGAAGGAGTCTACAGATCCCTGGAAGTTCTCTGTAACAATAGGACTTACAGGTAACCAGACAGAGGAAGAGAATTACTCAATATTTTACCTGAAGAGAGTCAGGGAAGAAGGCTTAAACAGCTTAGAGAATTCCACGTAGCATTTTTAAATGTTTGGTGGATATCTATAAAGAATTCTACCTACTAAAGTAAAAGCTGCCAGTAAAAGACCACGTGGTATTTGCAAAGTAATTAAGCATTTCATAACCTCAATTTCTTTAGCTGCAAAGTGAAGACAATAATTTTTCTACCTGCCTTCCAGGGTTTCTGAGAATCAAATGAAATAATAGTTGTGAAAGTGCTTTAGGCTCTATAATGTGCCATAAGCTTTAAGAGAGTTTTATACTAAAGTGAGTTTTACATTAAAGTGCTTCTGACTTAAGAAAATTCTACCCTTCTGTTTAATGTTTTATTTTGTGTTAACAATAGCAAACATATTTCTGTTGAGATATTTTCTTTTAATTTCCTCTCTGAACATCCTGAATAAATTCCCTACTTTTCTTAAAATAACTTCCAATGTCTTTGAAAAACTATACCACCACCAAAATGAGTGACCTGAAAGTGAAAGATAATGATGATAATATTTCCACTGATTTCATTCTAACAGGAAGCAGTGCAGTCCCGTGGAAACACTCACAATATAACCTAGTCTGTAAATAATTTTTAATAGACTATTTTTAAAGCTATTTATTGAAATACTAGTGAAAAGTTGTGGAGAGCTGTGTTTCTACAGGAAAATACGAAAGGATGTGGAAAGTGATAGTTGCTGGAAGTAAAAAACATGATTAAAATTGCTGGGCGCACTGAAATAACTTATGTCCTCTTGTAAAGTTCATGTTGTTAGGGGTTCCTGCTAACATTGTTGGACATCAAATAGATCATAGCCCCATAGTAGGTATCCACTTGCTAAAAGCATGATGCCCGTATAACAGAATGTCAAGCTGGTGTTAATTCAAAATGATTACCAAGCCATTTAATTTATTTTATTTCTCTTCTTTGACACAATGAATTCTAAGTTGTTTCATTGATTCATTGAACAAGTATTAATCACATCAACACCATATATTTAGTTTCTCAAGAAATTTAACATTGAGTGGAGAAGTTATATAAAAACATAAAGTTTATGTCATAAAAACCTAAAGAGAATTATAAAATATGAAGTTGTTGTTCAGTCACCCAGTCATATCCAACTCTTTGCAACCCCATGGACTGCAGCACACCAGGCTTCTCTGGCCTTCACCATCTCCTGGAGCTTGCTCAAACTCATGTCCATTGAGTCAGTGATGCCATCCAGCCATCCCATCCTCTGTCATCCTCTTCTCCTCCTGCCCTCAATCTTTCCCAGCATCAGGGTCTTTCCAATGAGTCAGCTCTTGGCATCAGATGGCCAAAGTATTGGAGCTTCAGCAACAGTCCTTCCACTGAATATTCAGGAGTGATTTCCTTTAGGATGGACAGGTTTGATCTCCTTGATGTCCAAGGGACTCTCAAAAGTCTTCTCCAGCATCACAGTTTGAAGACATCAATTCTTCAGCAATCAGCCTTTTTTACTGTCCAGCTCTCACATCCATACATGGCTATTGGAAAAACCATAGCTTTGACTATACAGACCTTTGTTGGCAAAGTGATGTCTCTATTTTTCAATATGCTGTCTAGGTTGGTCTTTTCTTCCAAGGAGGAAGCATCTTTTAATTTCTTGGATGCAGTCACCATCTACAGTGATTTTGGAACCCAAGAAAATAAAATCTGCCTCTGTTTCCATTGTTCCCCATCTATTTGCCATGAAGTGATGGAACCAGATGCCATGATCTTAGTTTTTTGAATGTTGAGTTTTAGGCCAGCTTTTTCACTCTCATCTTTCACCTTCATTAAGAGGCTCTTTAATTCCTCTTTGCTTTCTGCCAAAAGGGTAGTGTTATTTGTGTATCTGAGGTTATTGATATTTCTCCCAGAAATCTTAATTCCAGCTTGTGCTTCATCCAGTCCACATTTTGCATGATGTACTCTGCATATAAATTAAATAAGGGTGACAATATATAGCCTTGACATACTCCTTTCCCATTTTGAAGTAGGTTAAAATAGATGTCTTCAGAGATGGTAGCACTTGGATTGGCCCTCAAAGTATAGAGAAGACATTGACAATTAAAGAAGACAGATACAGATGTTTAGTAAAACACATGAGAAATTACAGGCATGGTGCTGCTGATGAACAGCCAGAGCTCAAGGTGACATGGAGCAGAACACATGGGCATATGTTTAACCAACTGAGTCTCTATTTATGTAAGGTCTTGAACATGAGTCTGTTGATTTGCTTTTGGAACTGAAACAAAACGGAGATGCACTGAAGCTACTGAATCATATCATTGAGATAACCAAAGATGGCATTTACAAAGATTGGAGAGATTAATCTGGCAGTACCTACAGGCTGGACTCTGACATCTATCCCCACAGTAGAGAAATAGTGGGTGGAACAGCAGATCATTTTACATTTAAGAACACAACTCAAGCTGTGTGCATTTGGTGGAAACTCTGAGCTCCCCATGGCCATCTTGGGAAAGACGTTGACAGATGTTGACTTGAAAAACGTTGAAAGATGTTGTCTTGAAAGACGGCGAAGCAATAAAACATCTTGCTTGGATTCACAGGGCATTCAGAAATCTTTGTCAGATAAAAGATATGGAGATAACCCAGCACGAAAATAAAAAGAAAAATTCTTTATTTCAAAAACAGGTTTTCTCAAGAAGAAAGAAGTAGGAGTGGAGGTAGAGAAGGAGATCATATTGATTTAAAAAATTTTAAACCCTTCCCTCCAGTTTATTTGCCACTCACTTCTAGGCTACCTCTGTTTGACAATAATTGATACAAAACAAACACTTCTATACCAGAAAAGCCCCATGCAGACCTAGTCATGACAGTAGGATGATAGAGCAAGGCAGCAAAAAATATATAGCTTTCACAGAAGGACAGATATATGGGTGAAAGACTGAGAGGGTTAGAAAGCTGAAGTCTCATTTTAAAAATATCTTTTCAATCTTACAAAATTATAAATCATATGGGTATACACTTGAAGACTTGTTCATTACTTGGCATAACAGAATCAATACCTAGAGTGCTCTTCAAAAGCCTTACAAAGGAAGGATTAGGACAATTAAAAGAGGGGTTATTTCAGACAAAGATAGTGTCCAGCATCCTCACAGTGGCATGGATGGACATTAAGAGTCTTATGAAAAATATGAAATAGAAATGTACAGTTGACAGAGTCACACTACCCTATTAGCCAAAACTAAGGTATCTTTAGTGAGAAACAGACCACAACCTCGTCTTTTGTGGAATTACAGTTAATAGAAGGAAGGGAAGAATGTTTATTCTGTGAAAAGGAAAAAATATATATATTTTATATTTCGTATTTCTGCTGGGTACTAGGCACTTCGCTCAGCACTTTTACAAGAGTCATTTCACTTATTCCTCATAGTAGCTCTGTTGCAAATGTGAAATTTGAAAATAAGTTGCTTATTCAAGTTCACATTGGCAAGAAGAAACAGATCCAGGATCTATGTACAGACAGCAATGCCTTTTCTTTCCCTCTTTGCTACAAGTATTTTTTCAACAAATAACTACTGAGTACCTACTATGTGCTATGCACTAAGAACACATTAGTGAACAAAGTAAGAATATCTGTTCCATCCTGGGGTTTACACTCTAAACAGACAAATCTACGGTAAAGCACAAGTTGGAAAAAACTGCTGTGAAGAAATACAAAGCAACAAGGTGATGAGCATGTTGGTGGTGCTGTCATAAAAATGCTGGTCAAACAAAGTATCTATGAGAAAGCAACATTTTGGAGACTATCTGAATAAAAGGAAGCAGCGAGACAGAGGACTCTGCCAAGAGTGGATTCCTGGCAGGTAGGACTGTGAATGCAAAGGCAGGGAGGCAAGAACGAACTTGCTGTCTTCATGAAACAACAAGACAGTGTGACTAGAGCAGGTTGTGAGAGGTAAAATTTTTCCACCACATTAGAATACTGATGATAACTGATGCCAGGAGTTTAGTTATCCAGGGAAAGAGGGACCTGAGTATTTAAAGGACAAGTGAAAGAAGATAAACTTGTAACAGAGGTTGAAAGAGCAGACGGTGCAGAGTAAAATCTTCCGAGCATGGGACCAGGAATGCAAGAGAAAGAGAGACAGCATCTGGGGAAGAGCCAGATCAGTCAGGGCGAGTGCAGCTGAAGGATAACATGACTACCAGAGGAGCCCTGGGCAAAGTGGGGATCGTTATTTTGGTGATTTGATAGCAATCCAATGCAGGAAGGACAGCGTTTTTGATAAATGGTGAAAGAATACTTGGACATTCATAGGCAAACAAGAAAAATGGAATTGACCTAAACCTTACACCTCCTAAAAACATTAACCCGGATCTAAACATAAATATACAATATATAACTATGAAACTTCTAGATGTAAAAAATAGAAGAAAATTTAGGCAATTTAGGAGAGCAATAAGTTCTTCAATTTGACACTAAATGCACAATCCATAAAAGGAAAGATTAATCAATTACACCTCATCAAAATTAAGACATAATATTTGAAAGGCTATTAACTTGTATCTGACAAAGTTCTTTGTTGCAGGAGGTTGTCTACAGCAGCAGTCCCCAGCTTTTTTGGACTTTTTTTTTAATCACTGAGTTTTGAGTCCCACCTGGGACCAGTTTCACGGAGGGCATTCTTTTCATGGATCGGAGTGAGGATAGTTTCAGGATGCTGTAAGTGCACTGTATTTATTGTGCATTTTATTTCTATTAGTATTACATTGTGATATATAATGAATTAATTGTACAACTCACCATAATGTGGAATCTGTGGGAGCCCTGAGCTTGTTTTCCTGGGAGTGATGGGAGACAGTGACCCCTGAAGTGAATTCCTTATGTCCAGCCTACTCCATAATGTTTTGGTTGCTATAACTGCAAAAAACCCTGCTTCACAGAGAAAGGATGTTGGAAATGGAAGGAGGTTTTCAGTGCTTATGTGGCAATCTCAGAGATTCTGCCCTGACTTGAATGCAGACAGTATGGAGATTTAAAGTTTTCTCAAGCATAGTTTTAAGAACACCGTCATTTGTGATCTCAAGTGGTAATCTGAGTGATAGAGGGCCGTTACAAACACAGACAAAGCTCCGCTTGCTCTCCTGTGGCTCACCTCAGGCTGTGCCGCCCAGCTCCTAACAGCCCATGGACCAGGACTGAGGTTGGGGATCCCTGATCTAGAGGACATGACTGCCAGTTGACCCAAGAAGTGGACCTGGGGATTGGAAGCCCTTCTCTGTCCTGTCACTGGAAGGTATGCAGGCACACAGAATATATAGAAAACTTAAAACTCAACAATAAAATAAATGTCCAATTTAAAATGAACAATAAAGTAAATGGATGGTAGATAAATAGAAAACACACAAAAGATGGTTAATATCATTAGCCATCCTGAACATTCAAATCAAGTCAAGTCAAATCACAATGCTGTATCACTAACAGAGTGTTTTTTTTTACTTTATTTTATTATATCTTTAAATTTATTTATTTTAATTGGAGGCTAATTACTTTACAATATTGTATTGGTTTTGCCACACATCAACAGGAATCTGCCTCGAGTATACACGTGTTCCCCATCCTGAATGCTCAGCCCACCTCCCTCCCCGTACCATCCCTCTGGGTTATCCCAGTACACCAGGTCCAAGCATCCTGTATCCTGCATCAAACCTGGACTGGCGATACATTTCTTACATGATATTATACATGTTTCAATGTCATTCTCCCAAATCATCCCACCCTCTCCCTCTCCCTCTCCCACAGAGTCCAAAGACTGTTCTATACATCTGTGTCTCTTTTGCTGTCTCGCATACAGGGTTATCGTTACCATCCTTCTAAATTCCATATATGTGTGTTAGTATACTGTATTGGAGTTTTTCTTTCTGGCTTACTTCACTCTGTATAACTGGCTCCAGTTTCATCCACCTCATTAGAACTGATTCAAATGTGTTCTTTTTAATGGCTGAGTAATACTCCATTGTGTGTGTGTGTATATATATATATATATATATACACACACACACCACAGCTTTCTTATCCATTCATCTGCTGATGGACATCTAGGTTGCTTCCATGTCCTGGCTATTATAAACAGTGCTACGATGAACATTGGGGTACACGTGTCTCTTTCAATTGTGGTTTCCTCGATGTGTATGCCCAGCAGTGGGATTGCTGGGTCATAAGGCAGTTCTATTTCCAGTTTTTTAAGGAACATTTTCAAGTTAAATTTTTAACTTTTTAAGTTAAATTTTTAAAAAGCTATACTTATTATCAAGTACCTATTAAGCACCAAGTATTTATTAAAATCAATATCTATTGGCATGTACTGTGGTCAGATATTAATAAGCAAGTAAGTGAGTAAGTGTGTGTGCCTAACTGTATATACTCTTTGTGACCCCATGGACTGTAGCCCTCCAGGCTCCCCTGTCCATGGGATTTCCCAGGCAAGAATACTGGGAAATCTCCCTCCTCCAAGGGATCTTCCCTACCCATGAATCGAACCCATGTCTCTTGCTCTGGCAGGAAGATTCTTTACCACTGTTCCACCTGGGAAGCCCTGATATATTAATATAATTATGAAAATGGGCTTTTATCTGAAATAATTCTGTGTACACTTTATCATTTTTAAACAGATAAAGGTTTAGAATAATTAAATTGTCTTATTTTCAAAATAACCACTATCTGGAAATATGTTGTAAATGTTAGTTTTCTAGTTAGAGAAAGTGGGAAACAAGCATTAAAATAAATCAGTACAGTTTAATATAATTAAGGTAGTCTAAAGAATTCTATTTTACTGAGTTTTTGGCCAGTGCCTCCTGATCAGTACAATGGTAAAGAATCCACCTGCCAATGTAGGAGACGCAAGAGCTGCCCGTTCAGTCCCTGGGTCGGGAAAATCCCCTGGAGCAGGAAATGGCAACCCACTCCAGTGTTCTTGCCTGGAAGATTCCGTGGGTAGAGGAGTCTGGCAGGCTACAGTCCATGGGGTCGCAAAGAGCTGGCCAAGACGGAGCATGCATGCGGAGAGCTCCTGTTTCACGAGGACACACTGCAGACATTCTTCCATGGTATCTGACCATGCACAGCACCACAGAGTAAACAGATTTTTTTTTAATTAATTTGTTTGTGTCAGCTCTTAGTTGTAGGTCTTAGCTGTGGCACACAGGATCTTCCTTGTGTCATGTGGGATTTTTCATTGTGGTGCACAGCTCTCTAATTGTGATGTGCGGGTTCAGTAGTTGCCCTGGGGCATGTTGGATCTTCCTGGATCAGGGATCAAACTCACTTCCTCTGCATTACAAGGCAGATTTTTTTTTTTTCCCCAGAGAGAGAGAAGCGTTTTCTCTTTGACAAATTATTTTCTGAAGTCCAACACATTGTCAGGTTCTCCCTACCCCGTTGAGGAGCATGGGACGCCGTGTTCCCGGACAGACTGGAGGGCGCCTTGCCCACCCACCAGCAGCAGAACAATGCACAGGGCCTTTGGAAGGCAGCGTTTTGGCTCCGCCCATATTTCAGGGCTGCTCTTGAGGCAGGAATCGGAGTTCTTGTCTACGGAGTGGATGAATGGAATCCACAAACACACAGACACTCATGGTGGCAAGCAAACAGGATTTATTAAAGAGGAAGAAAGTATGACGCTCCCAGCATAGACGCGGGGAGGGGGTAAAGCGTCCCCCACAAGGCAGATTCTTAACGACTGGACCAAGGAGAAGTCTTGTGGATAGCTATTTTATGATTTTAACATTCAAATATTTGATTACATTGTGTTGAAATATCCTGTGATGTTACATGTCCTTACGTGGAGAAGCCATCTACAGGAAATCTCTGCACTTTTGATTTCAATTTTTTAGTTTGGTAATGGATTTGGACAAACATGAAAACAACAGATTTATAAAGAAAAAATTTACAACTTACAACAGTTCTCTTTTTTTCACTATTTTATCATATTGGTTTTTAAGCATTTTAACTTATTATATAATGGCAAAGCATAGAGAGGTGTAAAGGATAATGTAATAATCATTCATGAACTAGTTTTGATATTTGTTAAATCTTTGTCAAATTTGATATATTAGGTTTTTAAAAATGCTTTAAATTCTTTAGTTTTAAAATATGTATTAAAGTTTCATTTGAAGCCCACTCTGTATACCTCCCCAATACTCTTATCTCCTCCTCTGTATAAGTAGAACCACTATCCTATGTTTCAAATGTATGATTCCTATGGACATTTTTATTACCGTATTCTATATGAATAGTTCTATAAACCAAATACAGTAATTTTTGAGCAATGTTTTACATGCTTTTAACTTTATATAGAGAAAGAACACAAGCTCCATTTCCACTCAAAATTTTGTGTTTGCAGTTTGTCAGCTCTCATAAATGTAGCTTTAACTCTGTTCTTTTAGTTGTCATGGTAGTGTTTGGTCTAATATATCACAATGTATTTTCTTACACTTCTACTTAAATATTTAGGTTCTTTCCAATGTATGGCAGGTAAGCAATTCTACATGACTACAGATTCACATGTGGGAGCATTTCCCTAAAGTATATACACTTGGGGTTCACAAATAATCATATTTGTGAAGTGGTTTTATCAATTAACAGCCCTATCAGCAGTATTTGAGAATTCTCATTTCTCCACATCTTCACCAGTATTGCTATGTAACACCATTTAATTTTTGCTAATTTAACAAGTGCAGTATTATTGGTTTTACATGCATTTTTTATATTTTATGTATTAGTAAGCTTCCTATATCATTCTTGATATATGAAATGTGTTAATGCAATTCATATTTCCCCTCCTCTAAATTGTGTGTCTATATCTTTTGCCTGCATTTTTTTTTAATTGGACTGTTTCTTTTTCTTACTGCCTTTTGGTATTCTTATTTCCTGAATGTGATGCTTTGTGAATTATATAAAGAGCATGGCTAGGTTTAAACCTTATTTTTAACCTTATGTTTAAATATCTAGAATATTGTCTTCATTGTAATTATTTCAAATTTAGCAATCTTTTAAAAATATACCTTATATGTCTTGTATAAGAAATTCTTTGCTACCTCAAGATCATAGATACTCTATCATTACTTATCAAAGTTTCAGAGTTTTGCTTTTTATATTTAAGTGCTTGTTCCATATGGAATTGACTTTGCCTGGTGTGGTGTAATGTTGGAATCTAATCTTATATTTCCCTCTATGGATAACCCATAGTACCATTAGTACCATTTTTTATATGCTCTTCCCATTACTCAGTGTTGACATATATCAAGCTTTCAAAGCTTGCAAATGTGAGAGAGATTCTGCATCATCACTGGAGATTGTACAACATAACTGGGGATCTTGGTACCTCATTCATCTTTACTTTTTTTTTAATTAATTTTTAATTTAGGATAATTGCTTTACAATATTGTGTTGGTTTCTGCCATAGATATACATCAATCAGCCATAGGTATCATGCGTCTGCTCCCTCTTGAACTTCCTCCTTCCTGCCACCCCTTCCCTCCCCCACCTCTAGATTGTCATGGAGCCCCAGTTGATGTTCCCTGAGTCATAGAGCAAATTCCCACTGGCTGTCTGTTTTACATATGGTGGCGTTTATGTTCCCATGACACTCCCTCCCTTCACCCCTCCTCCCCGTCCTCCCTGCCCCTGCCCACACGCCTGTTTTCACGGGTCTGTTCTCTATGTCTGCATCTCCATTACTGCCTGGCAAATAGGTTCATCAGCACCATCTTTCTAGATTCTACATAGATACATTGATATACAATTACTGCCTGGCAAATAGGTTCATCAGCACCATCTTTCTAGATTCTACATAGATACATTGATATACAATATTTGCTTTTCTCTTTCTGACTCACTTCACTCTGTATAATAGGCTCAAGGTTCATCCACTTCATTAGAATGGAATCAAATACAATTATTTTATGGCTGAGTAATATTTTATGGCTGAGTTGTATATATGTACCACAGCTTCTTTTTCCATTCACCCATTGATAGACATCTAGGTTGCTTCCATGTCCAAGCTTTTGTAAATTGTTCTGCAGTGAACATTGGGGGTACACGTGTCATTTTCAATTTTGGTTTCCTCAGAGTATATGCCTGGCAGTGGGATGGCTGGGTCATACGGTAGTTTATTCCTAGTCTTTTAAGGAACTTCCATACTCTCATAGTGGCTCTATCAATTTACATTCACACTAACAATACAAGAGGGTTTTCTTTTCTCCACACTCTCTCCAGCATTAATTGTTTGTGTATTTTTTTGATGCTAGCAATTCTGGCCAGAGTGAGGTGATAGCTCATTATAGTTTTGATTTGAATTTCTCTTTTTTTTTAAATTAATTTTTATTTTTTTAGTTTGTTTTGCTTTACAATACTGTATTTGTTTTGCTATACATTGACATGAATCAGCCACGAGTGTACACGAACTCCCAATCCCAACCCCCATCTCCCCCCTCCCGCCCCACACTTTCTCTGGCTAACAAACACATGAAAAGATGCTCAACATCACTCATTATCAGAGAAATGCAAATCAAAACCACAAACTTCACTCTGTATAATCAGCTCCAGCGTCATCCACCTCAATAGAACACAAGCAATAAATGCTGGAGAGGGTGTGGAGAAAAGGGAACCCTCTTACACTGTTGGTGGGAATGCAAATTAGTACAGCCACTATGGAGAACAGTGTGGAGATTCCTTAAAAAATTGCAAATAGAACTGCCTTATGATCCAGTGATCCCACTGCTGGGCATACACACCGAAGAAACCAGAACTGAAAGAGACACGTGTACCCCAATGTTCATTGCGGCACTGTTTATACTAGCCAGGACATGGAAGCAACCTAGATGTCCATCAGCAGATGAATGGATAAGAAAGCTGTGGTACACATACACAATGGAGTATTACTCAGCTATTAAAAAGAATACATTTGAATCAGTTTGTATGTCTTCTTTGGAGAAATAAGTTTAGTTCTTTTGCCCACTTTTTGATTTTGTTTTTTGTTTGTTTGTTTGTTTGTTTGTTTTTGGTATCAAGCTGAATGTGCTGCTGCTTGTATATTTGGGAGATTAATCCTTTGTCAGTTATTTTGTTTGCTATTATTTTCTCCCATTCTGAGAGTTTTACCTTGTTTATAATTTCCTTCACTGTGCAAATGCTTTTAAGTTTAATTAGGCCCCATTTGTTTAGTTTTGTTTTTATTTCCATTGCTCTAGGAAGTGGGTCATAGAGGATCTTACTGTGATCTATGTTTTCTGCCTATGTTTTCCTCTAAGAGCTTTTTAGTTTCTAGTCTTACATTTAGATCTTTAATCCATGTTGAGTTTGTCTTTGTGTATGGCATTAGGAAGTGTTCTAATTTCATTCTTTTACATATAGCCTGTCCGGTTTTCCTAGCACCACGTATTAAAGAGACTATCTTTTCCTACTGTATATTCTTGCCTCCTTTGTCAAAGACTAGGTACCCATATTGCATCAGTTTATCTCTGTTTTGTTCTGTTGGTCTATATTTGTGTTTTTGTGTCAGTGCCATGCTGTTTGGATGACTGTAGCTTTGTAATATAGTCTGAAGCCAAGAGGTTGATTCCTCCAGCTCCATTCTTCTTTCTCAAGATTGCTTTGGCTATTCAGAGTCTTTTGTGTTTCCACATAAACTGTGAAAATTTTGTACTAGTTCTGTGAAAAATGCAATTGTTTATTTGATAGGGATTGCACTGAATTTATAGATTGCATTTGGTAGGTTATTTATTTTCATGATATTGATTCTTTCAACCCAGGAACATGGAATATCTCTTCATCTGTTTATCTCAGCTTTGACTTCTTTAACCAGTGTCTTATAGTTTCCTGTATAGAGTTCTTTTGTCTCTTTAGGAAGGTTTGTTCCTAGGTACTTTATTCTTTTTGTTGCAATTGTAAAAGGGATTGATTCCTTAATTTTTCTTTCTGATTTTTCATTGTTACTATCTAGGAATGCCAGTCATTTCTGTGTATTGGTTTTGTATCCTGTGACATTACTAACTTCACTGATTAGTCATTTTGTATAGTACCTTAGGGTTTTCTATGTATAGTATCATATCACCTGCAGTCAGAGTTTTGCTTCTTCTTTTCTTAACTGGATTCCTTTTATTTCGTTTTCTTCTCTGATTGCCATAGCTAGGACTTCTGAAACTATGTTGCATACTAGTGGCCAGAGTGGGCATCCTTGTCTTGTTCCACATTAGAGGGAATGTGTTCAGTTTTTCACCACTGAGAATAATATTTGCTGTGGGTTTGTTGTATATGGCCTTATCTCTTTGGTTTTGACTATCACACTCTTTCCATCTGTTTTCTTTTCCCAAATAAATTCAGCTGTGGCTCTTTCTAATGAATTATATCATCAGCTCATTATTTCCTCCTCCTCATCCCCCAGAAATTTGCTGATATATTGATTCATGTACATATTTTATGATTAATTTTGGAAAATTTTTTTATAAAATTGAAATTTCCAATTCATTTATTCCATTTTATTTTGTAATCTTCAATATATTTCAATTCTTTTGCATATATGTCTGACAGGTATTTGATAGATTTATTCTAAAATTTTAAAATAGCACATGCAAAACCAATACAGTATTGTAAAATAAAATAAAGTAAAATGAAAAAAATTTTTTTTAAAGTAGCACATGTTTATATTGTTAATTAAGTTTTTATCCTTAGAAAATTCCAGATTCATATGCCACCTTCATGAATCACAGCCTTGTCATGGCAAAGGGGCTTGTGTGACTCAATGAAGCTATGAGCCATGTCTTGCAGTGCCACCAAAGATGGGTGGGTAAGTCATAGTGAAGAGTTATGACAAATGTGGTCTATTGGAGGAGGGAATGGCAACCCACTCCATGGATAGTATGAAAAGGCAAAAAGATATCATACTGGAAGATGAGCCTCGTCAGATCAGACATCCAATATGCTACTGGAGAAGATTGAAGAGCAATTACTAATAGCTCCAGAAAGAATGGAGCTGCTGGGCCAAAGCAGAAATGACAGTTGTGAATGTGTCTAGTGGAGAAAGTAAAGTCCTCTGCCGTGAATATTGCATAGGAACCTGGAATGTTAAGTTCATGAATCAAGATTTGGAAGTGGTCAAGCAGGAGGTGGCAAGATTGAACATCAAAATCTTAGGAATCGGTGAACTAAAATGAGTGGGAATGGGTGAATTTAATTCAGCTGACCATTGCATCTACTACTGCAGGCAAGAATTCCTTAGAAGAAATGAAATAGCCCTCATTGTCACAAAAGAGTTCTGAAATGCAGTACTTAGGTGCAATCTCAAAAGAAGGGCAATGCCAAAGAATGTTCAAACTACCATACAATTATACTCATTTCATGTGCTAACAAGCTATGTTCAAACACCTTCAAGCTAGACTTCAGCAATTTGTGAACTGAGAACTCCCAGATGTACAAGCTGTGTTTCTAAGAAGCAGAGGAACCAAGATCAGATTGCCAATGTTAGTTGGCATCTACTCCTGCTTCATAGACTACACTAAAGTCTTTGATTGTGTGGATAACAAAAAACTGTGGAAAATTCTTAAAGAGATGGGAATACCAGACCATCTTATCTGTCTCCTGAGAAACCTCTGTATGGGTCAAGAAGCAATAGTTAGAACTAGATATGGAACAACTGTCTGGTTCAAATTGGGAAAGGAGCACAAGTCTGTGTAACACCCTGTTCATTTAACTTCTATGCAGAGTATATCATGCAAAATACCAGACCAGATGAATCACAGCTGGAATCAAGATTGCTGAGAGAAACATCAACAATCTCAGATATGCAGATGATACCACTTTCATGGTAGAAAGTGAAGAGGAACCAAAGAGACTCTGAATGAAAGTGAAAGAGAAGAGTGAAAAAGCTGGCTTAAAACTCAACATTCAAAAGCCTAAGATCATGGCATCCAGTCCCATCACTTCATGGCAAAGAGATGGGAAAAGGTGGAAGCAGTGAAAGATTTTATTTTCTTGGGCTCCAAAATCACTGTGGGCAGTGACTGCAGCCTGAAAATAAAAGACACTTGCTCCTTGGAAGGAAAGGAACAAACCTAGACAACATATTAAAAAGCAGAGACATCATGTTGCCTACAAAGTTCCATACAGCCAAAGCTATGATTTTTCCAGTAGTCATGTGCGGAGGTGAGAGTTGGACCATGAACAAGGCTGAGCCCTGAAGAATTGATGCTTTCAAATTTTGTGGTGCTGAAGACTCATGAGAGTCCCTTAGACTGCAAGAAGATCAAACCAGTTAATTTTAAAGGAAATCAACCCTGAATATTCATTGTAAGGACTGTTGCTGAAACTGAAGTTCCAATACTTTGGCCACTTGATATGAAGAGCTAACTCATTGGAAAAGACTCTGCTGCTGGGAAAGATTGAAGGCAAAAGGAAATAGGGTGGCAGAGGATGAGATGGTTGGGTGGCATCCCCGACTCACATGAGTTCCAGCAAATTTGCACATGCTTTGAGCAAACTCCAGCAGATAGTGGAGAGCAGAAGAGCCCGGTGCATTGCAGTTCATGAGGTTGCAAAATGTCAGACATAACTTAGAGACCGAGCAACAACAAGATTCCTATGCGGGAGGAAGATGTAATACAAAAAGAAATCCCATGCACACTTTCCCTGGTTTCTCCCAATGTAACATCTTACAAAACTATAACAAAATAACCTAACCATTTCTACAATATTTGTCATTTCAAACGTGTTAAATAGATTCATATAGTTTGTAATGTTTTGAAGCTGGCTTTTTTTTTCCCCACTAGGCATAATTTTCTGGAGATTCATCCCGGTTGTTACAAGTATCCATAGTTTCTTGTTTTTATTGCCAAGTAGTATTCTGCGGTAAGAATGTGCCACAGTTTGTTCACAGATCACTCGCTGAGGGACAACCATTGAAGAAACCATGGATGATTTGCAGTTTGAGGTTATCACAGATAAAGCTGCTGTAAATTTGTGTTTATGTGTTTCTATGAACACAAGTCTTCATTTCCTTGCAATAAAAGCCAAGGAATGCAGCTACTGAGTTATATGGTAGCTCCATGATAACTTTTTAAAGAAACTGCTGAATTGTTTTTCCAGAGTAACTGTAGCATTAAAGGGTTTATGAGATCCACTTTCTCTGCATTTTCACCAGCATTTTGTGTTATCACTATTTATTTTAGCAATCCCAGGAGATGTATAATGATATTGATATGGTTTTTATTTGCATTTCTCTGAACCTCTTTCCAGGTATCTATTTGCAATCTCTATGTGCTCTGCATTGAAATGTCTCTATTTTTTTGCTTATTTTCTAATTGAATTGTTTGTTTTATACTATTTTTATTGTAGTGAGTGTGCATTTTATATGCATACTCACTGCTTTCTGGATCTGTGGTTTGAACATATTTCTCATAGTCTGCAACTTGTCTTTTCATCTTCCTATTAGGCTCTTTCACAGAGAAAATTTTCTAATTTTGATGCAGCCCAATTTTTTTTCAATTTATGAATATTACCAAATGAATGGTGATAAACATTTTTGGTTATAGTATATAGGCTAATGTCATTAGTATTAACATTCTAGAAGTTATATAAAATTCTAAAATTTGCATAGATCTTTTTATAATGATATCAGTGCTCAAACTACCGCACAATTGCACACATCTCACACGCTAGTAAAGTAATGCTCAAAATTCTCCAAGCCAGGCTTCAGCAGTATGTGAACCGTGAACTTCCAGATGTTCAAACTGGTTTTAGAAAAGGCAGAGGAACAAGAGACCAAATCGCCAACATCTGCTGGATCATCAAAAAAGCAAGAGAGTTCCAGAAAAACATCTACTTATGCTTTATTGACTATGCCAAAGACTTTGACTGTTTGGATCACAATAAACTGTGGAAAATTCTGAAAGAGATGGGAATACCAGACCACATGACCTGCCTTTTGAGAAACCTGTATGCAGGTCAGGAAGCAACAGTCAGAATTGGACACGGAACAACAGACTAATTCCGAGTCAGGAAAGGACTATGTCAAGGCTGTATATTGTCACCTTGCTTATTTAACTTATATGCAGAGTACATCATGAGAAACGCTGGGCTGGAGGAAGCACAAGCTGGAATCAAGATTGCCAGGAGAAATATCAATAACCTCAGATATGCAGATGACACCACCCTCATGGCAGAAAGTGAAGAACTAAAAAGCCTCTTGTTGAAAGTGAGGGAGAAGAGTGAAAAAGTTGGCTTAAAGCTCAACATTCAGAAAACGAAGGTCATGGCATCTGGTCCCATCACTTCATGGGAAACAGATGAAGAAACAGTGGAATCAGTGTCAGACTTTATCTTTTTGAGCTCCAAAACTACTGCAGATGGTGATTGCAGCCATGAAATTAAAAGATGCTTACTCCTTAGAAGAAAAGTTATGACCAACTTAGATAGCATATTGAAAAGCAGAGACTTTACTTTGCCAACAAAGGTCCGTCTAGTCAAGGCTATGGTTTTTCCAGTGGTCATGTATGGATGTGACAGTTGGACTATGAGAAAGCTGAGCACCGAAGAATTGATGCTCTTGAGAGTTCCTTGGACTACAAGGAGACCCAACCAGTCCATTCTGAAGGAGATCAGTCCTGGGTGTTCTTTGAAAAGAATGATGCTAAAGCTGAAACTCCAGTACTATGGCCACGTCGTGTGAAGAGTTGACTCATTGGAAAAGACTCTGATGTTGGGAGGGATTGGGGACAGGAGGAGAAGGAGACGACAGAGGATGAGATGGCTGGATGGCATCACCGACTCTATGGACATGAGTTTGAGTGCACTCCGGGAGCTGGTGATGGACAGGGAGGCCTGGTGTGCTGCAATTCATGGGGTCACAAAGAGTAGGACACTACTAAGTGACTGAACTGAACTGAACTGAATAATTCAATTATCTTAAAACATATGTTGTAGTGAATTGATTAATTTTCTTTGTTAGCTGTAAGTTATCTTCTAAACAGATCTTTAACTTTAAAAAAAATAATGTATTTATTTTAATTGAAGGATAATTACTTTACAATATTGTGATGATTTTTGCCACATATCTGCATGAATCAGCCACAGTAAACATGTGTCTCCCATCCTAAAACTTCCTTCCAGCTCACTCCCCACATCATCCCTCTGGGTTGTCCCAGAGCACAGGCTTTGGGTGTCCTGCTTTAAAGATGCTTTTTTAAAGTTTTTGCCACTCATAGAAAGTTATGTTTTACTCTGATGCTTTTGTAAGGATGCTTCATCTTGAAGAAGATTCATAGCAAGGACTTCTTAACAAATACAGTTTTTTAATAACTTTCAGATCGTAGTGCTGAACTGGCTAAGAAATTTTAAAATTCTAGTAGAGACTCTGATGGTTCCATAAAACTGTTTACCAAATGTTTGTCTCCTTATAAAAATAGAAAGAGAATTCTAGGGTCTTCCTACTCCACTAACTTCCAGGTCTGTTTCATTTTTCAGGTATTAAACCAGCCTTACATTCCCAGAATAAACCCTACTCAATTATGGTACATATTTTTTCTTATGGATTGGTGATTATATTTGCTAATATTTTGTTAAGGATTTTTATGTCTGTTTGCATGCATGTCATTCTATAGTTTTATTTATATTCTCTTTATCTGGTTTTGATATGAAGTTGATACTAAGATATAAATTAAAAATGTTTTCTTTTTCATTTTCTGGAGAGATTGTATAGAATTGGCATGAAATTTCTTTCATCTTTTGGTATAGCTTTCCAATGAAAACATTTGTGCCTGTAGATTTCTTTGAGCAAGGTTTTTTTTGTTTTGTTTTGTTTTGTGCAATTATGAACTTAGTTTCTTTAATAAGCATAAGGCTTATAACATAGTCCTTTTCATATTGAATGAGTTGTATCAATTTGTGCTATTCAAGAAAGTGTCCCATTTTACTTAAATTTTTAAATGTGCATGTTTGAGTTGTACTTGTTCCCTTATACTTTTTCAGTCTGAAGGATATTTAGTAATATCTTCTGTTGCATTTTTTATATTTAACATATGCATGCATGCAGCTGCTTCAGTCATTTCTGGCTCTCTGTGACCCTTTGGACTGTAGCCTGCCAGGCTCCTCTGTCCATGGGATTCTCCTGGCAAGAATACTGGAATAGGTTGCCATGCTCTGTCTTATTTCTTTTTTTCTTTGTCAATCTTGCTACATATTTGTCAATTTTACTAACTTTTCAAAGAACATGGATTTGGTTTCATCATCTTTCTTTTTTGTTGAACTTCGTATTTCAATTCTGTGGATTTCTGCTTGCACATTATTTCTTCTGCTTACTTTGGCTATCGCTTGCGTTTCTTTTTTTAGGTTTTGGAAGTTCAAGCTTAGACTTTTCCTCTTTTCTAATGTACCTATCATTACTACCTTAAGGGTGCTCCACAATTTTGATGTATTGAATTTTTGTTTTCATTTGGTCTACTGTATTTTAAATATCCCCCTAAGACTTTCTCTTTGATATATGTAGTAATTAAAAATCTGTTTTATCGTTTCACAAATGCTTTGAGGTTTTCTTGTGGCTCAGATGGTAAAGCATCTGTCTAAATGTGGGAGACCTGGGTTCGAGCCCTGGGTTGGGAAGATCCCCTGGAGAAGGGAATGGCAATCCACTCCAGGACTATTGCCTGGAGAATCCCATGGACAGAGGAGCCTGGTAGGCTACAGGCCATGGGGTCGCAAAGAGTCAGACACGACTGAGCGACTTCCCCTTTCTTTATATTACTGATTTCTAGTTTGATTCCATTATGGTTAGAGAACATACTTGAAGTGATTTTGATTTCTTTATTTTTGGTGCTGTTTATTTAATGCCCGAGGGTGTTTTATTTTGCCATATGTTCTATGGCCACTTGAAAACAATGTGCTATTTACTTGTGTGAATTGTCATGTAAGTATTGGTTAGCTCCAGTGAGTTAGTGTTGTTGAGTTCATTTATATCTTTGCTGAATTTCAGTCCAATTGTTCTAATACTTATTGAGAGAGGGATATTGAAGTTTCCAACTATAATAGTGAATACTTTCCCATTTCTTTTTTTAGTTCTATCAATTTCATTTCATCTAGGCTATTTTTTATCTTTTCTTTTTTTAATTCCTCTATTCTCACCTGCACTCACCAACCCACTTATTAGCATTTAAAATTTTGATCATTCTGACAAGTATGTAGAATTATTGCATGATAGCTTTAATTTGCATTTTCCTAATGACTAATAAAGTTGATCATCATTTCCTATATTTATTTATACTATCCCCCCCTTTGTGGAGTGCCTATTGAAATATCTTATTAAATTTACTCTTAAGTTGTATGTCTTTCTCTTTTTGCTTGGTATAGTTATTATAGATTTCAGACATTTTTTTTGGTCAATTATGTGGTTTGAAAATATTTTCTTCCTTATCTATTCTCTTAATGATATCTTTCGGAGAAGGCAATGGCACCCCACTCCAGTACTCTTGCCTGGAGAATCCCATGGACAGAGGAGCCTGGTGGGCTGCAGTCCATGGGGTCGCGAAGAGTCGGATACGACTGAGCGCCTTCACTTTCCCTTTTCCCTTTCATGCACTGGAGAAGGAAAGGCAGCCCACTCCAGTGTTATTGCCTGGAGAATCCTAGGGACGGCATAGCCTGGTGGGCTGCCGTCTATGGTGTCTCACAGAGTCGGTCACGACTGAAGCAACTTAGCAGCAGCAGCAGCAATGATATCTTTTGATAAACATAAATTTTTCTTTTTTTTTGTATCTGTTTATTGTTGTTTTTTTTTTTTATCTTACTTGGGAACTCATGTACACTTGTGGTGGATTCATCTTGATGTATGGCAAAACCAATACGGTATTGTAAAAAATTTTTTTAATGTACTTCATTTGATTTGTTTTTTAATGGGTAAGACTTTCAGTATATTATCATATGTGAAATGGATCACCAGTCCAGGTTTGATGCATGAGACAGAGTGCTTGGGGTTGGTGCACTGGGATGACCCAGAAGGATGGGGAACACATGTACACCCGTGGTGGATTCATGTCAATATATGGCAAGATCACTACAATATTGTAAAATAATTAGCTTCCAATTAAAATAAATAAATTTATATTAAAAAAAATTAACCCCATGAATGGCCCATGCCATTAGGAGTTTACCTTCAAACTGAGTAAGCGATAATATGCTTGTAACACTATGATATATATGCAAGTGCTGCGTGGCACTAGGTTTCAGATGCTGTATAATGCAAGTAGAAAAACAGGGCTTGCCATATTTCTCTAGTAGTAAAGAACCTGCCTGCCAGTGCAGGAGACTAAGAGACCTGGGTTTGATACCTGGATAGGGAAGGTCCCCTGGAGAAGGTCATGGCAACCCACTCCAGTATTCTTGCCTGGAGAATCCCATGGAAAGAGGAGTCTGGTGGGCTACAGAGTCACAAAGAATCAGACACAACTTGGTGACTGAACAACAAGGGGAATTCCAGTGTGTTGAAACATGATGGAAGAGATGAGTTTTGAGCTAGCACCGAGGAAGTACACAATTTAGTTTTATACACAGAAAAGGGAAAATATTCAGGAATCTTCCAGAAAGGCATATTAACAGAGCACATAGTATAAGTAATGTAGAAAAAGGAAGCAGTTAAGGTAGTGATTAAGCTTGCAGACTCTGGGACCACACTGCTTGGTATCAACCTTTTGCTCTGCTATAAGCAGTTTTTCTTTGTGACCTTGGGCAAGTTGTATCACCTTTCTTTGGTTCAGTTTTCTGACATATAAAATGGGAAGGGAAAAATGATCAACTATTACTTCTTTCAGGATTAAAATTAAACTACATTTTCAGTTCCGTTCACTTCAGTCACTCAGTCGTGTCTGACTCTTTGTGACCCCATGAATCACAGCACGCCAGGCCTCCTTGTCCATCACCAATACCCGAAGTTCACCCAGACTCATGTCCATCGAGTTAGTGGTGCCATCCAGCCATCTCATCCTCTGTCGTCCCCTTCTCCTCCTACCCCCAATCCCTCCCAGCATCAGAGTCTTATCCAATGAGTCAGCTCTTCACATGAGGTGGCCAAATTACTGGAGTTTCAGCTTTAGCTCATTCCTTCCAAAGAATAGCCAGGACTGATCTCCTTTAGAATGGACTGGTTGGATCTCCTTGCAGTTCAAAGGACTCTCAAGAGTCTTCTCCAACACCACAGTTCAAAAGCATCAGTTCTTCGGTGCTCAGCTTTCTTCACAGTCCATCACATCCATACACGACCACTGGAAAAACCATAGCCTTGACTAGACGGACCTTAGTCTGCAGAGTAATGCCTCTGCTTTTCAACATGCTATCTAGGTTGTTCATAACTTTCCTTCCAAGGAGTAAGTTTCTTTTAATTTCATGGCTGCAGTCACCATCTTCAGTGGTTTTGGAGCCCAAAAATATAAAGTCTGATACTGTTTCCACTGTTTCTCCATCTATTTCCCATGGAGTGATGGGACCAGATGCCATGACCTTCATTTTCTGAATGTTGAGCTTTAAGCCAACTTTTTCACTCTCCTCTTTCACTTTCATCAAGAGGCTTTTTAGTTCCTCTTCACTTTCTGCCATAAGGGTGGTGTCATCTGCATATCTGAGGTTATTGATATTTCTCCTGGCAATCTTGATTCCAGCTTGTGCTTCCTCCAGCCCATCGTTTCTCATGATGTATTCTGCATATAAGTTAAATAAGCAGGGTGACAATATACAGCCTTGATGTACTCCTTTCCCTATTAGGAACCAGTCTGTTGTTCCATGTCCAGTTTTAACTGTTGCTTCCTGACTTGCATATAGGTTTCTCAAGAGGCAGGTCAGGTGGTCTGGTATTCCCATCTCTTTCAGAATTTTCCACAGTTTATTGTGATCCACACAGTCAAAGGCTTTGGCATAGTCAATCAAGCAGAAATAGATGTTTTTCTGGAATTCTCTTGCTTTTTCGATGATCCAGTGGATGTTGGCAATTTGATCTCTTGTTCCTCTGCCTTTTCTAAAACCAGCTTGAACATCTGGAAGTTCACACTGGTTTTAAACTACATTTTAGTATTGCATATATTAAATTGTCAAGATTTGCCTGTTATTATAATTTAAAACAATAATACACTATTATATATTATTATATCCCAGACACTGTAATGTTCTATATATAATATTTCATTTGATTTTCAAAGCAACATTATGAGAATGAATACTATATTTAAAATAAGGCCATCAGCCTTGTTGAAGAACTGTATAAGGACAGCCTTTATAAAAAAGCCCAGCTACTTATGACAGGCCATTTGAGAGCAAACTTTGAGTCCAGAATGATAAATCTGAATATATTCCATGCTATGTGCCTAAGGGCTCTCTAGAGGTAACACAGTGATTAATGTAAAGGGTATTTTGGAAAATTCAATCTAGAAGTAGTTTACAAGATAGTCAGAAGTAAAGAGATACTGGAAGGAGGTATGAAAGGTAAGACAGATTTTCAGTAAAGTAAGCCTGACGTTTCTGAGGCTTTGGGACTGATGAAAAAATAATTTGGTAAAGTTATAGGTATTGTGTGTGACCTGAATTCCCTACCTACACAATTGTATATAGGAGGCCCTTGGCCACATAAGCAAATCTAAATAAAAAATGGAACACCTTTCCAGTGAGGTATTTGATCAATCTCATTCTGCCTGGATTGTTGCAACAAAATACTCAAGTTGTTGTTTATTGCCCAGTTGTGCCCAACTCGTTGTGAACCCATGGACTGCAGCCCACCAGGCTCCTCTATCCGTGGGGTTTCCCAGGCAAGGGTACTGGAGTGGGTTGTCATTTCCTCCTGCAGGGGACCTCCCTGACCCAGGGATGGAGCCTGCGTTGCCTGCATTGTTGGGTGCATTCTTTATAACTGAGCCATCTGGGAAGTCCTAAATACAGTAGACTGATGCTCAAACAACAAAAGTTTACCTTTTTTGAGCTCTAGAGGCAAAAGTGCAAGAGCAAGCTGTTGGCTGCTTCGGCTCCTGGGGAGAGCTGTCGTCTTGCCTTGCAGGTGGCCACTTTCTCACTATGCCCACGTGCGTCAAGGAGACAGAGCTCTCCTGTCTTTTCCTACTCTTGCAGGAACACCAATTCTATTGCATTTGAACCTCATCCCCACAACCTCATTTAATTTTAGTTACCTCTTTATAAGCTCAAATACAGTCACATTAGGACTCAAGCTTTAACATATAGATTCTGGAGAGATGCAATTCAGTCTACAGCAGTCATGATAACTTGGGGACCATTTACGTGAAGTCTTGAGGAACCTCAAAGAAGAAAGAGTAAGTTAAACTTCTAAAGTTGACAGGCTGCTCTTAAGTCACCATTTGTACCTGATGGGGAAGACCTTCCCTAATATATAGGGAAAATCAAAGTATTGAGGCAATGGTCAGAATTAGAGCAGAGAAACAACTGCTTCTAATTGTTTTCTGACCCAGGTCCCTTAGGGTTTCCTTCTAAAAGAAGGAAATATGATGAAAACAGATTTGAGAGCTCTGTTATTAAATGAATAAAAGGAAATAATATTTTAAGGTAGTATATGAGTTTGACATTCATAATAATAATCATAACAACTATATGTAACAGTATTTGCTAGGAAGAGCCATAGTGTTATATCATCTCAGTTAATTTTTATAATCTTGGGAGATTATGCATATATAATATATATTTAACATATATACACATATATAATACATATATAACGCATATCTAATCTCCTAAGATTATACATATAAAATGTATATCAGTTCAGTCCAGTCGCTCAGTCATGTCCGACTCTTTGCGACCCCATGAATCACAGCACGCCAGGCCTCCCTCTCCATCACCAACTCCTGGAGTTCACTCAGACTCACATTGATTGAGTCAGTGATGCCATCCAGCCATCTGATCCTCTGTCGTCCCCTTCTCCTCCTGCCCCCAATCCCTCCAGCATCAGAGTCTTTTCCAATGAGTCAACTCTTCCCATGAGGTGGCCAAAGTACTGGAGCTTCAGCTTTAGCATCATTCCTTTGAAAGAACACCCAGGACTGATCTTCAGAATGGACTGGTTGGATCTCCTTGCAGTCCAAGGGACTCTCAAGAGTCTTCTCCAACACCACACTTCAAAAGCATCAATTCTTTGATGCTCAGCCTTCCTCACAGTCCAACTCTCACAACTATACATGACCACAGGAAAAACCATAGCCTTGACTAGAGGGAACTTGGTCGGCAAAGTAATGACTCTGCTTTTGAATATGCTATCTAGGTTGGTCATAACTTTTCTTCCAAGGAGTAAGCGTCTTTTAATTTCATGGCTGCAGTCACCATCTGCAGTGATTTTGGAGCCCAGAAACATAAAGTCTGACACTGTTTCTACTTTTTCCCCATCTATTTCCCATGAAGTGATGGGACCAGATGCCATGGCCTTTGTTTTCTGAATGTTGAGCTTTAAGCCAACTTTTTCACTCTCCTCTTTCACTTTCATCAAGAGGCTTTTTAGCTCCTCTTCACTTTCTGCCATAAGAGTGGTGTCATCTGCATATCTGAGGTTATTGATGTTTCTCCCAGCAATCTTGATTCCAGCTTGTGTTTCTTCCAGTCCAGCATTTCTTATGACGTACTCTGCATATAAGTTAAATGAGCAGGGTGACAATATACAGCCTTGATGTATTCCTTTTCCTTTTTAGAACCAGTCGGTTGTTCCATGTCCAGTTCTAACTGTTGCTTCCTGACCTGCATACAGATTTCTCAATAGGCAGGTCAAGTGGTCTGGTATTCCCATCTCTTTCAGAATTTTCCACAGTTTATTGTGATCCACACAGTCAAAGGCTTTGACATAGTCAATAAAGCAAAAATAAATATTTTTCTGGAACTCTCTTGCTTTTTCGATGATCAAGCGGATGTTGGCAATTTGATCTCTGGTTCCTCTGTCTTTTCTAAAACCAGCTTGAACATCAAGGAGTTCATGGTCACGTATTGCTGAAGCCTGGTTTGGAGAATTTTGAGCATTACTTTACTAGCGTGTGAGATGAATGCAATTGTGTGGTAGTTTGAGCGTTCTTTGGCATTGCCCTTCTTTGGAATTGGGATGAAAACTGACCTTTTCCAGTCCTGTGGCCACTGCTGAGTTTTCCAAATTTGCTGGCATATTGAGTGCAGCACTTTCACAGCATCATCTTTCAGGATTTGAAACAGCTCAACTGGAATTCCATCACCTCCACTAGCTTTGTTCATAGTGATGCTTTCTAAGGCCCAGTTGACTTCACATTCCAAGATGTCTGGCTCTAGATTAGTCATCACATCATTATGATTATCTGGGTCGTGAAGATCTTTTTTGTACAGTTCTTCCATGCATTCTTGCCACCTCATCTTAATATCTTCTGCTTCTGTTGTGTCCAGACCATTTCTGTCCTTTATCGAGCCCATCTTTGCATGAAATGTTCCCTTGTTATCTCTAATTTTCTTGAAGAAATCTCTAGTCTTTCCCATTCTGTTGTTTTCCTCTTTTTTTTTGCATTGATCGCTGAAGAAGGATTTCTCATCTCTTCTTATATAAGTATACATTATATATGCTGCTGCTAAGTCACTTCAGTCGTGTCTAACTGTGCGACCGCATAGCCGGCAGCCCACCAGGCTCCCCAGTCCCTGGGATTCTCCAGGCAAGATCACTGGAGTGGGTTGCCATTTCCGTCTCCAATGAATGAAAGTGAAAGTGAAGTTGCTCAGTTGTGTTCCATCCTCAGCGACCTCATGGACTGTAGCTTTCCAGACTCCGCCATCCATGTGATTTTCCAGGCAAGAGTATTGGAGTGAGGTGCCATTGCCTTCTCCAATATTTTATATATGTATGTATGTATATATGCATATCAAAGTCCCAAATCACAGACTTGAGAGGTCAGTAATATAACTTGCTGAGGTCAAATGGCAAATAATGGAATAAAGTTACTCCTAGGTATGTTTGAGTTTCTTGGTGTGAATCCTTGTGCTGTGTGCCCCAGCAAGGAACAGAGTACTTTGGGCAGGGGAGAGCATTGCCTCCATTCAAGAGTGTAATGATTAGAACGGATGGGACAAGAAGGACCTACAATAGTACCAATGCTGTCAACTGTTTATCAGATCTGAGGCTACCGTTAGGGTCCATGACAAGTCCAAGTGTTATTTCTTGGGAATAAATACTCTAAATGGAAAAGAAATGGCAAGGATATATTGACATTTCAGCACCAAAAATATGGCTCAACAGTCCACTTTAAACCAGAGGAAAGAAATTCCTTAGATGAATGTTCATGAATTTGATAAGCATGAGAGTGGTTCTGCAAATCTCTTGTGTCCTGAGGCAACTTCAATTCAGTTCAGTTCAGTCACTCAGTCATGTCCAACTCTTTGCGACTCCATGAACTGCGGCACGCCAGGCCTCCCTGTCCATCACCAACTCCCAGAGTCCATCCAAACCCATGTTCATTGAGTCGGTGATGCTATCCAACCATCACATCGTCTGTTGTCCCCTTCTTCTCTTGCCTTCAATCTTTCCCAGCATCAGGGTTCTTTCAAATGAGTCAGCTCTTCACATCAGGTGGCCAAAGTACTGGAGTTTCAGCTTCAAGATCAGTCCTACCAATGAACACCCAGGACTGATCTCCTTTAGAATGGACTGGTTGGATCTCCTTGCAGCCCAAGGGACTCTCAAGAGTCTTCTCCAACATCACAGTTCAAAAGCATCAGTTCTTCAGCACTCATCTTTCTTTATAGTCCAACTCTCACATCCATACATGACCACTGGAAAAACCATAGCCTTGACTAGACAGACCTTTGTTGGCAAAGTAATGTCTGCTTTATAACATGCTCTCTAGGTTGGTCATAACTTTCCTTCCAAGGAATAAGCGTCTTTTAATTTCATGGCTCAATTACCATCTGCAGTAATTTTGGAGCACCCAAAATAAAGTCAGCCAC
Source organism: Aepyceros melampus (assembly GCA_006408695.1). Classification (NCBI taxonomy): domain Eukaryota; kingdom Metazoa; phylum Chordata; class Mammalia; order Artiodactyla; family Bovidae; genus Aepyceros; species Aepyceros melampus. Next base: position 125,702 of record SJXQ01005766.1, read on the forward strand.
TGTTTCCACTGTTTCCCATCTATTTCCCATGAAGTGATGGGACTAGATGCCATGATCTTTGTTTTCGAATGTTGAGCTTTAAGTCAAATTTTTCACTCTCCTTTTTCACTTTATCAAGAGGCTTTTTAGTTCTTCACTTTCTTCTATAAGAGTAGTGTCATCTGCATATTTGAAGTTATTGATATTTCTCCTGGCAATCTTGATTCCAACTTGTGCTTCCTCCAGCCCGGCATTTCTCATGATGTACTCTGCATAGAAGTTAAATAAGCAAGGTGACAATATACAGCCTTGACATAGTCCTTTCCTGACTCGGAATCAGCCTGTTGTTCCATGTCCAATTCTGACTGTTGCTTCCTGACCTGCATACAGGTTTTTCAAGAGGCAGGTCAGTTGGTCTGATATTTCCATCTCTTTCAGAATTTTCCACAGTTTATTGTGATGCACACAGTCAAAGGCTTTAGCATAGTGAATAAAGCAGAAATAGATGTTTTTCTGGAACTCGCTTGCTTTTTTGATGATTCAGCAGATGTTGGCAATTTGGTCGCTTGTTCCTCTGCCTTTTCTAAAACTAGCTTGAACATCTGGAAGTTCATGGTTCACATACTGCTGAAGCCTGGCTTGGAGAATTTTGAGCATTAATTTACTAGCATGTGAGATGAATGCAATTGTGTGGTACTTCGAGCATTCTTTGGCATTGCCTTTCTTTGGGATTGGAATGAAAACTGAACTTTTCCAGTCCTGTGGTCACTGCTGAGTTTTCAAAGTTTGCTGACCTGAGGCAGGAGTAATTATGAATACTCGACCTTGGGACTTCCCTGTTAGTCCAGTGGTTAAGACTCCATCTTCCAATGCATGGGTGTGGGTTCAATTCCTGATTGAGAAGTAAGATCTCACATGCTGCATGGTGCAGCCAAAAAAATACTTCCTTGTACTTGATATATGTTTCTTATATTTCAGATAGATTTTAGTCAGTCTATGAATTCATGTACAACAGAAACAAACATGGGGAGATTAAACAACATGCTACTGGGGACCAATGGGTCAATGAAGAAATCAAAGAAAAACTTTAGAGAAACTTTAGAGAAAAAGGAAATGAAAATACAACCTTCCAAGACATATAGGTTGTAGCAAAAAGAGTTTTATGAGAGAAGTTTGTAACAGTACAGTCCCAACTACAGAAATAAGAAAATTTCAAATAAACAATCTAACATTACACCTAAAAACATGGAGGAAGAAGAGCAAACAAGCTCCACAGTTTAAAAAAAAATGAGATAAAGCTCACAGTAGGTATAAATGAAATAGAAACATCCTCCAAAAAATAAAAGATCAATAAAACAGTGCAGGTTCTATGAAAACATAAACCAAATTGACAAAACATTAGCCAGATTCTCCAAGAAAGACAGCTAAAGCTCAAATAAATAAAAGTAGAAATAAAAAAGAAAATGTTATAATGGCTATCAGAAATACAAAGGATCTTAAGATCTTGCCTTTAAAAATGATTTGCCAATGAATTAGATGACCTAGAAAAAATGGAGAAATTCTTAGAAACATACTATCATCCATAGCAATCATGAAAAAATAGAAAATCTGAATAAGCCAATTACTAATTAGGAGATTGAATGAGTAACCAAACTTCCTCCCCCAAATAAAATTCTAAGACAAGATGGCTTCCTTGGTAAATTCTACCAAACATGCAAAAAGACTTAACACTTATCCTTCTCAAACTCTTCAAAAAAATGGAATAGGAACTGCAACTTTCAAACTCACTCAGACTTATCCTGATACCAAAACAAGACAAAAAAATCCATAAAAGAGGAAGTTATAGCCAATATTCCCACGACATAGATGTGAAAATGATCAGTAAATTCAATCGCTCAGTCATGTGTGACTCTGCAACCCTATGGACTGCAGCATGCCTGTCCATCACCAACTCCTGGAGCTTGCTAAAACTCATGTCCATCGGGTCAGTGAAGCCATCCAACTATCTCATCTTCTGTCATCCCCTTTTCCTCCCACCTTCAATCTTCCCCTGCATCAGGGTCTTTTCCAATGAGTTGGTTCTTTGCATTAGGTGGCCAAAGTATTGGAGTTTCAGCTTCAACATCAGTCCTCCAGGAAATATTCAGGACTGATTTCCTTTAGGATGGATTGCTTGGCTCTCCTTGTAGTTTAAGGGACACTCAAGAGTTGTCTCCAACACCACAGTTAAAAAGCATCAACTGTTTGGTGCTCAGCTTTCTTTATACTCCAACTCTCACAACCATACATTACTAATAGAAAAACCACAGCTTTGAGTAGACGGACCTTTGTTGGCAAAGCAATGTCTCTGCTTTTTAAAAAAATTATTTTTTTTTATTGAAGGATAAATGCTTTATAGAATTTTGCTGTTTTCTGTCAAACCTCAACATGAATCAGCCATAGGTATACACATATCCCCTCCCTTTTGAAACTTCCTCCATCTCCCTCCACCTCCCACCCCTCTAGGTTGATACAGAGCCCATGTTTGAATTCCCTGAGCCACACAGCAAATTCCCCTTGGTTATCTATTTTACATATGGTAATGTAAGTTCCCATGTTACTCTTTCATACACCCCACCCCCTCCTCCCCTCTCCCCGTGTTGATAAGTCTATTCTCTATGTCTGTTTCTCCATTGTTGCCCTGCAAATAAATTCTTCATACCATTTTTCTATATTCCATATATATGCATTGGAATATGGTTTTTATCCTTCTCTTTCTGATCATTTCACTCTGTATAATAGGTTCTAAGTTCACCCAACTCATTAGAACTGACTCAGTGCTGTCTAGGTTGGTCAAAGCTTTTCTTCCAAAGAGCAAATGTCTTTTAATTTCATGGCTGCAGTCACCATCTACAGTGATTTTGGAGTGCAAAAAAATAAAGTCCATCACTGTTTCCTTTGTTTCCCCATCTATTTGCCATGAAGGGATGGGACAAGATGCCATGATCTTCATTTTTTGAATACTGAGTTTTAAGCCAACTCTTTAACTCTCCTCTTTCACTTTCATCAAGAAGCTCCTTAGTTGTTCTTCACTTTTGGCCATAGGGTGGTGCATCTGCATATCTGAGGTTACTGATATTTCTCCTGGCAATCTTGATTCTAACTTTGCTTTGACAACCCAGCATTTTGCATGAGGTACTCTGCATATAATTTAAATAAGCAGAGTGACAATATACAGCCTTGCCATACTCCTTTCCCAATTTGGAACCAGTCTGTTGTCCCGTTTCCAGTTCTAACTGTTGCTTCTTGACCTCTTTACAGGTTTCTCAGGAGGCAGGTCAGATGGCCTGGTATTCCCATCCCTTGAGTTTTCCAGTTTGTAGTGATCCACACAGTCAAAGGCTTTGACGTAGTCAATAAAGCAGAAGTAGTTGTTTTTCTGGAACTCTCTTCCTTTTTCGATGATGCAACAGATGTTGGAAATTTGATCTTTGGTTCCTCTGCCTTTTCTAAATCCAGTTTGAACATCTGGAAGTTCATGATTCACATACTGTTGAAACCTTGCTTGGAGAAGTTTGAGCATTACTTTGCTAGTGTGTGAGATGAGTGCAATTGTGCAGTAGTTTGAATCTTCTTTGACATTGCCTTTCTTTGGGATTGGAATAAAAACTGACCTTTTCCAGTTCTGGGGCCTCTGCTGAGTTTTCCAAATTTGCTGGCATATTGAGTACAACACTTTTACAGCATCATATTTTAGTGTTTAAAATAGCTCAACTGGAATTCCATCACCTCCACTAGCTTTGTTCATGGTGATGCTTCCTAAGACCCACTTGACTTCAAAGGATGTCTGGCTCTAGGTGAGTGATCGGAACATCATGGTTATCTGGGTCATTAAGATCTTTTTTGTATAGTTCTTCTGTGCATTCTTGTCATCTCTTCTTAATATCTTCTGCTTCTGTTAGGTCCATACCATTTCTGTCCTTTATTGAGTCCATCTTTGCATGAAATATTCCCTTGGTATCTCTAATTTTCTTGAGATCTCTAGTCTTTCCCATTTATTTTTTTTTTCTGCTGTTTCTTTGCATTGATAACTGAGGGAGACTTTCCTATCTTTCCTGCTATTCTTTGGAACTCTGCATTCAAATGGGTATATCTTTCCTTTTTTCCTTTTTGTTTAGCTTCTCTTCTCTACTTAGTATTTTTAAGGCCTCCTCTGACAGCCATTTTGCCTTTTTGCATTTCTGTACAATATCGCAAATTTCTGTCTGTAGTTCTTCAGGCAGTCTATCTATCAGATCTAATCCCTTGAATCTATTTGTCACTTCTACTGTATAATCATGAGGGATTTGATTTCGGTCATACCTGAAAGATTTAGTGGTTTTCCCTATTTTCTTCAATTTAAGTCAAATTTGGCAATAAGGCATTCATGATCTGAACCACAGTCAGTTCCCAGTATTGTTTTTGCTGACTGATAGAGCTTTTCCATCTTTGGCTTCAAAAATATAATCATCAGTCTGATTTCAGTATTGACCATCTGGTGATGTCCATGTGTAGAGTCTTCTCTTGTGTTATTGGAAGTATATTAGTAATATTATACTACTAACATATAGAGTATATTAGTAAATTAAATTCAGCAATATCTTAAAAGGATTATACAGCATGATTAAGTTGGATTTATCCCAGGAATGCCAAGATGGTTCAATGTCTGTAAATCAATCAATGTGATATATCGCTTAACAAATTGAAGTTTAAAAATCACATGACCATCTCAATTGTTGTGGAAAAAGATTTTGACAATTTCAATATACGTTTATAACAAAACTCAGTAGAGTGTATATAGATGAAAGGTACCTCAATGCAGTAAAAATCTCATCGACAAACCCACAACTAACATCATACTCCATAACAAATAGCTAAAAGTGTTTCCTCTGAAATGATGAATGCCGAGATGATAAGAATGCCTACTGCTGCCACTGATATTGGATGTTCTAGCCACAATAATTAGGCAAGGAAAAGAAATAAGTGCTTTCCAAATTGGAAAGGAGAAAATAAATCTGTTATTCTTTGCAAGATGATTTGATAACATATGCAGGACTCTACTGAAAAACTATTAGAACTAATAAATGAATTCAATCATGTTGCAAAACAAATATTGATATACAGAAATATGTTGTGCTTCTGTATACTAATAAAAAATCTGATAGAGTTATTAAGAAAAAATCCTTTTTACAACAGTAACAAAAAGAGCAAAATATCCAGGAATAAGTTCAACAAAAGAGATGAAAAACCTGTTTTCTGAAACCTGTTAGGCATTGATGAAAGAAATTGGAAAAGATAGAAAAGGAAAGATACTCTGTGCTCATGGATTAAATAATTAATATTGTTAAAATGTCCATGCTATCCTAAGCAATCTACAAAACCTCAATGCAATACCTATCAAAATTCCCATAGAGTTTTTCTCAGAACCGAAAAAAATTAATTATAAAATATTTATGGATTGAGAAGGAAATGGCAACCCACTCCAACAGTCTTGCCTTTGAAATCCCATGGACAGAGGAGCTTAGTGGGCTACTGTCCATGGGGTTGCAGATGAGTTAGACGCAACTTAGTGAGCCACAGGGCATTTTTGAGGGGAGGAAACAGGCCCAGAAAAGTTGAGGCACTAACCAAAGGCCCCAGAACTTTTGATGGCAGAACCACAGCTATGTCTGCGGACTCCCAGTTCTCAGACCTCTTGATCTTGCCTCTTTCGCCAGATATTCATATGGAAAACTAGAATCTAAAATATGCCTGAGGGCTTCCCTGGTGGCTCAGTGGTAAAGAGTCCACCTGTCAGTATAGGAGATGCGGGGTAAATCCCTGGTCCGGGAAGATCCTGCCTGCCACCGAGCAACTAACTAAGCTCATGCGCTACTGCACTCTAGAGCCCAGGAGCTGCGACGACCGACACTCATGCCACAGCGACTGCAGCCTGTGTGCCGGGGAGACTGGGCTCTGCAGTGAAAGTAGCCCCTGCAATAAGTCCATGGCCCGCAGCTAGAGAGGAGCCCTTGATACTTGCTCACTGTGGCTAGAGAAAAGCCCGCACAGCACCGGAAACTCGGCATAGCCAAAAATAAACAAGTAAAAGTTTTAAAAATATTTATGGAACCACAAAAGGCCCCAAATAGCCAATCTTGAGAAAGAGAATCAAATTTTGAAGTATCTTGCTCCCTAATTTCAAGTATACTACAAAGCTATTTAATGGGAGCTGTGTCATGTTGACCTAAACACAGATACACAGCTCAATGAAATGGAATAGGAATCCCAGAAATAAACAGATATGTGTGGTTAATTAACTTAGACAAAGGAGCCAAGGATATATAATGGGGAAAGGACAATTTCTTCATTAAATGGTGCTAGGAAAACTGGACAGATAAATAAATATAAAGAAATTAGATGACTGTCTTATATTGCACACAAAAATTAACTCAAAATGAATTAATTTGAATATAAGACCTGAAAGCATAAAACTCCTAGAAGTTAGGCAGTTAGCTCCTGGATATTGGTCCTAATGTGGAATTTTGGGATCTGAACCCGAAAGCTAAGACAATAAGAGCAAAAATTAAAAAGTTGAGTTATATCAAACTAAAAAAAAGCAAAACAAAGCAAGACTCCATAGCACAGGAAGGCCTTAACAAAGTGAAAAGACAACGTACTGAATGGGAGATAATGGTTGCAAATCATAAATCTGATAAGGAGTTAGTATCCAAAATATATAAAGATTTCAGACAACTCAACAGAAAAATAACAATTTGATTTTAAAATGGGCAGGAGTTCTGAAAAGATATTTTTCCAAAAAAAAGACATTAAAATGGCCAGCAAGTACGTGAAAAGATGTCCACCGTCACTAATTATCAGGGAAATGCAATGCAGCTATTCCACTTCGGAGTATTTATCCAAAGAACAAAAACTTTAATGCAGAAAGCTGCATGCTCTACTATGTTCACTGCAGCACTGTTTAAAATAGTCAAGATACGGGACCAACCTCAAGTGCCCGTCCGCAGATGAAGGGATAGTGACGTGTGGTACATGGACAAGGGAATATTGCTGAACCATAGAGAAGAAGGAAATCTTGTGATTTATAATAGCATAGATGCACCACAAAGGTACGAAACTAAGTGAAATAAGTCAGAGGAAGGCAAATATGATACCACTGGCATGTGTAAATATATTTTAAAAGCACAGCAAAACTAAACTCACAGAGAACAGAGAGGAAGGGTTTGGGGGATGGGCAAATGGGTAAAGGGGGTCAATAGCATGGTGATGATCGGCAGCTATATATATTGTGGTGATCACTTTCAGTGTCTACACAAAACTGAAATTCTTATGTTGTATACACTTTTACATATATATATATATATATATATATATGTAGAGAGAGAGAGAGACTATTATTTGTTGACAAATAAGTTAATTGAAAATCTATAAAAGTCTTGTTTTTCCCACTTAGTGACTTTCAGGTCAAAAACTATCCTTTCAGACTTCTTGCCAGGATTGAAGGTCATTGTACTTCATTTAGAAAATGAATCATGGGATAACAATTATTTCCTTTTCCATTCTGAGTTAATGTAATTGTTCAGAACTACATATTGTGGGTAAAATTTTTACATGATATGCTAAAATCACATAGTTTCAAATTATCTCAGATTTGACTTACATAATGAATCATATTTATTTACATACATACATATATAGAATACGATGTATAAAAAAATAACGAAGCATCTCACATTTTTTTCTGAACTGTCTCAGGACCTAATTCTATGAACAACACACTGAAAATACTCTGTGCAAAAAATAATTTGCCTTGTAATAAAGTTGCTTTGGGGGCGTGTTTCTCAACTGATAGAACTGCAGTCTGTTGCCTGTCAAGATATGGAATTTTTTCGAAGTGTTCAAAAAAAAAAAAAAAACCGTTGATAGCAACTCTGTCTCAGAGCCTTCTAGCAAACAGAAAAGGTCACACAAGTTATGGCAGAGCATTCATGTTTCTAATTTGGTGTCTGAAGCTGAGAGGACAAATTAATGTTATGACAAAGTGAGACTCCCTAGCCCTCTGGTGAGAACTGTTAATGCTGATGTATAGGTTGTAATGGGGTAATAAACCAAGCACAGACCTGCACGCTGCAGTTACACAGAATGGAAAGGTTGTAGAGAAAAACATCTGCTGAGAGGTTGGACTTTCTGCTTGGACTTTCTGCTTGTAAAAGACCTGGCTTTTATTTGAGATGAAATTTTTCTTTTGTTTCCATCATTAAAGCTACTACTAAACCTTAAAATTTCATGTGGAATACTCAGTCATATATCTAAAGCTGATGAAACATGTAAGTATTATATTAATTAGCATTAAAAATATTTTGATATTTCATAACCACACATTATTTTTAGTAACTGACATTGCTAAAATGAATACATGATTGCATTCATTCAAAACATTTCTTCATAATAAATAAACTATGTGCATATTATGGAATAAAAATTCTGTAGAGCATTTTAATATACAATCATAGAGGACACTGAATGGCATTATTAAGATGAATGTTATGTTTCTTAAAACCAATATACTTGTTAAATTCCATGCACTTTTTAGGGCTGTTTTTCAGGTGTTGTTGTTTGCTAGTCAGAGAGAGAAGAATTATGGTGAGCTAGGAAAAACAAATGAAAATATGCTAAAAACATAACACAAACTGAATTAAGGTAAACATTTTTGAGTACTTGAAGAAAGCAATTTAAAGAAGTACTAAATATTAAAAGCCACAGAGAGTTTTTAGGTAACAACAGTGCAATTATTTCATTTCAATTGATTGAGGAAAAAGCATCTGACTTTGACTTTCAAAGAGAATTCTTTCAAAGTAAAATTATTAAGACAGACTTCTAGGGGGAAAAGGACAGTTTACTAATAATAGGAATATAAACTGTGTAACTAGAATTACACTTTTGAGTTATTTGATGAAGAATGAAAGCTGCCCTGAGTTTTGCTGTATCATAATCCTTCAATTAGACGTTCTACAATAGAATCTATTATATTAGCTATATTGGTTATTATGTTAGTCATTAGCACCATTCACCACTCCCCCTCCATTTCTGTTTCTTTAGTATATATCACAGAATTGCATTCCCGCACCCTTGAGAAGTCTGGCATGACCTCAAGGCTAGGACTAGGGTGAGGTAAGTGAGGTACTTGCTTCTGATACAAAATTTAAGGGGAGATGCCAGATAAATTCAATAATCAAAAGAAATAATATTTTAAGGCAATATTTTCAAGAATCAGAATTAATACAGAAAATCCAAGATGATAAAAATATCAAAATGTAAGTAAAGTAGGTTAGTATTACTGACCTTTCCTTTTGCAATATAGCTTTGTATGGCTATGTGATGATGGAGGAATGAATTGTATCTAATCATAGTATGTGAATTTGAAGCCACACTCATTGGGGACAATCAATTGTTAGCTATGCACATAGAACAAAACTTATTTATAAGATGGAATGACACTCTCAGTTAAACTTATAATACCAAAACATCCAGTTTTATTAAATTGTAACTCAGTGGGCATTCCTTGGATCATTACTGCTCTATCATAAAACTCTATCTGGAAATAGCTTCACAAAGGAAGTATTGTATTTACTTAAGAAGCAGGAAATTCTTCTCATGTACAGATACTGCCAGGAAGCTGTTTATTCAGACTGTATTGATTTATTTTATAAATTAATAAACTAGTATCCTCATGTTCAGTGAAAACTTTTCTAACTATTAATATATAAAAGAAGTACAGGGAAAAGTCCTTGCCTTAACAGGACAATATCATTGGCAAGATGATATATTCAATGTCCTTTTCCAGAAAAACTGAGTCTCAAAAGTCTAATAAGTCATCTGTTTAGAATTCAAACTTCATTCTCCCCCTGAAAACACAGTTGGTTTTTTCCTGGAGCTATATTTTAAGCACCCCTAAACCAAATAGGTTAACAAAAGAAATTTCTAGCATACATTCACACTTGATTCTTCTCTCCCTTCTGAGCACTAGAAGACTACATATCTCACTCCCTTCAAATAATATGTCTGGTTTAGATCCATAAAATGTTAGCAGAAGTGATATTTCAATAGTAGTGTGTTCTTAGGTAAAACACATTCATCATTTACATTATCTGAAGGATGAAGATTCTGCAGATAAGAAAGGAGTGTGCAGAAAAAGACCTCCAACAGACCATGGAGTTTTCTTGGTCAAATTACTAAAATTAATTCCTAGACAGTGGGTGATAAGATAGTACCCTACACATAAAAGCAGACTGGAGTTCAGAAGCTAGAAATTCAGACAAGTTCCCTACACAGTTATACCAACCCTTTGGAGTTGGTATAACTGATTCAAGACTAAATGTAAAGTAGGACGGAACTTGCAGGTAGAGGTAGCAAGTTTGGGGAGGGGGGAAGCATCAGATATATGTACTATGAAAGTCATATTATGTTTATGTGTTTTTAAATTACTGGGCTTATTATTTGTTTTAAGTTAGCAGCTAGGTAGATCTTTTCAAAGTTCTAATCTAGTTTACTTGTCCTAAATGGAGTCAGAAGAAAGATGCATGCTGGTATGTAGGCTACATTGTTAAAAGAAGGGGGTGCATCCTGGTCTGTGTTAGGCATCATTTGGTGGTCTGCGGTAACTAAAGAAAGAAACAGTAAAACTCAATAACTGGAAACAATATCAGAAGACTGTCTTTTGAAAATAAACCTTGGAGGCTCTGCATTCTGTTTGTGCCTGTGTGTGTGTGT
>SJXQ01005767.1:0-217067 GCA_006408695.1 Aepyceros melampus
TTTTCTGAATGTCTACTCTATGCAGGCACTGGGCTGCATTCTGGATACATAGTGGTAAATCAGACACACATTACCCCTGCTTCCTGAAACTTTCAGGAATAAATAACTACAAATTGTAAAAAGACTATAAAAGAAACAAACAAGGAAGTTTGGTAGGGAATACTAGGGATGAAGGAGATTGGTGAGGAAAAACCTCTGTGAAGAGATGACCTTTAAATAGAATGCATGGTGAAGTGGGGTAGCAGTGAGGTGTTCTTTCCATTGCTACCACTTTTTTGAGCTACAAAAGCTCAAAATTTTTGTAAATTTGTAAATTTTGTAAATTTTTGTAAATCTGAGCTAATTTTAAAAATATATTATCTCTCACCTCTATAATATGATGCCCACATTAAAGATGAGCAAACTTGGCCTTAGTTACTAAGGTCACAAGGCCAGTAGTAAGTGAAAGGTCAGTCAGTTCAGTAGCTCAGTCATGTCTGACTCTTTGTGACCCCATGGACTGCAGCACACCAGGCCTCCCTGTCAATCACCAATTCCCGGAGTTTATTCAAACTCATGTCCATTGAGTTGATGATGCCATCCATCCATCTCATCCTTTGTCATCCCCTTCTCTTCCTGCCTCAATCTTTCCCAGCATCAGGGTCTTTTCCAATGAATCAGTTCTTCACATCAGGTGGCCAAAGGATTGGAGTCTCAGCTTCAAAATCAGTCCTTCCAATGAATATTCAGGACTGATTTCCTTTAGGATGGACTGGTTGGATCTCCTTGCAGTCCAAGGGACTCCCAAAAGTCTTCTCCAACATCACAGTTCAAAAGCATCAATTCTTTGGTGCTCAGCTTTCTTTATGTGAGTCAATTCTTACATCCATACATGACTACTGGAAAAAGCCTCAATCTTTCCCAGCATCAGGGTCTTTTCCAATGAATCAGTTCTTCACATCAGGTGGCCAAAGGATTGGAGTCTCAGCTTCAAAATCAGTCCTTCCAATGAATATTCAGGACTGATTTCCTTTAGGATGGACTGGTTGGATCTCCTTGCAGTCCAAGGGACTCCCAAAAGTCTTCTCCAACATCACAGTTCAAAAGCATCAATTCTTTGGTGCTCAGCTTTCTTTATGTGAGTCAATTCTTACATCCATACATGACTACTGGAAAAACCATAGCCTTGACTAGATGGACCTTTATTGGCAAGGTAATGTCTCTGCTTTTGAATATGCTATCTAGGTTGGTTATAACTTTTCTTCTAAGGAGCAAGCATCTTTTAATTTCACGGCTGCTGTCACCATCTGCGGTGATTTTGGAACCCCCCAAAATAAAGTCTGTCACTGTTTTTGCTGTTTCCCCATCTCTTTGCCATGAAGTGATGGGACCAGTTGTCATGATTTTCTAAATGTTGAGTTTTAATCCAACTTTTTCACTCTCCTCTTTCCATTTCATCAAGAGTCTCTTTAGTTCTTCTTTGCTTTCTGCAATAAGGGTGGTGTCATCTGCCTATCTAAGGTTATTGATATTTTTCCTGGCAATATTGATTCCAACTTGTGTTCATCCAGCCCAGCGTTTCTCATGATGTACTCTACATATAAGTTAAATAGGCAGGGTGACAGCATACAACCTTGACATAGCCCTTTCCCTATTTGGAACAAGTCTGTTGTTCCATGTACATTTCTAACTGTTGCTTCCTGACCTGCACTGACTAAACGTGGTCCTCTGGAGAAGGGAATGGCAAACCACTTCAGTACTCTTGCCTTGAGAACCCCATGAACAGTATGAAAAGGCAAAAAATAGGACACTGAAAGATGAACTCCCCAGGTCAGTAGGTGCCCAATATGCTACTAGAGATCAGTGGAGAAATAACATCAGAAAGAATGAAGAGATGGAGCCAAAGCAAAAACAATACTGAAGTAACAGTCATGGATGCAACTGGTGATGGAAGTAAAGTCCGATGCTGTAAAGAACAATATTACAGAGGAACCTGGAATGTTGTCCATGATCAAGGCAAGTTGGAAATAGTCAAACAGGAGATGGCAAGAGTGAACATAAACATTTTAGGAATCAGTGAACTAAAATGGACTGGACTGGGTGAATTTAATTCAGAATTTAATTCATAATTCTACTACCGTGGGCAAGAATCCCTTAGAAGAAATGGAGTAACCACCATAGTCAATGGAAGAGTCTGAAATGCAGTACTTGGGTGCAATCTCAAAAATGACAGAATGATCTCTGCTTGTTTCCAAGCAAACCATTCATTATCACAGTAATCCAAGTCTACACCCTGATCAGTAATGCTGAAGAAGCTGAAGTTGAATGCTTCTAGGAAGACCCACAAGACCTTCTAGAATTAACACCCCAAAAAGATGTCCTTTTCATTATAGGGGACTGGGATGCAAAAGTAGGAAGTCAAGAAACAGTTGCCTGGAGTAACAGGCAACTCTGGCCTTGCAATACAGAATGAAGCAGGGCAAAGGTTAACAGAATTTTGCCAAGAGAATGCACTGGTCATAGCAAACACCCTCTTCCAACAACACAAGAGAAGACTCTACACATGGACATCACCAGATGGTCATACCGAAATCATATTGATTATATTCTTTGCAGTCAAAGATAGAGAAGCTCTATATAGTTAGCAAAAAAAGACTGGGAGCTGACTGTGTCACAGACCATGAACTCCTTATTGCCAAATTCATACTTAAATTGAAGAAAGTAGGGAAAACCACTACACCATTCAGGTATGACCTAAATCAAATCCCTTACGATTATACAGTGGAAATGACAAATAGATTCAAGTGATTAGATCTGATAGACAGAGTGCCTGAAGAACTATGGTCGGAGGTTTGTGACATTGTACAGGAGTCAGTGATCAAGACCATCCCTAAGAAAAAGAAATGCAAAAAGGCAAGGTTGCCTAAGGAGGCCTTACAAATAGCTGAGAAAAGAAGAGACGTGAAAAGCAAAGGAGAAAAGCAAAGATATACCCATTTGAATGCAGAGTTCCAAAGAAGAGCAAGGAGAGATAAGAAAGCCTTCCTCAGCGATCAGTGCAAAGAAATAGAGGAAAACAATAGAATGGGAAAGTCTAGATATCTCGTCAAGAAAATTAGAGATACCAAGGGAACATTTCATGCAAAGATGGGCTCAATAAAGGACAGAAATGGTATGGATCTAACAGAAACAGAAGATATTAAGAAAGACAGCAAGAATACACAGAAGAACTATGACCTGGATAATCACAATGGTGTGATCACTCATCTAGAGCCAGACATCCTGGAATGTGAAGTCAAGTGGGCCTTAGAAAGCATCACTATGGACAAAGCTAGTGGAGATGATGGAATTCCAGTTAAGCTATTTCAAATTCTAAAAGATGATGCTGTGAAAGTGCTGCACTCAGTATGCCAGCAAATTTGGAAAACTCAGCAGTGGCCACAGGACTGGAAAAGGTCGGTTTTCATTCCAATCTCAAAGAAAGGCAATGCCAAAGAATGCTCAAACTACCTCACAATTGCACTCATCTCACATACTAGGAAAGTAATGCTCAAAATTCTCCAAGCCAGACTTCAGCAATATGTGAACCGTGAACTTCCAGATGTTAAGCTGGTTTTAGAAAAGGCAGAGGAATAAGAGATCAAATTGCCAACATCCACTGGATCATCCAAAAGCAAGAGAGTTCCAGAAAAACATCTATTTCTGCTTTATTGACTATGCCAAAGCCTTTTACTGTGTGGACCACAACAAACTGTGGAGAAAAAGTGAAAGGGTAGGGGAACAGAATCCTAGGTCTGACTCCAGAGTTCGTAACCTTTGAAACTCTAATTCCATTTCCAGAAAAACTAGGACAAAGGAATAACCAGAGATTCAAATACAAATGTATGTAAAAGGATGATTCTCTCAACTCATTGTTTTTCAAATTCCCACTAGTCTTTGATTTGGAGGACGAGAAGGGATTTCAGATGAAGTTATAATATCATTTAATCACACTCTTTATTTTTCATTTTAAAATGATTTATATATTATAGGCTGTGAAACAGGTAACCATCAAAATTCTAGAAAAGTAGTCACATGTTATCAGGTTGTAGTTGAAAAAGGCAAAGAAATAGAGAGGGAAGGGCAAATATAAAGTGAAAAGGCATGGAATAACCACAAGAGGAGCTGGGTTTTCAGTAAATTTTTCATTTAGGGGTTAGCTTGAAAGACACTGTTTTCGCCCCACTATCTGAAGCTAATGAGAGCTCTAGGGTTACCCTAAATATAATTATAGAAGTCACTCTCAGACACTTTTCAGGAAGTTTTAACAGAGAATATTCACATATAACGTGCACATCTCCATTACTCCCTTAATTCCATAGATTTGTACAAAATTAAATAGAAACAGAAAACCCAGGAAAATAGAAAATGTATTTATGGAACTTATATAGTTTCGTTTGAAAGTTATTGCACTTTTGATGACCGAGTAGAAAATAAAGCAAACATAGAACAAGAATCATCAACTCTCTTGATCAATTAGAATTTTCATCCTGATCCATGAACTGGTTTGGACTCACCTAGATTATGGTTCTATAGAAGTAAGTAATAACATGACATGCCAGAAAATTTACCTAAAACTTGAAAATAAGCCAGAAAAAAAAAAAGTTGGACACTCTTCCACCTTTTATAAAGCAGGGGCCAATGCCACCCAAGGATTGTGTAGGGAAGGTGCTCACTTCATAACAATACTTAGTACTGATTAAAGGCCCAGACTTTAGTGACATGGCTCACTAACTCAGAGACTTTGTCAAGTGGAGATAGTGATGGAGTCTGCTAGAAAACATAACCCCTGAGATTTATGGCCTATTGGTCATTACTAGTTTACCTCTTAACCCAGGATCTCATTCTAATATTTCTTTGTTAAATTTCCCATAAATACCTCAGCTTTTTAAATCCTTTTTGAACTTATCTTACTGGCTTTCTTGTTAGTGAAAGAGTTAAAGAAAATCTTTTACATGTGTTAATTGTATATTTACTTGAGAGTCATGATTTTACTTTTTGAAAATTATACTTTAACATGAAGGGTAATCTCTCTTTATAACTTGGTTTTATTGTGTTTTATTGATGCTTGTGAAATGGGATTATTTTTAATTTGCTATGAATATTTATTCCTATTACTTGATTTATAATTCACTGGGCTTCCCTGGTGGCTCAGATGGTGAAGAATCTGCCTGCAATGTGGGAGACCCAGGTTTGATCCCTGGGTCAGGAAAATCCCCTGGAGAAGGTAATGGCAACCCACTCCAGTTTTCTTGCCTGGAGAATTCCATGGACAGAAACTACAATCCATGGGGTTGCAAAGAGTTGGACACGACTGAGCAACTGAATTGGAGAAGGCAATGGCACCCTGCTCCAGTACTCTTACTTGGAAAATCCCATGGACAGAGGAGCCTGGTGGGCTGCAGTCCATGGGGTTGCTGAGAGTTGGGCACAACTCAGTAACTTCACTTTCACTTTTCACTTTGATGCACTGGAGAAGGACATGGCAACCCACTCCAGTATTCTTGCCTGGAGAATCCCAGGGACAGCAGAGCCTGGTGGGCTGCTGTCTCTGGGGTCGCACAGAGTCAGACATGACTGAAGCGACTTAGCAGCAGCAGCAGCAGAGCAATGAATGTTCGTGTGTATATTTATGCCTGAAACTTCCATAGAGGAGATTTTATTCTTTTAAATTAGTGCTTTTGCAAGCAAATCCTCAAAATGTTTCAATTAGATGAAATATCTAAACTTAGTGGACCCAGTCAACATTTGTAGTAGGAGCCTAACGCCCAGAATAGATGAAGTAAGCTGAGGCCAATCTGAAGCCACAGCTAAAATGGAGATGACATCATCATAGATCCTTCTGTATCTGATTTCCTCCTCTGCCTCATTTTCCATTTATCCTCTTGTACATACTTTGCAGGACATATTGAGACAGGTATTTTAAAGAACAATTAATTGGGCCAGTACTTCTTATCTGTTTGCCTGCCTTTGTTATTTGCCATTCAGTATGCAGGTCAGGAAAGCAACAGTTAGAACTGGACATGGAACAGCAGACTGGTTCCAAATAAGAAAACGAGTACGTCAAGGCTGTATATTGTCACCCTGCTTATTTAACTTCTATGCAGAGTACATCATGAGAAACTCTGGGCTGGAAGAAGCACAGGCTGAAATCAAGATTGCTGGGAGAAATATCAATAACCTCAGATATGCAGATGACACCACCCTTATGGCAGAAAGTGAAGAGGAGCTAAAAAGCCTCTTGATGAAAGTGAAAGAGGAGAGTGAAAAAGTTGGCTTAAAGCTCAACATTCAGAAAACTAAGATCATGGCATCTGGTCCCATCACTTCATGGCAAATAGATGGGGAAACAGTGTCAGACTTTATTTTTGGGGGCTCCAAAATCACTGCAGATGGTGACTGCAGCCATGAAATTAAAAGACGCTTACTCCTTGGAAGGAAAGTTATGACCAACCTAGACAGCATATTAAAAAGCAGAGACATTACTTTGCCAACAAAGTTGGCATCTAGTCATCCATCTAGTCAAGGCTATGGTTTTTCCTGTGGTCATGTATGGATGTGAGAGTTGGACTGTGAAGAAAGCTGAGTGCCAAAGAATTGATGCTTTTGAACTGTGGTGTTGGAGATGACTCTGAGAGTCCCTTGGACTGCAAAGAGATCCAACCAGTCCATTCTAAAGGAGATCAGTCCTGGGTGTTCTTTGGAAGGAATGATGCTAAAGCTGAAACTCCAATACTTTGGCCACTTTATGCGAAGAGTTGACTCACTGGAAAAGGCTCTGATGCTGGGAGGGATTGGGGGCAGGAGGAGAAGGGGACGACAGAGGATGAGATGGCTGGATGGCATCACTGACTCGATGGACGTGAGTTTGAATGAACTCCGGGAGTTGCTGATGGGCGGGGAGGTCTGGCATGCTGTGATTCATGGGGTCGCAAAGAGTCGGACACGACTGAGTGGCTGAACTGAACTGAACTGAAGGTGAATGGATACCCAGTTGCCAAGAGCATTGTTTATGCTTGGGTTCTATGCCTACAGTGTTCCACTGATTTAAAAGAATATAGATTCCAATTTGACAAGCAGTGCTCATTAATGGATTTCTCCATTTCTTTCACTGGAAGTTACTGACAGTTAAGATTGCTTTGAATTAGGAGGAAGCTCTCTGATATGAATAAAATGGACTGATAACGAAGCACTCACTTTACTGATCACATCTCATTTGTCTACATTCCATTAATTCTATATAACTCCATGCTCATTGACTTAAGGTGTTTTGTTTCTGTTATGCTGATATGCTGTGGAAATAATACCTTTTAAAATTTCCAGCTCAAAGTATCCTACATAACAGTTGAAAGTGATAACTTGAGCTTTGAGGGAGAGGGATGCCGTATCACACCACCAGTACTTTTCAGTTTTGTAGAAAACAACGATGACAAAGTAGTTGAAATGTAAATGATCTGGCTATGCCTGATTATTATGTCAGGTGATTTCCATTACTGATAACTCTTATATATAAACCAATCAGGCATCTCTGTGCAATTGTAGACCAGGGAATTGCCACATTATTGAAAAAGAAACTAGAGGCTTCCTTTGTGTTTTATGTTCACTTACTGTAGACAGTGAACTGCTGTTAGGTCCTGGATGTTAAAGTTCCAAATAGTCTCATCGTGTCCTGAAACTTTAAACTTTCCTAAAACAATCATCTTGCTTTGACACTAAGTGGTGAAGTGATGCTTAGCAAGGCAGTTAACCTCTCTTCTAGGTTTCCTTATCATGAAAAGGTGGTTATTGAAGCAAGTGACTGGAAAGATTTCTTTTCTAAGCATTTTGAGTCTTTAATTTAGGCCTTAATTTAATGAAACTCAGGCATTTATAGGCTATTACTAATTGGTGAATATTCTTTTAAAATGACAGTCTACATTAGTATTTACAATTTACATATGACTCCCAGAAACAGGTTTGTCTCCTGAAAACTAACAGGAGAGTTGTGAGTAGTAAGTGCTTAGTAAATATATTTTTTGTGAATTAATACATTCTACTATAAATGTTTAAACCTTCCTAGTGAAGGTTTGTCAAAGAAGGCAATGGCACCCCACTGCAGTACTCTTGCCTGGAAAATCCCACGGACAGAGGAGCGTGGTAGGCTGCAGTCCGTGGGGTCGCTAAGAGTCAGGCACAACTGAGCGACTTCACTTTCACTTTTCACTTTCATGCATTGGAGAAGGAAATGGCAACCCACTCCAGTGTTCTTGCCTGGAGAATCCCAGGGACTGTGGAGTCTGGTGGGTTGACGTCTACGGGGTCGCACAGAGTCGGATACGACTAAAGTGACTTAGCAGCAGCAGCAGTGAAGGTTTGTGGGTTTTTTTTTCAAGTATTACAATAATAACAGGGCTTCCCTGGCGGATCACACAGTAAAGAATCTGCTTGCAATGCAGAAGACCTGGGTTTGATCCCTGGGCTGGGAACATCACCTGGTGAAGGAAATGACAATCCATTCCAGCATTCTTGCCTGGGAAATCCCACTGACAGAGAAGCCTGGCAGACTACAGTCCCCTGGAATAGGAAATCCCCTAGAGTAGGAGATGGCAACTCACTCCAATATTCTTGCCTAGAAAATTCCATGGAGAGAGAAGCCTGGCAGGCTCCAGTCCATGGAGTCTCAGAGTCAGACACAATTAGTGACTGAACTGACTGATTATAATAGAAGGTAAATATTTTCTTAAGTGATTTGCAATAGTCAAATGTGGAAAGAGCACTTTCCACAGATTTGTAGATAGAAGAACTTGTTTCTAGTCTGGTTCTGCAACTCAGTTGGACAATTCATATCTCTTATCTGTAAAGTGGGAATAATATCTCACAGTGTTGAGATAAAGTGCTTTGCAAATCTGAGATAGACTCATTTTTGGATTAATTTATACAACTCTACATAGTAGACTGTGTGCATGCTTATTTGCTCAGTTGTGCCTGACTCTTTGAGACCCCATGAACTGTAGCCTGCCAGGCTTCTCTGTCCATGGAGTTTTCCAGGCAAGAATATCAGAGTTGGTTGCCATTCCCTACTCCAGGGGATCTTTCCCACTTAGAGATCGACCCCGTGTCTCTTGAATCTCCTGAATTTGCAGGTGGATTCTTTACCACTCCCCCATCTGGGAAGCTCCACATACTAGATTAAGATCTCTTGATTTTTTTTCCCCCTAGGGTTGAAATGGAAAACTGGAAAGGTTGATGAATTTATGCTCACAAAACCAAGTTGAAAAGCCAGGGCAGCTATGACAAGGTTGAAGTTCATTAGAAGTGAATGAAGCAGAAGGGAAAGCTTCCTAATCATTTGATCACCAGGATAATGATGACTGACCAATTAAATTAGTCATCATATCCAGCATAAAAATGGCCATAACAGATGTGATCATCCACACTGTAATTTAATGGAAAACAACAATCATTAATAATACAAGACCAGAGGTAAGGAAACCTGGATTTAGACTCCCACCAACAATAAAGAATATGATCTATAGTTAACCACTCAACCTTTCTGAGCCCTAGTTTCCACTTCTGTGATACTGTGCTTGTCTGTAAATGACTTTCATGTTTCCTATCTGGCATCATTGCTGATTTCTGTTCCAGTCATGCCTTCCAGTGATAGAGTTGAGGTAGGTATTTCTTTTTGCTACATTTCTATATCTTCTCAAATTTATCTGGATGGCATGTTAAACTATTCTTTATTTTGTGCCTACTGATCATTGCATTTCGATTAGTCAAAACATCTGTCTTGGCTTTTATGATTTGAAGTTTGGAAAGGATATTTCCAAAGGAAATTTAAAGAGGTTTGTAATTAAATTTATCTGTTCACAATCCAGAGAATAAATTAGGCAGGCTCTTTTAATACCAAAAATTATTTTCTCAACACAGTCCAAATTAATAAAATGATTGCAGTCTAAGATTATGTATACCTAAATCATAAAATAAAGCTTCTAATTTTAAAAAAATCAGATCAAATAAGATTTTTCTTCAATAGCACATTATCATTCAAACTTAAAAATATTTTGAAGGTAAGTAAAGCAATATTCTAAGCTCATATTTACAAAGAGAAATTTTTCTCAAGAGAACTAAATAAGTACGTTGCATCATGACATTGAGACTGATAAGGCTGGTAATTAGTCAATCCTAAAGGAAAATCAACCCTGAATATTCATTGGAAGGACTGATGCTGAAGCTGAAGCTCCATACTTTGATCATCTGATGAGACCCTGATGCTGGGAAAGACTGAGGGCAACAAAAGGAAAAGAGGGCCACAGAGGATGAGATGGTTGGATGGCATCACTGACTCAGTGGAGATGAATTTGGGCAAACTCCAGAAGATAGTAAGGGACAGGGAGGCCTGGTGGGCTGCAGTCCATGCCGTGCTGCAGACAGAGAATTGCACACGACTTAGCACTTGAACAACGAAGGCTGGTAACCTGTCTTCCACGGAAACTGGAGAAAGTCATCTCCCTCGAGACATGTAAATGTGAATCAACCTGGTGAGGTGATTCATGAATCAACTTAAATAACTAAAATGAAACAAAGTCTCTTTATGATACCATATACCTTGTCAACACTTGTTCATTTTCCTGTCAACCTTATTTGGCTGTTACAAAGGCCGATTAAGTAGGAAGTGAAAACTCAGAGAAATGACTGAGGACTGTAAGATTTTCTTGAGGTAGGATCAAGCAGGATGGGGTTAAGCCCTGGGTCTCTGTAGCTGGCAAGCCTTTACCTCTTTGTTAGGGCCTACCAAGTTGGGGACATTGTTGCTGTTACAAAATCAGGGTTTTGTGCGTGAAGGGGAGGAAACACCTGTTTTCCACGCATATTGTCCAGTATACTCATATCTGATTGACTTCCTCTAAATGAGTACCTATTCAAATCAGGATTTCCAACTTTCACTCCCTTTCTTCTAAGCTATGGAGCTGCTAGAAAAGAAAAAAAGGAATCCAAGCAAAATAGAAAAACAAAACTAATGACTTTCTCTGCGTAAGCATTGCTGAGGTAACTGCCATGGAACCACAGAACTCTGAAGGACAGTTTGTAAACCACTGTACGAGTTTGTCAGTTTTTTAAAAGTTGTGACATCCAAAAATGAACACATAATTCACGGCATGCACGAAGTTTGGCTTGCATGAAACTGATCTGTCAACTCACTTGCTTATATCTGGTAGATGTTTTTTTAACCCATTTTCTGTTTACCTATATGTCAGATTAACCAAGGATTTCTGTTCTGTCAGTAAAACTTACCCACTGAAGTCTACAGTGCTGAAGACTCAAGGCTAGGGAAGCTATTCTCTAGTATACTCTATGTGTCCTCTCTCCCAGTTGAGTGGTACACTTATCAAGACTCGGTTGAGCTTTTCTAAGTTGTTCATATAGTTGTACTTGTTACTGCAATAATGTAATTTGAATATTATATAACCAAAGAAATATGAATGCAAAAATAAAAGTGCTATCTTCTGTCTACAATAGCCAAGACATGGGAGCAATCTAAATGTCCATCAACAGAAAAATGGATAAAGAAGATGCAGTAGATATATACAATGGACTATGACTCAGCCACAAAAAATATGGATGGGTCTAGAGATTGTCATACTGAGCGACTTAATTCAGACAGAAAAGAAAAAATACCAAGTGACATCCTTTACATGTGGGATCTAAAAAGAAATAATACAAATGGACTTACTCACAAAACAGAAAGAGATTCACAGACTTAAGAATGAGCCTATGGTTGCCAGAGGGAAGGATACAGGGAGGGGATAGTTAGGGAGTTTGGGATGGGCATGTACACACCACTATATTTAAAACAGATGACCAACAAGGACCTACTGTATACACATGGAACTCTTCTCAACGTTATGCGGCAGTCTGGATGGGAAGGGAGTTTGGGGGAGCATGGATACATGTGTATGTGTGACTGAGTCCTTTTGCTGTTCACCTGAAACTATCACAACCTTGTTTATTAATCATCTATACCTCAATACAAAATAAAAAGTTTTTTTTTAATAAAAGTGCTACCTTGTGAAAACTAGATTGACAAAAATTAAGTCAAAGAAGAAAACATAGGAGACAATCTTTGAAACCTTGGCTTAAACCAAGCCAAAATTTCTTAGATGGAACACACAAAAAAAAGACTGTGAAAGAAAAAAATCAATAAATCAGACTTCATTGAAATGAAAACATTTTGATCGTTGAAAGAAAATGAGAAGAAAAGCTCGAACTGGGAGAAAACATTTGCAACACATATACTTGATGAAAGACATATTCACAATAATAAGGGTTAAGTCAAGAACTCTCACAATTCAATAAGATTACATACACATATGTGTGTGTGTGTGTGTGTGTGTGTGTGTGTGTATAACCTAATTTTAAAATGATCCAAACAGTTGAACAAATTAGTAATTAGTGGTGGATGAGAAGAGTCAGTTTTCTCCCTGTTGGAGAGGGAATGAACCCTGTGATACTGGATTAGAGCCTGAGACATCTTTTGAATTCACTAAGTAATCTTCCCAGGTGGCTCAGTGGTAAAGAATCCACCTGCCAAGCGGGAAATGTGGGTTTGACCCCGGGTTGGGAAGATCCCTGGAGGAGGACGTGGTACCCCACTCCAGTCTTCTTGCCTGGGAAATCCCATGGACAGAGGAGCCTGGCAGGCTACAGTCTTTGGGTCACAAGGAGTCGAACACAGCTTAGCAACTAAACAACAACAAAGTAGCTAGTACATGCAAGAACCTAATTTATCTAAGAGGGCATAGGGATTTCAAGTATAGCTGGGCCTTATGAGAACAGGAAAGAGGTCTCCATGATGCAACCTCCCGTCAGACAGCTTCTCTCTCTCTGATGCTCTCTGTGGTCACAAGGTATCTTGGTTATCTCACCTAAAGCTCCTACATTCTCCAATTTTTCTTATAACTGGCCTTTTCCTCCTATGAAACTGCATGCACATGGTTGGAACTTGCCACCAGCTTATAGTCTATATTAACTAAGCTCAGTGCTCATCACCATTGAACTGAGTTAATCTCTGTCTCTTAGATTTACTTCTTCAGAGAGGATATCATTGGGCCAGCTTGGGTCAGCTGCGTCTGGGGAGCAGGGTTACTCGTGCAAACATGGCTGCTGGGCAAGAAACTTCATTGGTGTGCAACCTGTGCAATCACATGGGGGCCTGGGCTCTGAAGGACTCTCCACACTCACTTTAAGGTTCCAGTGTTACTATCACAAAATTCTTTATATATATATATATATATATATATATATATAATTTTATTTATTTATTTATTTATGACTGTGTATATCTTCGTTGCTGCTTGGGCTTTTCTCTAGCTGCGGCACACAGGCTTCATTACAGGGGCTTCTCTTGTTATGGGGCATGGACTCGAAGGCACGTGGGCTTTGGTATTGCAGCACATGGCTTCGTAGCTGCGGTTCCCAGGCTCCAGAGCACAGGCTCAACAGTTGTGGTGCACGGGCTTAGTTGCTCCCAGGCATGTGGGATCTTCCTGGACCAGGGATCGAATCCATGTCTCCTGCTTAGGCAGGCAGATTCTTAACCACTAAGCCACCAGGGCAGCCCTATCATGAAATTCTTTATTTTCAAATGAGGGCGCCGTAAATGATTTTGCCATTTCTGTTGCTGGACTCAGCCATGGGACAAGATTTGGTGGTGTGGATAGAGTCTCTTATAAGCAGATACTGGCAGATAGGAAATATTTGGTGTATTTAGAGTCTTGATTTTCAAAACGAGGCTTCTTCCTTCTTTGAGTCACATCCCTGCTTAGTGTCTCATTCATCTCATCAGAAAATTGTTGTTGTGTCCTTAAGTCATGTCTGACAGTTTTGCAATTCCATGGGCTGTCCATGGGATTTTTCCCAGGCAAGACCACTGGAGTTGGCTGCCATTTCCTTCCCCATGGAATCTTTTCGACCCAGGAATTGAACCCATGGCTCCTGCTGCATCTCCTGCATTGCACTGGGTTCCTTACCGCTGAGCCACTGGGGAAGTCCATATATATTGGCTCCTAATGTACTATTCTGTGCTATCTACTGAAAACACTCAGTGAACAAGATAGATTTAGTTCCATGGAACTTAGTGTCAAGCCAAGTTGACCCCAGTCCTAGAGTTACTGCCTTGTTCAGTTCTTTCTCAAGGAATTGGGATTCTGGTGGTAAGTAACCTCTGAACTTTCCGTCCTGAAGCTTCCTGTCTGCTCTTGTCATAACTCGGACAAGTATAATTGAAAGATATGAGGGACCTTAGTGGCAGAGCCTGGTAGGGAAAAGAAGCCAGTAGTAAGATTTGTAGATTTGCCAGACTAAAGTTTCCTTTATTGCCCCACTTCAAGCACACTGAGTCCCAAGAGACTGATAGTCAGCAGCCTAATATGGCAAGTCCAAAGGGCATACTAAGTTTGCCCCCAGCTGCCATTAATATAAAGGTTAGTCTTACCTGATAGGAAATGGGAGTGCAAGGCATCAGGGAGTTGTAAAACTCAGATGGGTAGCAACATTGTGGTTTTAAGTCCTGGATTTATTTTATAGCAAGATAGTTAGCTAGAAGCTGGGAACATAAGGAAACACAGCCTTTCTAGTGGAAAGTGCTGGAAGAAGCAGGGAGGAGGTATGACATGTCAGGTATATAGATGCTCAGATATTAATGAAGATAACTAAGGAAGCCAATGCAGAATACACCATACAAAGTATTAAGAGGAGGCTGAGATCCCTGGACTCCTCGCAAATCATGGTCAACACACCAGCACAACCATTTTCAGATCCAACCAGCTGCGACTCTTCCTTGTACTGTGGAGAAGTGACTCAGGATCCAAGTGTGGCTGACCCTGTGGGTTGAAGATATCCGGATCTACAACTGATCAGATTTGCTTAAATGCATAAATTTGTGAATATTGTTAACTTTTCAATTATTCTATGCTGAAGATAGCTCAGAGGTAAAGAATCCGCCTGCCAGTGCTGGAGACATGAGTTGGATCCCAGGTTGAAAAGATCCCCTGGAGAGGAAAATGGCATCCAACTCCAGTATTCTTGCTGGGATAATCCCATGGACAGCTGCCATAATCCCATGGCAGGCTGCAGTCCTTGGGGTCGCAAACAGTCAGGCTGAGCACACGAAAGTAAACCACATTTTGAGGTATTCATCTACTGTGTGGTATACTTCTCTTATTCTGACAACTTCACTAGAGCATGCTTTTTGATGTGTCCTGCAATAAAGCCACTTTGCTAAGGCAAAGATTGCTAACCCTTCTTCCTGTTAGTAAGAGAACACCTGAATTTGATTGATCACATGACTGTACAACTTTAGTTTTTAGCACCCTAGGAGCAAGATGTGGCTAATAGAAGACTAAGCTTTGCCTGTGTGATGTGACTGGAGATGATCTGTGCAACTTCAGCATCATTTCCTTAAGAATAAAACTGCTCACTTGGAACTACTACTTTCCCTTTTTCTGCTGGCTGGATTTCCAGGCTACAACTGCAGCAGTGTCCTTGACCTGAAGTGTGGCAGAAATAGTAATCTGGGCCCCAGGATGACCCCACCAAATTAGGCACTCCCACCAACTTGGGATTGTTAAGTGGTAGAAAAACAACTTTTTAACCCACTGTTTTGGGAGTCTTTTTACTGCAGTTATTGTAGCCTATACTCTAATATGGGCTTCCCCATGGCTCAGCGGTAAAGAATCTACCTTTGATGCAAGAGCTGCAGGGGACTTGGGTTCGATCCCTGGGCCAGGAAGACCCCTGGAGAAGGGCATGGAAACCCACTCCAGTATTCTTGCCTGGAGAATCCCATGGACAAGGAGCCTGGCAGGGTGAGGTCCATGAGGTCGCAAGAGTCTGACACAACTAAAGCAACTTAGCACATACTCTAATTCACCCATTTATTGAGGACTCCTTTGTGCGAGATGCTGTGCTATAAGCATTTGTATGTATTATCTCATTCAGTTCTCCCAGTCATGCTGTCAAGACAGCAGTAATATCCCTATTTTATAGGTTGCTAAATTGAGGTTCAGAGAAGTTAAGCTACTTACTCAAGATTTCTTAGCTACTAAATGGCCTAGGATTCAAATTCAGGGCTGTTTGACTACACTCCTTGTTGTATCTCCCAGATGCTGCTGAGCCTTCTAGGAATTTTCTTTCCTCTTCTAATGTGACATTGTAGAAATGTTGCTGCAGATAGTAAAACATTCTTCTCTCCATATTCCACTTCATCCACATAAAAACGCAGAGAGTTTAATACACATTATTATTAAAGGTAGTAAAAACAAGTGGGATGGGCCATTTCCAGTTATCTTGTTTACCCATTTGATTCTATCTTTATTTTCTTCTTGTAACATTTATGAGGTTATGACCCTATGTACCCCAGGAGTCATTTTCTGTAATAAGTTTCCTTTCCTGATATATAATGAAGAGAAGCTCTGAGACTATGAGAAGAATTAACGTTTCAACTAAGTCTTATTGCTTGTATATATTTTTTAATTATAGGAGAGTGTCATCAGTAGATAAAATATAGTCTCTACTTCCATGTGCAACATAGTGGTGGGTATATTGCTTTTTAAAAAATTTAATCTGGGGAAGTGTCAATTGCAGGAAGGGTATGAGTTAGGTAGACCTGAACTCTAGCAACGTTTTACTTTAGGATTTAAAACCAGGAAATGCTGAGATTAAAAGCACACTGATATCTTCAGGAAACAGTTGTGAGTGTGTGGTATGGGAGAGAGGATGTGGTCTAAGTCATATAAATAACAAATATTTGAGTTCACTAATTGTCAGGCACTACAGGCATACCTCATTTTATTGCACTTCACTTTATTGTGCTTACAGATACTGTGTTTTTTCAAAAGTCAAATATTTGTGGAAACCCTGTGTCAAGCAAACCTATCAGTGCCATTTTTCCAACAGCATTTGCTCACTTTGTGTCCCTGTGTCCCATTTTGGTAATTCTTACACCATTCCAGACTTTTTCATTACTATTGTATTTGTTACGGTGATCTGTGATCAGTGATCTCTGATGTTACTATTGTAATTGTTTTGGGGCACCACGAACCATGCCCATGTAAGACAGTGAACTTAATCCATAAATATATGTGTTCTGACTGCTCCATTGACTGACTATTCCCTCAAGCTTCACTATGTCACTATCCTTCACACACTTCACTGTGTGTGTGTGTGTCTGTCTGTTTATCTCTCTCCTTGGGCCTCCCTATTCCCTGAGACACATCAGTATTGAAATTAAACCAATTAATGATCCTATAATATCCTGTAAGTGTTCAAATGAAAGGAAGTGTTGTATGTCTCTCACTTTAAATCAAAAGCTAGGAATGATTAAGCTTAATGAGGAAGACATATTGAAAGCTGCTGCTGCTGCTGCTGCTGCTGCTGCTGCTGAGTCACTTCAGTCGTGTCTGACTGTGCGACCCCAGAGACAGCAGCCCACCAGGCTCCGCCGTCCCTGGGATTCTCCAGGCAAGAACACTGGAGTGGGTTGCCATTTCCTTCTCCAATGTGTGAAAGTGAAGTTGCTCAGTCGTGTCCAACCCTTAGTGATCCCACGGACTGCAGCCCACCAGGCTCCTCGCCCATTGGATTTTCCAGGCAAGAGTACTGGAGTGGGGTGCCACTGCTGAGACAGTCCAAAAGCTTAGTCTTTTGGGTCAGTTAGCCATGATATGCAAATGCAAATGCTCATTGCCAGTACACCTGGTCAGCCCAGAGCTGTGATGGAGACATGCATTGAGATTCATGTTGTTTTCATGCCTGCTAACATAACATCCATCCAGCCACCCATGGATCAAGGAGTCATTTTGACTTTCAAGTCTTATGATTTAAGAAATACATTTTGAAGGTCATAGCTGCCACAGATGGTGATTCCTCTGCTGGATCCAGGCAAAGTAACCTGAAAACCTCTGCAAACCATTCATCATTTTAGATACAATTAAGAATATTCATAATTCACAGGAAGAGGTCAAGATATCAGCATGAACAGGGGTTTGGGAGAAGTTGATTTAAAACCTCATGGATGGCTCTGAAGGCTTCAAGACTTTGGGGAAGAAATAGCTCTGGATGTGGTAGAAATAGAAAGGGAACTGAAAGTGGAAGTGGAGCCTGAAGATGTGACGGAATTGCTGCACTCTCATTCTAAACCTTGAACGCATGACGAGAGGCTTCTTATGGATGAGCAAAGAAAGTGATTTCTTGAGATGGAATCTAATCCTGGTGAAGATGCTGTGAAGACTGTTGAAGTAATCATAAAGGACTTAGAATGTTTCATCAATTTAGTTGATAAAGCAGCAGCAGGATTTGAGAAGACTGACTTCAGCTTTGAAAGAAGTTGTATTGTGGGTAAAATGTTATCAAACCGCATTGCATGCTACAGACACAGAAAGGAAGAATCTACCAACACAGCAGATGTCATTGTTTAAGAAATTGCCACAACCTCCCCAGTCTTCAGCAACCACCACCTTGATCCACCAGCAGCCATCAACATTGAGGAAAGACCCTCCACCAGCAAAAAGATTAAGACTTGCTGAAGCCTCCAATGATGGTTAGCGTTTTCTGGCAATAAAGTATTCTTTATATGTGTCCATTTTTTAAGACATGGTGCTATTATGGGCTTAATAGATTACAATTTAGTGTAAGCATAACTTTTATATGCACTGGAAAACCAAAAAATTAGTGACTTTCTTTATTGCAATATTCACTTTGTTGAGGTGGTCTGGAACCAAACCTACAGTATTCCTGGACTATGCCTATATACTCTGCAACAGGGATACAAAGATAAATAAGACATGAGTTTCATGTACATGGGATATTGCTTTTGCTTTTTAATTCATTTGAGTTATTATAAGTTTATTCCTTGGGTTTCTGTATTGTACTCTATAGAAAATAAAATTTGCTTTTAAAAGACAGGATTTCAAGATATAATGATGTTCTGACCTAGAACCAGTTCATCCTCCAAAATATCACTATTCAAAACTACAATTTCTGCATGGATGATTCAGAAGACACAATAAAAAGAGTCATAGGACCAGGAGAAGGGGACAAATGGACCTCAAAGTATTTAGGGGAGGAGACAGGGTTTTGCTTCACAACCTAGAATGAAATAGAAGCTGAAACAGATTTCCTGAGTCAGAAAATTTGGGTTAGAACTTTGTCCTTGCTCTGTAACTTCAGGCAAATTACTTCAATATTCAATACTTATTTATTAGAAACTTGTTATTTAATTGCTAAGTCATATTCAACAGTTTTGCTACCTCATAGACTATAGCCCACCAGTCTCCTCTGTCCATGGGATTTCCCATGCAAATATACTGGAATGGGGTGCCACTTTCTTCTCCATATTGAAAACTGACTATGGGTCAAACACTGAACTAAGAGTATATTGTAGTGAACATCATAGACAAAGTTCCTATCTTTGTGTCAGTTTCAGTTCAGTTCAGTCGCTCAGTCTTGTCCAACTCTTTGCGACCTCATGAATCGCAGCACGCCAGGCCTCCCTGTCCATCACCAACTCCCGGAGTTCACTCAGACTCATGTCCATTGAGTCCATGATGCCATCCAGCCATCTCATCCTCGGTCGTCCCCTTCTCCTCCTGCCTCCAATCCCTCCCAGGATCAGGGTCTTTTCCAATGAGTCAACTGTTCGCATGAGGTGGCCAAAGTATTGGAGTTTCAGCTTTAGCATCATTCCTTCCAAAGAAATCCCAGGGCTGATCTCCTTCAGAATGGACTGGTTGGATCTCCTTGCGGTCCAAGGGACTCTCAAGAGTCTTCTCCAACACCACAGTTCAAAAGCATCCATTCTTCGGCGCTCAGCCTTCTTCACAGTCCAACTCTCACATCCATACATGACCACAGGAAAAACCATAGCCTTGACTAGACGGACCTAGTGGTAAAGTAATGTTTCTGCTTTTGAATATACTATCTACGTTGGTCATAACTTTTCTTCCAAGGAGTAAGTGTCTTTTAATTTCATGGCTGCAGTCACCATCTGCAGTTTAGTGTCAGTTTAGTGGTATGTATTTGACAAAACAGGACTTCCTTGTAGCTTAAATGATGAAGAATCTGCCTGCAAGGCAGGAGACCAGGGTTTGATCCCTGGGTTGGGAAGTTCCTCTGGAGAAGGGAATGGCAATCCACTCCAGTATTCTTGCCTGGAGAATTCCATGGAAAGAGAAGCCTGGTGGGCTACAGTCCATGGGGTCGCAGAGTTGGACATGACTGAGCAACTAACACACACATTTGACAAAATAAAGCCCATAAAGGAATGAAGTACTATTTTAGAAAGGGTGATCAGCAAGGACCTCTCTATGAGGGTGTCATTTGAGGTGAGCAAAGATATGGCTTTCTTATCTATAAAATGAAAAATAATAAAGATCTACTTTATGGGGCTGTTAAAAATGGACTGAGATAGTATATGGGGTTAATAAACCATAATCACTAATCCAAAGTGAAATATTCTTACTTTTACTGTTACTGTTGTGTTTCTGTTTGAAAATAGGCATTTCTAGGCATTTACAGAGGTTGAGAAGGAGAAAGGAGCAGATTATAGAAAATATGAAAGAGCATAAAAACAAGTTTAAGGATTTTCTTGGTGATACAGTGGATAAAAATCCACCTGCTTACGCAGGGGACATGAGTTCAATCCCTGGTCCAGGAAGACTCCACACGCCACAGGGCAACTAAGCCCATGAGACACAATTACTGAAGCCTGCACACCTAGAGCCCACGCTCTGCAACAAAGAGTAGCCCCCACTTGCCGTGACTAGAGAAAGCCCATGCACAGCAATGAAGTCCCAGTGTAACTAAAAAATAAATAAGTTTAACCTATTTAATAATTTAGTATAGAGCATCTGTGGTACTTGTTCATTCTTTTTTATAATCCAGTCTTTAAAATCACAATTTTGTAACAATTCATTTTTTGAAAGTAACATTTTTCCCCAAATTTAAAAATAACCTTTATTGAAATATACTTTGCATATAATAAAATGCACTTACTGTATACATAAGGCTTACCTGATAGCTCAACTGGTAAAGAATCCACTTGCAACGCAGGAAATCCCCGTTTGATTCCTGGGTCGTGAAGATCTGCTGGAGAAGGGATAGGTTACCCACTCCAGTATTCTTGGGCTTCCCTGGTGGCTCAGCTGGTTGGGAAGATCCCCAGGAGAAGGGAATGGCTACCCACTTCAGCATTATGGGCCTCCCTGGTGGCTCAGATGATAAAGAACCTTCCTACAGGGCAGAAGACACAGGTTCAATCTCTGGGTTGGGAAGTTCCCCTGGAGAAGAGAATGGCAACCACTCCAGTATTCTTGCCTGGAGAATTCCACTGACAGAGGAACCTGATGGGTTTCAGTCCATGTAATTGCAGAGTCAGACACAACTGACTAACACTTTTCCCCTATATTGTATACTTATAGTTCAATGCATTTTGAGAAATGAATGCAACTTTGTAACCAGTACCACAAACAAGATTTAGAGCATTTCTATCACTCTTTGTATCCTTTCCAGTTTAATCCACTCCACCCTTGATCCCAGGAAACTACTGATCTGCTTTCTGTCACTATTGATTAGTTTGCCTGTTCTAAATTTTATGCAAATGAAAGCATGCAGTATGAAATCTTTTGAGTCTTTTTTGTTTTTATTCAACATGTTTTCAAGACTTGCATGTATTGTTGCATGCATCTGAAATTTTTTTTGTTTTACTGCTGAGTAGTATTCCTTGCCATGGATTTAGAGCAATTTGTTTATCTAGTCACCTGTTGATGGACGTTTAGGATGCTGCTAGTTTGTAGGTTTTTATTAATAAAGCTGGTGTAGATACTCATGTACAGACTTTGTGTGGACATGTTTTCATTTCTCTTGAGTAAATATCTAAAAGTAGGATTACTAGGTTGTATATATTTAACTGTATAGGAAACTGCCAGATGTTTTCCAAAGTAGTTGTGCTATTTAAAATTCCACAGGTAACATATGAGTGCTCCAGTTGCTCTGTATTTTCACTAACACTTTGAATTATCAGTCTTTCTAATTTTAGCCATTCTAGTAGGTTTGAAGTGGCATCTCATTGTGGTTCTGTTTTATTGTGTATACATATGATGACTAATGATGTTGAACTTTTCCCATGTACCTATTAGATATTAATACATTTTATTTTGTGAATTCTAAGTAATACTAATATTTAAATATTTTGCCCATTAAACATTTTCTTCTTATATTCTGCTGTAAAAGTGCTTTGTATATGTTGGATACAAGTCTTTTGTCCAGTGTATGTATAGTGAATATTTTTTACCCCATATTTGGCCTGCTTGTTTTATTTTTTAATTTTTTGCTCTTTTGATTTTTTAAAATAATATTCTTGAAGAGTAAGATTTTAATATTTATTAAGTCCAATTTATTTTTTTTCTTTGATGATTAGTTTTATTTTTCTACTTCTATGAAACATTTATGTAACCCAAGTCCGTAAATAGTTTCTTCTGTTTTCTTCTAGAAATATTTGTATTAATTAGAATTTTAGGAATCAGTGAACTAAATACATTTTAGGAATCAGTGAACTAAAATGGACTAGAATGGGTGAATTTAATTCAGATGACCATTATATCTACTACTGTGGGCAAGAATCCCTTAGAAGAAATGGAGTAGCCATCATAGTCAGCAAGAGTCCAAAATGCAGTACTTGGGTGCAATCTCAAAAACAACAGAATGATCTCTGTTTGTTTTCAAGGCAAATTGTTCAATATCACAGTAATCCAAGTCTATGCCCTAACCACTAATGTTGAAAAAGTTGAAGTTGAATGGTTCTATGAAGACCTACAAGAACTTCTAGTACTAACACCCAAAAAAGATGTCTTTTTCATCATAAAGGACTGGAATACAAAAGTAGGAAGTCAAGAAATACCTGGAGTAACAGGCAAGTTTGGCCTTCGAGTACAAAATGAAGCAGGGCAAAGCTAACAGAGTTTTGCCAAGAGAATGCCACTGGTCATAGCAAACACCCTCTTCCAACAACACAAGAGAAGACTCTACACATGGACATCATCAGATGGTCAATACCAAAATCATATTGATTAAATTATTTGCAATCAAAAATGGAGAAGTTCTAAACAGCCAGCCAAAACAAGACCGGGAGCTGACTGTGGCTCAGATCATGAACTCCTTATCACTAAATTCAGACTTAAATTGAAGAAAGTAGAGAAGACCACTAGACCATTCAGGTATGACCAAAATCATATCCCTTATGTTTACATAGTGGAAGTGACAAATAGATTCAAGGGATTAGACCTGATAGAGTGCCTGAAGAGCTATGGATGGAGGTTCGTGACATTGTACAGGAGGCAGTGATCAAGACCATCTCCAAGAAAAAGAAATGCAAAAAGGCAAGAAGGTTGTCTGAGGAGGCCTTACAAATAACTGTGAATAGAAGAGAAGGTAAAGGCAAAGGAGAAAAGAAAAGATATACCCATTTGAATGCAGAGTTCCAAAGAATAGCAAGGAGAGATAAGAAAGCCTTTCTCAGTGATCAATGCAAAGAAACAGGAAACAATAGAATATGAAAGACTAGAGATCTCTTCAAGAAAATTAGAGATACCAAGGAAACGTTTCATTCAAAGATGGCCACAATAAAGGACCGAAATTGTATGGACCTAACAAAGAAGAAGATATTAAGAAGAGGATAAGAGGCAAGAATACACACAGGAACTATACAAAAAATATCCTAATGACCCAGATAACCATGATGGTGTGATCACTCACCTAGAGCCAGACATCCTGGAATGTGAAGTCAGGTGGGCCTTAGGAAGCATCACTACAAACAAAGCTAGTGGAAGTTATGGAAACTGGAAAGCTGAGCTATTTCAAATCCTAAATGATAATGCTATGAAAGTGCTGCATTCATTAGGATATGCCAGCAAATTTGGAAAACTCAGCAGTGGCCATAGGACTGGAAAAGTCAGTTTTCATTCCAATCCCAAAGAAGGCAATGCCAAAGAATGTTTAAACTATCACACAATTGCACTCATCTCACATGCTAGCAAAGCAATGCTCAAATTCTCCAAGCTAGGCTTCAACAGGATGTGAACTGTAAACTTCTAGATGTTCAAGCTGGTTTTAGAAAAGGCAGAGGAACCAGAGATCAAATTGCCAATATCTCCTGGATCACTGAAAAAGCAATAGAGCTCCAGAAAAGCATCTACTTTTGCTTTATTGACTACGCCAAAGCCTTTGATTGTGTGGATCACAATAAACTGTGGAAAATTCTTAAAGCAATGGGAATAGCAGACCACCTTACCTGCCTCCAGAGAAATCTGTGTGCAAGTCAAGAAGCAACAATTAGAACTGGACATGGAACAACAGACTGGTTCCAAATAGGAAAAGGAGTACGTCAAGGCTGTATATTGTCACCCTGCATCTTTAACTTATATGCAGAGTACATCATCTGAAATGCCAGACTGGATGAAGCACAAGCTGGAATCAAGATGGCCAGGAGAAATATCAATAACCTCAGACATGCAGATGATACCACCCTTATGGCAGAAAGCGAAGAAAAACTAAAGAGCCTCTTGATGAAAGTGAAAGAGGAGAGTGAAAAAGTTGGCTTAAAACTTCTAAGATCATGGCATCTGGTCCCATCACTTCATTGCAAATAGATGGGGAAACAATGGAAACAGTGACAGACTTTCTTTTCTTGAGCTTCAAAATCACTGTGGATGGTGACCACAGCCATGAAATTAAAAGATGCTTGCTCCTTAGAAGAAAAGCTATGACCAACCTAGACAGCATATTAAAAAGCCAAGACATTACTTTGCTGACAAGGTCCATCTAGTCAAAGCTATGGTTTTTCCAGTAGTCAGGTATGGATGTGAGAGTTGGGCCATAAAGAAGGCCGAACATCAAAGAATTGATGCTTTTGAACTGTGGTGTTGGAGAAGACTCTTGAGAGTCCCTTGGACTGCAAGGAGATCCAACCAGTCCATCCTAAAGGAAATCAGTCCTGAAATTCATTAGAAGGACTGATGCTGAAACTGAAACTCCAATACTGTGGCCACCTGATGCGAAGAACTGACTTCTTGGGAAAGACCTTGATGCTGGAACCGATTGAAAGCAGGAGAAGGGTATGACAGAGGATGAGATGGTTGGATGGCATCACTGACTCGATGGACATGAGTTTGAGTAAGCTTCAGGAGTTGGCAATGGACAGGGAGCCGTGGTGTGCTGCAATCCATGGGGTCTCATAGAGTCGAACATGACTGAGCAGTTGAACTGAATTGAACTGATATGATTTTTTTTTATTTACCTAGTATTCTGTGGCCTTGATAGACTCACATTTATTTTAACAGATTTTTGGAGATTAGTTTGGATTTTCTGTGTTAGCAAACATATTAATGAGTGGAAAATGAGTTTTATATTTCCAATCTGTATGCTGTGTATTTCTTTTTCTTGACTTATTTTACACTGGCTATATTGAATATATGTTGTGTGAGTGAACATCCTTCCTTGTTCTCAATTGCAAAGGGAAATGTTCAATCTTTCACCATTAAGTATGATGTTATCTTTAGGTTATCCATATATATCATGGATGATTTTTTATTTTAATCATGACTGATCTTGAATTTTTTTAACAGCTTATTCAGCATCTATTATAATGGTTATGTGCTTTTGCTACTTTAGTTTGGTAAACTACATTGATTCATTTTTGAATATTAAATCATTTTTGCATTTGTAGAACAAATCTCATTGTCAAGATTTATTAAATTTTTTATATGTTGCTAGATTTGAGTTCATAATATTTTATTTAAAATTTTTAACTTTTGTCTTCCTTTATTAGCTAGCTGATTTTGGTGTCAGAATAGTGTGGCCTCATAAAAAGATTTGTGAAGTGTTCTCTTGTTTTTTACTTCCTGTATTGTGTTTTTTACTTCCTGTATTCCTTCCTTCCTTAAATGGCTGATATTATTCATCAGAAGATTCTCACCTCTGATCTTACCTTTTGTTTTATTGTCACAGTTACACTTCTAACTGAATTATTTGGAGTATTCACCACTTAACCAGAGTGCTGATAAACAGATGCTGCCTGGGACTGATAAGTTAAAAGCTAGTTATAACTAGATTAGAAAAATGAGAATTTAGCTCACTTACATTATTCCTGTCTTTTTTCCTCTCCTCGATATGTTTGATATTTGTATTATTTTTAGTTCTTCTACTGTACATCTTTATAGCTCTAATGTATATTCATAACCCTCTATTTCTTGTTTCATAAAGCTTCAACAATCTCTTTTAACTCCATTTCTTTTAAGTTTATAGTATGAATGCATCTATTTTATTTTTTACTTTTCATCCTGTTTCCACATCCTACCTCCTGTCAACTAAACTTTAAATTTTTGCTGTCAGGGATGTTGAGATTTGCACTTGGTCTTAGAAACACAACTAGGTTGTCTATATTTTGCCATAAGTTAACTCTTAAAAAGGAATAGATGGCCTTTATTATCACGGTAAAATTTATTCAATGCCAGTTCAATTTACTGTGCCAAGATTGTATTTCTTTCTTTATAGATTCAAAGTAAAATTGGCTTTTTTGAAGAAAAATATTGCTTGTTGTTTAAAATTAATTATTAATTTATGCCTACACTGGATCTTCATTGCTGTGCCGGGGCTTTTCTATCGTCGCTGTGAGCGGGGGATGCTCTGTAGTTGCAGCGTGCAGGCTTCTCACTGAGATGGCTTCTCTCGTGGCAGAGCTTGGGCTCTAGGCACGTGGGTTCAGTAGTTGTGGCGCACCAGCTCAGTTGCTCCAAAGCATGTGGGATCGTCACAGACCAGGGATCAAACCCACGTCCCTGCATTGGCAGGCAGATTCTTAACCACTGGACCACCAGGGAAGTCCCCAAATGTTACATTTTAAGATCGAGGGTATACTCTTTGTTAAGCTTTTATTAACCAGTAGCTTCATTTTAATTTTTTTCTTAGTGAGACCATGTGTTCCATGGATTTTATTTTGTTTCTCTTGGGTTTCCGTTCTTTTTCTGCTTGCATTATCATGCATGGTTTTCTATGGCTGCTATAACACATTACCATAAACTCGGTGCCCTATAATAATACACATTTATTATCTTACAGTTCACTAGGTAAGAAGTTTAAAATGGACTAGTAGGGCTGCATTTCTTCTGGGTGTTCTAGGCGAGAATTTGTCTGCTTGCCTTTTCCAGTTTCGAGACACTACACCCGTGTTCCTATCCCCCTGACCCTGCACTACTCCAGCTTCTCTTTCTATTGTAACACCCTCTTCTCTCACTCTGATTTCCCTGTCTCCCTCTTCTAAGAACTTTTGTAATTACAATGGATCTACCTGGTTAATCCAGTATAATATTCTCATTTCAAGATCCTTAATTTAATCACATCTGCAGAGCCTCTATTGACAAGTAAAATAACACATTCACAGGTTCTAGGGACTAGGATGTGGATGTCCTTGGGGAGCCATATTCATATGTACAGTATTTTACAACTTATCAATCATATTTTACTCTAGCAAAAAATAAACATCTAAGAGTATCCTGGGTCAAATTTTCTCCAGAATTAATTTCCAGTTAGTTCTTTCCTCCATGCTTTCCCTGGCACTAACCTTATATAGAGTAGGAATTTGTATTCTTCAATCAGATTACTAGGCTGTAATCCATCTTGGTTACTAGACAGAAAAAACCTTTTGAACAAAGATATATGTGCTTCTTTCCCCATTTCTAATTCAACTGAAAGTTGTCTCCTTTTTGGAGAAAACTGCCTGAGGCCTCAAAGAAAAGTCAGCACATTATAACATCCAGGTTTGTCCTTCCAAGGCTCTGAATGTTGCATTTTTATTAAGCACACTGTCTGCATCACAAGATTCAACAGACAGTTAACTAGCTGTGTGCTACAACATAATAAAGTAACACGAGTTTTTAGTTACAAGCAAAAGCCACTCAGTGTATATCACACCTAGCCACTGTGCTAATTCTGTTGATGGATGTAATGATGAATATCACAGTTCCATGATGGTTTAATGAAACTCAATCTTGGGGTTTTATATGGACACTGAAAATAGAATTTTTTTTCCTTAAGGTTTCTGTATTGGTAGAGATGTCCTTTGGAGCTGCTGGTAGCCTTCTCGGTACCATAACAGGAGAGTCTATGTGAAAGAAAAGCCAACAAAAAGAATAAGTAGAGCTGTGAGTTGGAAAGACAGATAGATGGTGAGTCCCAGTGACAGTTGCTAAGCCCTTTGATCTAGTTATGGCTAAATCCAACTGTACATCTCCATTGTCTGAGATAATGAATTCTCTTATTTTAAGCTAATAGGTCTTAGTTTTTTATATTCTTTTTTAAAAATTGAAATACAGTTGATGTAAAATATTATGTTAGTTTCAGGTGTATTACATAGTTATTTGACATGTGCATACATTATAAAATGATAACCGTGAAAAGTCTTGTAAGCATATGTCCCCATATAAGTTATTACAATGTTATTGACCATATTTTTATGCTGTATATTACATCCGCATAGCTTATTTATTTTATAACCGGAGGTTTGTAACTCTCAATCCCCTCCTCCTATTTTTCCCCCCAGGTTCCTCCCTTCTGGCAACTACCTGTTTACTCTGTCTATGAAACTATTTTCATTTTTCTTTGTTTGTCAATTCATTTTGTTTTTCACACTTGTAAGATTTTGTGTGTGCCCTTTAGGAGCAGAGTTGCTGTTTCCTGTAGCTTTCCACCTCTCTACCTCTTCCGAATATAAGCCCTGTTGGTTTTTAAAGCCAGATGTTCTGGGGGTTTACTTTCCATGTTAGGACCTCTGGTTGAGAAGCCCAATGTGGGTTTTAGACACCTCACTCTCTGGGAAGGTCCTCTACAGTTGTGATCTTCTTCTCATTTGTGGGTCACTAAACTAGGGATGTGGATCCTGATTGTACTGCTTCTCTCCCCTTCCTACCAATTATTTGTGATTCCTTCTTTATGTCTTTAGTTGTGGGAAACCTTTTCTGCTAGTCTTCAGGTCATTCTCACAGATAGTTACCCTGTAAGTAGTTAGAATTTTCATCTGTGAAAGGAGGTGATTCAGAGTGTTTCTATTAATACTCCTCCATCTTGGCCCTTTCTAATAGTCTTCATTTTCTTCACAACTTAAAAATAGCTATTTAGGTAAGAAATTTGTGAGGACAGAAATATGGATCAATAATTTACTCATTTGAAAATTTCCCTGAGACAACGTGAAACTCTGCTCTAAAACTTTTATATTTGCAGTCTATATTCTCTTTTCAAAACAGGAGTGGTAGAAAACACAGAATATTGTTCCATAACGGTAATTTCTATTCCATGTTTATTTACTCACTTCTCAGAATAAAACTTTTAGTGGGAATTGAGTGGCTATGACTTTCTAATAGAGGAAAACAGAGTCATTTAAACTCTGAAATTCCCAGTTACTGGCTTCCCCAGTGGCTCAGTGGTAAAGAATCTGCCTGCAATGCAGGAGCCCCAGGAGATGAGGGTTTGATCCCTGGGGCAGGAAGATCCCCTGGAGCAGGGCATGGCAACCCACTCCAGTATTCTTGCTTGCCTGGATAGTTCCACAGACACAGGAGCCTGGAGGGCTACAGTCCATAGGTTTGCAAAGAGTCGGATGCAACTTAGCATGCACATTTGGGAAGGCAATGGCCCCCCACTCCAGTACTCTTGCCTGGAAAATCCCATGGATGGAGGAGCCTGGTAGGCTGCAGTCCATGGGGTCGCTAAGAGTCAGACATCACTGAGTGACTTCACTTTCACTTTTCACTTTCATGCATTGGAGAAGGAAATGGCAACCCACTCCAGTGTTCTTGCCTGGAGAATCCCAGGCATAGGGGAGCCTGGTGAGCTGACGTCTATGGGGTCACACAGAGTCAGACACGACTGAAGCGACTTAGCTTAGCTTATCTTAGCATGCACATTCGCTTTGGGGCTTCCCAGGTGGTGCTAGTTGTAAAGAACCTGCCTGTCAAGGCAGGAGACATGAGATCCCAGGGTTGGGAAGACTCAAGGAGGAGGCCAGGGCACCCCACTCCATTATCCTTGCCTGAAGAATCCCATGGACAGAGGAGTCGGTGGATTACAGTCCATAGCATCACAAAGAGTTGGACACAACTGAAGCGACTTAGCGTGTGCACTCACATTAGTTTTTATCTTTTGCGTATATAGACAGACAGACAGATAACACACACACACACCCCAGAAAGAAACTAAAACACTCTCAGAATGTTTTAATAGTTAAGGTTAAATCTATGTCTTTTTACCGATTAATCTTCTTACATGCACATAATTACTTACAAGGACAAAAAAAGTTTATCCCAAACATCTGTATATTTAACACATAATCCCTCTGCTGCATTTACTTTGGATTTGGTTCTCAAAGATAGACTCTAATGTCTTTAACTGAAGCTTTGAAAAATAGATTTTAGGTACCCAGGCTTTAATCTGAATTCTAGGGAGAAGCCTCCTCAGTGCGCATCAGATTTTAACAAGAACCATCTCATCTTCCAATACCCACTTTAAAAAATATTTTCCATGCTCTTTCTGTTATCTGCTTATGAAATATTGGACTGGTTTGTCTAATGTTATTTGCAAAGGAGTGACTTTTGTGTTGCCCTCCCCCAAATGCCAGGATAATCCTCTCAAGGTCTGATAGACTTTATAGAATTAATATGACATTCAGAGTGCTCTCAAGGCTCTGAGCCACACAAAGTATTTTTCCAATATTGTAATTTATCTGTGATCTTTTTACTGCTGCGTCCTCTAAAATACTCAGGAAGACAAAGTCAACATGGCTTATTTTCTAGTACTTTTTGTTTTGTTATAGGAAGACAATTTTTGAATGTCAGAGGTAGATAATGGTACATTCATAGTTTCCTCTTTGGAAGTGAAAAGTGTCATTGTATTTTCACCAATGGATTTAATGGCTTTGGATACACATAGCTTAGCTGGATCCTTTGTCACTCTCACAGTAACATGTACCCATTTCCCAGTATTGGGGGGATATGTGGGGTATCCCACATCATGAGAAATGCTGGACTGGAAGAAACACAAGCTGGAATCAAGATTGCTGGGAGAAATATCAATAATCTCAGAATGCTTCTATGTCCTGGCTATTACAAACAGTGCCACAATGAACATTGGGGTACACGTGTCTCTTTCAATTCTGGTTTCCTTGGTATGTATGTCCAGCAGTGAGATTGCTGGGTCTTAAGGCAGTTCTATTTCCAGTTTTTTAAGGAATCTCCACAGTGTTCTCCATAGTGGCTGTACTAGTTTGTATTCCCATCAACAGTGTAAGAGGGTTCCATTTTCTTCACACCCTCTCCAGCATTTATTGCTTGTAGACTTTTGGATCGCAGCCATTCTGACTGGTGTGAAATGATACCTCACTGTGGTCTTGATTTGCATTTATCTGATAATGAGTGATGTTGAGCATCTTTTCATGTGTTTGTTAGCCATCTGTATGTCTTTGAAAAAGTTTGGCCATTCTTCTTCAAATAATTTCTGGATCCCCCACTTTCCTTTATGAAATACAGTTACACATATATTAAGATACTTAAAGTTGTCTCAAAAACACCCTCTCCAGCATTTATTGCTTGTAGACTTTTGGATCGCAGCCATTCTGACTGGTGTGAAATGATACCTCATTGTGGTCTTGATTTGCATTTATCTGATAATGAGTGATGTTGAGCATCATTTCATGTGTTTGTTAGCCATCTGTATGTCTTTGAAAAAGTTTGGCCATTCTTCTTCAAATAATTTCCGGATCCCCCACTTTCCTTTATGAAATACAGTTACACATATATTAAGATACTTAAAGTTGTCTCAAAGTCCATTAATAACCTTTCTTTTTTTTTTTTTTTCTGTGTTTAAGTATAGTTTCTGCTGTTGTGTTTTCAAGTTCACAATATTTCTTCTGGAATGGCTAATCTTCTGTTATGTAAAATTTTAATATTTGTCACAGGGCAAGTGCTCTGTAACTGCAAAGTTATTATTTCTATCTCAATTACTAAGTTTTCATCTCTAAATTTTCCAATTGAGTCTCTTTTAAATCATCTGTTTCTTCAGTTAATTTTCTGGATATATTGAATGCAACTGCATTTACTATTTGAATATCATTTTCTGCTAATTTTAATACCTGTTTTGGGGTTTCCATCTATTGATTGCTTTCTTCAATATGGGTTGTATTTTCCTTTTTCTTTGAATGATGCCTGGAAATATTTTATATGTTTCCAGACTTTGAGGTTTTCTTCTTTTTGAGTACTGGATGTTTTGAATTCCTACAAATAGTTTTGAACTTTATTTTTCAATGTATTTAAGTTATTTAGAAACATTTTGCTTTTTCAGGGCTTGATTTTAATCTTTGTTATACAAAGATAGAACAGCATTTAATCTAGTCATAATTTGTTTTACCACTGAGGTAAGATTCTGATTATTGTCCATAATGTTCCCTTGTGAACTAAGAAATTTTCCATTCAGGTTTGTATAAATAGACATCTCCCATACTGTGAAAAGGGCTTCCCTAGTGGTTCGGATGGTAAGGAATCTGCAATGCAGAAGACCCATGTTCGATCCCTGAGTCAGGAAGATCCCCTGGAAAAGGGAATGGCACCTACTCCAGTATTCTTGTCTGGAGAATTTCATGGACAGAGGAGCCTCGTGGGCTAAAGTCCCTGGAATTGCAAAGAGTCAGACGTGATTGAGCGACTAACACATACAGTGAGAATTCAGAAGACTGTTCCCTCTAATCCTTTCAGTTGTTTCTTTATTCCGGGTTTGGATTATTTTTCCTCTCATATATATTCTTGAACATGACTCAGAGACTAAAACCGCATCTCTTGCATATCCTGCATTGGCAGGTGGATTCTTTACCACTGCACTACCTGGGAGTCCTATATACTTGCTTGTGTGCTGTGCTTTGTTATTCAGTCATATCCGACTCTTTGTGACCCCATGGACTGTAGTCAGTCAGGCTCCTCTATCCACAGGGCTTCTCCAAGCAAGAATAATGAAATGCTTTCCTCCAGGGGATCTTCCCAACTCAGGGATCGAACCTAGGTCTCCTACATTGCAGGCAGGTTCTTTATCATTTGAGCTACCAGAGAAGCTCATACATGCTTGCCAGTATACAAAACTTGAGCTTCTTAGGTGGTTCTAGTGATAAAAACTTGCCTCCCTGTCCAGGAGACAAGAGGCATAGGTAGGATTCCGAGGGCGGGAAGATCCCCTAGAGAAGAATGGCAACCCACTCCATATTCTTTCCCTGGAGCATCCCATGGACAAAGAAGCCTGACAGGATGTGGGATACAA
This sequence comes from Aepyceros melampus, assembly GCA_006408695.1. Taxonomy (NCBI): domain Eukaryota; kingdom Metazoa; phylum Chordata; class Mammalia; order Artiodactyla; family Bovidae; genus Aepyceros; species Aepyceros melampus. Next base: position 33,397 of record SJXQ01005767.1, read on the forward strand.
CTGAAATGGCTTAGCATGCACACATACAAAGCTCTGCAGTCTCTAGAGTTGTTCTTTCTCTGAACAGTTCTCTTCTCTCTGGTACTCTTCTCTGGAAACTTTAGCTCCTAGTGTTCCCTGAATAACAATTTTCTTCATCTCAGAGTACTTAGTTCCCTAGCTTCCCACTCCCAGAGTCACAGGCAGGACACTGTCTCAAGCCAGAAAGCTGGGGCACTCATATGGCTCACCTCATTTGTTTCCCATCTCATGTGGATTACTGACTGTCCTTTGTTGCTTGATAGCTGATATATTAAGTGATGTATTTTTTAATCTGTCCTTTTTTTTTTTTTTTAGTTAGTTCACGTAGGAAGATAAATCAGATCCCTGTTTATCTCTGCTGAAGCAATCGTTCCATTGGCTGTTATTTTATCTTATTGCTCTTCTGCAAATGTCTTAGATATATGATCTTCCACTGTCTTAGATTAGATAAACAAACAAAAAGTATTGAAATTTCTATCTTATACCTGTAGATCTTTCAAAAATACAAGACTTGTTTAATCAGAAGTTGACACGAGCAAGAAATCTATCAGCATCTTCAGGCTATAGTTTGTGGTTTAATGTTTGCATTTCAGTGACCAAAGTCTTAAGGCTAAATAATAATTAAGTAGAAAAAAATTTTTCTTGCTAATTTTTTGAAAGTTTTCCTATGTAGTAATGCTCATACAAGATACCTGAACTCTGATATCAAAACACATTTTAAAAAATATGAGCACTTTCTTATCAATAAGTCATGAATACTTTCAAAATTCATGAAGGTAATCATAAAAACTTCCACACTATACAACATAATAGTTTCTAGTCACATGAGACTATTGAGTACTTGAAAAGAGGCTAAAGGAACTAAGAAACTGGATTTTTAAATTTATTTAGTATGTATTCTAATTTTAATTTTAAAACTGAAATATTTAAAAATGTGATATGTCATCAGTTTATGAATCAAATGTTCACAGATTTACAATCCAAAATGAGATGTACTCTATGTGATAAATTAGACACCATATTTTAAAGACTTTATAGAAAAAAACTAAAAATTTCCCTTAATTTTTCATATTGATTACAAGCTTAAATAAAAATCTTTTGAATATATCATAAATTTATTTTTTATATATATTACTTCTTTTTAATGTAGTCATTGGAAAATATAAAATTACATAGAAGCCTCATATTTCTATGGATTTTTAAATTTATTTAGTATGTATTCTAATTTTAATTTTAAAACTGAAATATTTAAAAATGTGATATGTCATCAGTTTATGAATCAAATGTTCACAGATTTACAATCCAAAATGAGATGTACTCTATGTGATAAATTAGACACCATATTTTAAAGACTTTATAGAAAAAAACTAAAAATTTCCCTTAATTTTTCATATTGATTACAAGCTTAAATAAAAATCTTTTGAATATATCATAAATTTATTTTTTATATATATTACTTCTTTTTAATGTAGTCATTGGAAAATATAAAATTACATAGAAGCCTCATATTTCTATTGGATTAGTGCTTATGTAATGATGTTTTGATATGTATATTGAAAATTTACTAAGAAATGCTTCAAGTAGTCAGCATGATTCTGTAATTGATAATTAGCTAATACTAAAACTTTTACTAAAATTGCATATCTGAAACCCGTTATTAAGTTTTGTGACTTAGGAATGCATTTTTTAAATGATGAATTAATCAACATAAATCAAAGAACTGAAATAAAGGAGATGACCAGTCTGTCTTTTGGAAAACAGAGAGAACAATCAAAGAGTCATCAAGCTCTAGACATTACTAACTAGCAGCTTAATATTCAACAATTTTTGAGACACTGAGTCCTTAGAAAATTTAACTAGGTGATAAACTCCTTTCTGTGTTAATTTTATAAAACAAAACAAAACAAAAAATTCAGCAAATACGTACTGAGCGCCACTATATGAAGAACATATTTAAAATGTATGGTTAGGGAAGCATGATTTAAACAAAACAGTTTGTGACCAAATGCATTAAATGTGATAGTGATTCCTTGAGACATAATGAGATACCCTTGTATTTGACCTTTGACAAATGTGTTAAAGACTAAGCTACTTTAACAAAGTAAACAAAATAGAAGTTTACCCTTCCTTTCAAGATTGTTTAGGTTCTTTAGATCTGTATGATTCCCTAAAGTACTGATTTTGTCTACATCAAATCCCTTATGATTATACAGTGGAAGTGAGAAATAGATTTAAGCGACTAGATCTGATAGACAGAGTGTCTGATGAACTATGGAATGAGGTTCATGACATTGTACAGGAGACAGGGATCAAGATCATCCCCAAGAAACAGACTGGTTCCAAATAGGAAAAGGAGTATGTCAAAGCTGTATATTGTCACGCTGCTTATTTAACTTATATGCAGAGTGCATCGTGAGAAACGCTGGGCCAGAGGAAGCACAAGCTGGAATCAAGATTGCCAGGAGAAAAGTCAATAACGTCAGCTATGCAGATGAAACCACCCTTATGGCAGAAAGTAAAGAACCAAAGAGCCTCTTGATGAAAGTGAAAGAGGAGAGTGAAAAAGTTGGCTTAAAGCTCAACATTCAAAAAAGTGAAATCATGGCATCTGGTCCCATCACTTCATGGCAAATAGATGGGGAAACAGTGGAAACAATGGCTGACTTTATTTTTGAGGGCTCTAAAATCACTGCAGATGGTGATTGCAGCCATGAAATTGAAAGACGCTTACTCCTTGGAAAGAAAGTTATGACCAACCTAGACAGCATATTAAAAAGCAGAGACTATACTTTGCCCACAAAGATCCATCTAGTCAAGGCTATGGTTTTTCCAGTAGTCATGTATGGATGTGAGAGTTGGACTACAAAGAAAGCTGAGTGCCTAAGAATTGATACTTTTGAACTGTGGTGTTGGAGTAGACTCTAGACAGTCCCTTGGACTGCACAGAGATCCAACCAGTCCATCCTAAAGGAGATTGGTCCTGGGTGTTCACTGGAAGTACTGGTGTTGAAGGGTAAACTCCAATACTTTGGCCACCTGATGCAAAGACCTGATTAATTTGAAAAGACCCTGATGCTGGGAAGGATTGGGGGCAGGAGGAGAAGGGGACGACAGAGGATGAGATGGTTGGATGGCATCACCAACTTAATGGACATGAGTTTGGGTAAGCTCCAGGAGTTGATAATGGACAGGGATGCCTGGCGTGCTGCAGTTCATGGGGTTGCAAAGAGTCAGACATGACTGAGTGACTGAACTGAACTGACATCGTTAACCTATATTGCCACAGTATCCATATATTGGTTTATGAGAAGAAGGGAAAATAAATCCCAGCAATCAATTTACTTTTAAACAGTCATATGGAATATGCACATATTTGTCCTGCTCATATACCAGCAATGAGAATATAGTGACATGGTTTCACAAGCTATAAGGGAGGCTGGATAATGTATTCCTAGGTGGCCAGTCACATACCCAGCTACAATTCTGTGGGAAATATGAGGCCTATTAGTGATAGAAAAACTTGGTTTTGATTATCTAAGCATATGGACCTGTGTTCTAGCACAAGTGTAATGTTGATAACAATATTCTTTAAGAATGCAGAATGCCCACTGAGAGTAAATCATCGTCAATAATATGTATGTGATATTGCAAAATTTTAATACAAATGTGTATTTGCTAGTTGTATAATCTATGGTGGAAATGCTTAAGAAAGATTAAATTTATTGTGGGCAAGATAATCTGAAAGGAACCCTGGAAATTTGAAATATTCTAATCCCATTCAATCTTCTTGCATTTTCATTTTTCATTATACTGTAATTATAGAGGTCTTTGGGAAAATGGAAGAATGAATTTTGAAAAACAGTTTGCGAATTTTATTTTACCTGTTCTTTCTTAGTCTTCCTGAGCTTCACTCTTTTCTATATGTGAAATGTAAGAAGAGAATATATTTGCAATAGTATTTGTGAAGTTTAAATGAGAAAATACATATGGAATATCATATACTAATGCATTAACATTCTATAATTCTAATCCCATTCAATCTTCTTGCATTTTCATTTTTCATTATACTGTAATTATAGAGGTCTTTGGGAAAATGGAAGAATGAATTTTGAAAAACAATTTGCGAATTTTATTTTACCTGTTCTTTCTTAGTCTTCCTGAGCTTCACTCTTTTCTATATGTGAAAATGTAAGAAGAGAATATATTTGCAATAGTATTTGTGAAGTTTAAATGAGAAAATACATATGGAATATCATATACTAATGCATTAACATTCTATATTTCTTATATGGATGAGTAAATTAAGGTAAGTAATGATCTCTAGTTGAGTTTTTTGTTGTGTATTATTATAACTATAGTATAATTTGTTGAAAGTGTTTAATTAAGGAGATTTGAAAAGAGGTCAGATCATGTCTTGGAAGTTATGATAAGATTTTGGATTTAATCTTTGGTGCAATGAGAAATCACAGGAGAGTTTTGCTTCAGTTCAGTTCAGTCATGCAGTCGTGTCCAACTCTTTGCAATCTCATAGCCTGTAGCATGACAGGCCTCCTTGTCCATCACCAACTTCTGGACTTTACCCAAAGTCATGTCCATTTAGTCGGTGATGTCATCCAAACATCTCATCCACTGTCATCTCCTTCTCCTTTTGCCTTCAATCTTTCCCAGCATCAGGATCATTTTGTGAGTCAGCTCTTCACATCAGGTGGCCAAAGTATTGGAGCTTCAGCTTCAGCTTTAGCATCATTCCTTCNGGGTATCCAGGTGTATGCAAAATAACCTTCGCACTAGGTTTGATAAAGGACTCTTAGCTCTGAGTTTTGTTCTGAAATTGCTTCATAACCCTGCAGTATCTCAGATTCCTCAATTGTCTACTTCTCAGGAGAGATGGGGGTGTGTGTGTTGGCCCATAGAGTCATACCTAAATGCTCAGCACTGGAGAAATAGGATTCTGATGTGTGGGAGGTGAGAAGTATCATTTTGAAGCCCTGATCATTGCCCAAGTCTACATAGAGAACTATGAAGGGCAAGGCTAGATGCTGTGGAAATTTGAGTTACAAGGGATCAGGAGAGAGAAGGGCTCAGAAGTCAGATAAGTTTGTTTGTCTTGTTTTGCCAAATGGTGGCTCTATTTCAGAGCTCAAATCCAAGGGTTGGGGGGGACAAAAACTTTGAGTTTATTCTCCTCCCCACTTTGATGCTTGTTTTAAATTTTTTTCCTTTGTGGTGACAGCAGAGTTTTCCTGACTTCTACACTCACAGAAACAATTTCATGCTGGTAATTGTTACAAAGCAGATCAGTGAATAAAAATAAGCCAAATGTTCACATCTAAGTCAAAACATTTATACTGCTCTGATAAAGACACTCAGTAATTTTCTCATTATTTAAATGGAACTTATGTCTATAAGACATTCCAAGAAACAATCTTCTGTGTAGCTATAGATAAAGGATTTCTTTGACCACTAGCTCTCTACAAAACCTCTATTAACAGAGTACAAAGTAATTATTTTGTCTGGTTGTTGGTAATATTTGGAAAAAGTAATTGTTTAAAAAAGGAGAATATGCAGACAGACTGATTTAATAATTTATATATCAATTTTGCCCTTTGGGTTGTTCTTATTAACATATAAATTAACTTATAAAGCATATTCTGAACAGTGCATAAATTCTGGAACAATTAGATAAAATAAAACCAGGCTCATAAAGTTTCCCTCTACACTCTAGAATTTCTCATAGTTCAAAATGGAAAAATAACTCAAAATTCTGAAAACATGTGAGACTGCCTCATTGTGCTGTAGAATTTGAATTGTTTCCAACAAAAGGCTTTCTTTAATATTTGGGCATAAATCTCTTGCCAAACAGGGCAGCAAAAGGCAGAAAATGCAAGCATTGGAAGCTCTTCCTATATGTCCCATTCAGTTATTGAATATTCATACCCTACTTGTATATTCAAAAAAAGGTATGATGGTTCAGGGTGCAGAGTCTGCCAAAAGTCCACTTGTAAATAGACATTAAAAAAAAATTAATTAATTATTTTTGAAAGATAATTGCTTTACAGAATTTTGTTGTTTTCTGTCAAACCTCAGCATGAATCAGTGATAAGTATACACATATCCCCTCCCTTTTGAAATTCCCTCCCATCACCCTCCCCATCCAACCCCTCTAGGCTGATACAGAGCCCCAAATAGACTTTTAAAATCTACTCTAGTAAAGCCCAGAAATCATTGCAGCAGTTTATTCCATCTAGAGTTAAATACTTCTGAAGCCCAGGAAATGGATCATGCCTAAAAGGCCCAGGATAGGGTATTCAAGGATACTGTAGTATTTCTAAAAATATTATAAATGGCCATGTGCACTAGGTGGTAATTGATTTAGTAATCATTGAAGATATCTTTATAATTATTGTCCCCTAAGATCCTTCTTTCTGATCAATGAGATCTTGTTCTGAATACATTTATATTTGGGAGGAAATCTCAACATATAGAAAATGGAATGAACATCTTTTTGCCTTTTCATACTGTTCATGGGATTCTCAACAAAAGTCTTCATGACCCAGATAACCATGATGGTGTGATCACCCACCCAGAGCCAGACATCCTGGAATGTAAAGTCAAGTGGGCCTTAGGAAGCATCACTACAAACAAAGCGAGTAGAGGTGATGGAATTCTAGTTGACCTATTTCAAATCCTAAAAGATGATGCTGTGAAAGTGCTGCACTCAATATGCCAGCAAAATGAGTTTGGAAAACTCAGCAGTGGCCACAGAACTGGAAAAGGTCAGTTTTCATTCCAATCCCAAGAAAGGCAATGCCAAAGAACGCTCAAACTGTTGCACAATTGCACTCATCTCACAGGCTAGCAAAGTAATGCTCGAAATTCTCCAAACCAGGCTTCAATGGTATGTGAACCGCGAACTTACAGATGTTCAAGCTGGTTTTAGAAAAGGCACAGGAATCAGAGATCAAATTGCCAACATCCACTGGATCATCAAAAAAGCAATAGAGCTCCAGAAAGGCATCTGCTTTTGCTTTATTGACTATGCCAAAGCCTCTGTGTGGATCACAATCAACTGTGGAAAATTCTGAAAGAGATGGGAATACTAGACCACTTTATCTGCCATGGGGCTTCCTTTGTGGCTCAGCTGGTAAAGAATCTACGTGCAATGCAGGAGACCTGGGTTCGATCCCTGGGTTGGGAAGATTCCTTGGAGAAGGGAAAAGCTACCCACTCCAGTATTCTGATCTGGAGAACTGCATGGACTGTATAGTCCATGGGGCTGCAGAGTCAGACACGACTGAGTGACTTTCACTTTCACATTTTACTTGCCTCGTGAGAAATCTGTGTGCAGATCAAGAAGCAACAGTTAGAACCAGACTTGGAACAACAGACTGGTTTCAAATAGGAAAAGGAGTACATAAAGGCTGTATATTGTTACCCTGCTTATTTAACTTATAGGCAGAGTACATCATGTGAAATGCCAAGCTGGATGAAGCACAAGCTGGAATCAAGATTGCTGGGAGAAATATCAATAAACTCAGATAACGCAGATGATACCACCCTTATGACAAAAAGCGAAGAAAAACTAAAGAGCCTCTTGATGAAAGTGAAAGAGGAGAGTGAAAAAGTTGGCTTAAAACTCAACATTCAAAAACCTAAGATCATGGCATCTGGTTCCATCACTTCATTGCAAATAGATGGGGAAACAATGGAAACAGTGACAGACTTTCTTTTCTTGAGCTTCAAAATCACTGTGGATGGTGACCACAGCCATGAAATTAAAAGATGCTTGCTCTTTAGAAGAAAACCAACCTATGGTTGGTCTATGACCAACCTAGACAGCCTATTAAAAAGCCAAGACATTACTTTGCTGACAAGGTCCGTCTAGTCAACGCAGATGATACCACCCTTATGACAAAAAGCGAAGAAAAACTAAAGAGCCTCTTGATGAAAGTGAAAGAGGAGAGTGAAAAAGTTGGCTTAAAACTCAACATTCAAAAACCTAAGATCATGGCATCTGGTTCCATCACTTCATTGCAAATAGATGGGGAAACAATGGAAACAGTGACAGACTTTCTTTTCTTGAGCTTCAAAATCACTGTGGATGGTGACCACAGCCATGAAATTAAAAGATGCTTGCTCTTTAGAAGAAAACCAACCTATGGTTGGTCTATGACCAACCTAGACAGCCTATTAAAAAGCCAAGACATTACTTTGCTGACAAGGTCCGTCTAGTCAAAGCTATGGTTTTTCCAGTAGTCATGTATGGATGTGAGAGTTGGACCGTAAGGAAGGCTGAATGCCAAATAATTGATGCTTTTGAACTGTGGTGTTGGAGAAGACTCTTGAGAGTCCCTTGGACTGCAAGGAGATCCAACCAGTCCATCCTAAAGGAAATCAGTCCTGAATATTTATTAGAAGGACTGATGCTGAAGCTGAAACTCCAATACTGTGGCCACCTGATGTGAAGAACTGACTGCTTGGGAAAGACCCTGATGCTGGGAAAGACTGAAGGCAGGGGGAGAAGAGGATGATGGGATGAGATGGTTGGATGGCATCACTGACTCAGTGGACATGAGTTTGAGCAAGCTCCAGGAGTTGGTGATGGACAGAGAAGTCTGGCGTGCTGTAGTCCATGGTGTCACAAATATTCAGGCATGACTGAACGACTGAACTAAATGAAATCTATGATATTCACCTTCAAAATAAACAAATATTAACTTTCATTCCCTTCAGTTGTTTTTTTCTTTTTTAAATAAAGCATTAAAATCTCTCTGCTCCCCTTTGTCCTGGCCCATTCTCTTTTCTTTCCAAAGGTCAGTGTCATTTGTGTATGTATCTCAATTGTAGTTTTGTACCATATTAATGTTACGTTCTTTAACATAGTTTTTGTGATATTTTCCATAAATGTCTTAATTAAAAAAATTTGAATTGTATTTCCTATTTGTTATTGCTAATGTTTAAACTGCTATTGCTTTTTGTCTGTCAATCTCAAGTCAAATAATCTGAATTCTCTTACTTTTACTAGTTATTTGAAGATTTTTTGAATATTTTAAGAAGGTAAGTATATGGTTTACCAGTTAAACTTTTGCATCTTCTTTTCTAGCTCTGATATCTCTTTTCTTTTATTCCTTTGATTAGGAATTCCAATTTGATTTTGCAGACATTCTCATCGCCTCCTGTTATTGGATCTGCTTCTAAAGTTCTACCATTTAGACTAAGGTTTATTGCTAGTGTTTGATAGATTCCTTTGGTTAGGTGGGAGAAGTTATCTTCCTGCACAGGCTGTGTGACCTTGGACAAGTTACTTAATCTCTCTTTGCCATAATTTTCTCACCTATAAAGTCACAATAATTATAATTGTATCTACTTCATGGGATCATTGTAAGGTGGTTTATTATTGTCAATAATTGTCAATTTTGTTTACAATTAGAATGATTATTACCATGTCTTTGTGCAGGTACTGTGCTAAGTGCTCCCAGGTGGCCTCAAGTTTCCCAGCTTCCCAGTATCATTACTTAGGAATGGTGGCGCTATGCTTGAATCCTCTGACTGCAACACCCATATTCTTAGTTACCACCTTCCTGTGACTAGAGGTTTATGAGAGGATAGATCCAAGAAAGAGGTCATAAATTCTGGCGTCATTCTACAATATCAGGTATCTGAGAGTGAAAAACAAGAGGACTTAGGATGCCTTCTGACAATCTTGTGTTGCCACCAATGTTGCTGCTATTTAGACCACTCAGTCTTAATTGCAGTCCACAAGACATCCCACAAACTTCACTGAAAACACTTTAAGAATGTCATGCCTATTTTCTCTACCACAAAAAGGCCAACATAACTTAAACAGTTTTGTTTGGAAAAAGGATGTTTTTGGCATTGAACCATTTAGCATGAGGATATTTTATGGAACATCAAACATTCGATGATAGCTAATGATGCTGGTTTTGCTTAAATGAAAGCCAGCATGAAGCAACCAAATTGCTGCACCTAGCCAAGAGCCGCAAGACTCATTAAGCCATGGGGGCATCTGTATCAAAGGGAAAGATTTTCCAGCTACTACTTAACCAGAATGGTCATCTCTTTCTGGAAAAAAAGCAAGGTAGAGGGACAATGAGAAAAAAGGAAAGAGAAAAGGAAGTTCAATTATTGGGACCTAGCAAAACAACGTACTCCAAGTGCCTTCATTTCATGAATAACAAGTTAAAAGTAGCACTGTTTAGAGGTATAAAATAGCATTGATAAGGATTTTGTAATTAAAGTTTGAATTTTGAGTAATTACATTAACATAAGTAATACTGTGTAAACCACTCTCCAGTAGAGAATGGGAAGCTTAAAAGAGGGCCACCAAGCAAAGAAGAATAAAATAAATAAAGAACATCCAGACAGGAGAGCTCAAGGACTCCCACTGTGATCCTCTCATTTGGGATCTACCTATCCTTTTATTTTTTGGAAACTTTTATTTTGTATTGGAGTATAGCTGAATAGCAAACAATGTTGTGATAGTTTCAGGTGAACAGTGAAGGGACCCAGCCATACGTACACGTGTATCCATTCTCCCTCAAACTCTCCTCCCATCCAGGTTGCCACACAACATCCAGCAGAGCTCCATGGGCTACAGCATTACCCATCCCGTTACAAGAAAGGATTAGCGCAAATATCAGAAGCATCCTCTGTATTATTTGTAGTCTGTGGTGCTATGAATGGTTGCTTAGATTGAAAGTGGAAAGCAATATACAATATAGCATTTATCCTTTTACATCAACATAAAGTCCTGAATAAAATATCTCCATCTCAGGCATTGTTTATGGAACTCTGGAGGATTCAGCTGATAATAGCGGTGTAAGCTTGTTACCCATACAATTTTCTCAGGGGAGAAAGTAAAAAACATAGAGAAAAACAGAGTGAGAAAAAGAGAGAGAGAAATGAGAAATTAGCCCTAATGCCCTAAGGCATCCATTGTATGTAATGAATAACTTCCTTCCTTTGCATCTAGAATGTTGCTAGTTATTCTATGCCACCATCCTTGGAAGGACTGAGAATATAATATTCAAATCACTTTTTGATAGAGTCTAAGTTTCTTGGGGAAGCTGCATTGACAGAGGCTGCTAGAAAATGTTTTCAGAGGAGGCCTTGGCCCATCTGGATGTGTCAGAAGTTTCACTGATCTGTTGAGAGATGTTGAACTATTATTTCTTGTTACTGACACTTCACCCAATGGCATTAAAATAGCCTTTAAGTACTGACTTTAGAGTCTAGCAGGCATGGATTCAGATTCTAGGTCTTGCATCTCTATGCTGTCTGATTTCAGGAAATTTATTTATCTACACCTGTGACATGTATCGGAGAAAGCAATGGCACTCCACTCCAGTACTCTTGCCTGGAAAATCCCACTGACGGAGGAGCCTGGTGGGCTGTAGTCCATGGGGTCGTTAAGAGTCGGACACGACTGAGCGACTTCACTTTCACTTTTCACTTTGATGCATTGGAGAAGGAAATGGCAACCCACTCCAGTGTGCTTACCTGGAGAATCCCAGGGACGGGGGAGCCTGGTGGGCTGCCGTCTATGGGGTCGCACAGAGTCGGACACGACTGAAGAGACTTAGCAGCAGCAGCAGCAGCAGTGACATGTATGATACATAACAATGGTGTCTACCTTACAGGTGGTTGTGATTTCAGGAGACAATGCCCGTAAGACCGGCTTCAGCACACTGTGAGCACTCACCAGTGCTGCTGTTAATCACTGGTTGGACAATCCTGAGCACCCCCCACTGCATAGCTCTCCTCTGGGGGAGATGGAGAACAACGTAGAACCATTAGACCTGTCTCTTACTGAGCCATTTGGCATCGATTTTTCAGCTGCACATCCTGGGGACAAGCTGCATCTCACTAGGGCCATAAAATAAAGGAAGCAATAATTTTCCTCTGACCACTCAGCTGCTAAAATGAAGGGACCTGGAATTTTACACCCTCTAGTTTAACACAGAGAAAGCCTTGTAATAGGTTACCTTGTTGCTGGTTTCAAAAATGTTAGCTAAGGGGGAAGGGATATTTTGTATGCTAGAAGGCTTTCCATTATCCATTAGCATTGTGGTCTCTTTGAGTTCTTGTCATAACCTACAGTGGTATTTTATGAATGAATTAACCCCAAGTATCTTTGGAACCAATAAAATTATATTCTGTAGAAGGCTTATTCATCTTCTGTCTATATTTTACTGCTATCTAAAGCATAGGGAGTGAGAACATGGCACAGAAAACGCGCGAGAAGAGGCAGAGAGATGAGCAAAGAGAAAAGGAAGAAGTATGCATTGATCCTATTCTTTTTCACTTTGACTAAATATGTATTTTCTTTTTAAAATCGGAGTACAGTTGCTTAACACTGCTATATCAGTTTCTGCCATACAGCAAAGTGAATCAGTCATACATATACATATATTTCCTCTTTCTTTTTGGATGTCCTTCCCATTTGGATCACCACAGAACTCCAAGTAGAGTTCCGGGTGCTATATAGTAAGTTCTCACTATTTATCTATTTTATACACAGAAGTGTATATATGTCAATATATGTATATATGTCAGACAAGGGATTAATCTCCAAATATACAAACAGCTCATGCAAATCAATGTCAAAAAAACACAGCCTAATCAAAAAATGGGCAGATGCCATCCAGCCATCTCATCCTCGGTCGTCTCCTTCTTCTCCTGCCCCCTAAATAGATATTTCCCCAAAGAAGACAATAAACACATGAAAAGATGCTAATAAAAACATCATAATTATTAGGGAAATGCAAATGTATATAGTGCCCTCCTCCCTTCCCGCCTTGGTATCCATACATTTGTTCTCTATGTCTGTGTCTCTATTTCTGCTTTGCAAATAATATCATCTATACCATTTCCCCCCTAGATTCCACATGTATGTGTCAATGTATGATATTTGTTTTTCTCTTTCTGACTTACTTCACTCTCTTTGACATTCTCTAGGTTCATCCATGTGTCTGCAAATGACATTATTTCACTCCTTCTTATGGTTGAGTAACTTCCCTGGTGGCTCAGACTGTAAAGCGTCTGCCTACAATGCGGGTGATCCAGATTCAATCCCTGGGTCAGGAAGATTCCCCTGGAGAAGGAAATGGCACCCCACTCCAGTATTCTTGCCTGGAAAATCCCATGGACAGAGGAGCCTGGTGGACTACAGTCCATGGGGTCGCAAAAAGTCGGACACGACTGAGTGACTTCACTTTCCCTTTATAGTTGAGTAATTTTCCATTGTATATCCGTACTAAACCAAAAATAAACAAATAGGACCTAATTAAACTTAAAAGACTTTGCATAACGAAGGAAACCATAAACAAGATGAAAAGACAACCCTCAGAATGGGAGAAAATATTTGTTAATGAAACAACTGACAAGAGATTAATCTCCAAAATATACAAACAGCTCATGTGACTCAATGTCAAAAAAAAAAAAAAAAAACCACAAACAGCCTAATCAAAAAATGGGCAGAAGATCTAAATAGATATTTCCCCAAAGAAGACAAACAAACACGTGAAAAGATGCTAATAAAAACATCACTAATTATTAGGGAAATACAAATCAAAACTACAATGGGGTATCACTTCACACTGGTCAGAATGGCTATCAGAAAAATCTACAAACAATAAATGCTGGAGAGGGTGTGGAGAAAAGGGAACCCTCTTACACTGTTGGCTTCCCTGGTAGCTCAGCGGTGAAGAATTCCCTGCAATGTAGGAAACCTGCAGGAAATGTGGGTTCTACCCCTGGGTGAGAAGATTCCTGGAATAGGAAGTGGCAATCCACTCCAGTATTTTTGCGTAGGAAATCCCATGGACAGAGGAGCCTGGAGGGCTACAGCCCGTGGGGTCTCAAAAGAGTCCAACACTTCCGAGCCACTGAACAATAGCAATAAAAGCTTACTCTGTTGGTGGGAATGTAATTAAATATATATTTTCTAAGTCTCTTTTTCAGACTGCAAAGTAAAAAGCAGAGCCAAGTTTTATTTTTATTTTTTATTAAAAACTATGTTGTGGGTTATTAATTGATAAGCATAATTTCTTTACATAGAAGATAACACTTGGCTGCATTTATTGCAAAGGAGGATGAATGGCTTAGCTGCTTGACTTTCAACTACACAGCCCTGGCCCTAATGTGCAGAGGAAGGCTTAGCAGGATACACTGAAGGTGCTAGTAGGCTGCAAAAGTCCTGGTAAGTGGGGCTAGCTGAGTGAAGAATTAGATTATAGAGGGGGAAAAAAAGAACATTTAAACAAACATGAGGATAGGGAAAACCTTCCCAGGGAGCTATAGTTCACAGACCTAGTTAACTTCATGGCAAGAGGCAGTGGAAACAGCCCCTGGCATACTGGGCTGAAAGTACTCCCTCCCAGAAGACAGTGCAAGGCCTGTCTAGGTGGGACCTACTCTCCTTGTGGTGTCTGGGTACCAGATGTGTGAGCATTGAGAGGCTTTGAATAGGCAAAATGGCAAATTTTATCAGTTATGAAGGTAAGAACACAGAATTATCTCAAATGCCATTCTCTGAGATAGGAGACAGTTTGCATAGTTAAATTTCACCATTCACCGCCATCTCTAATTCCAGCAGATGTGCTGTTTGTTTGCACAGGTAATAGATAACCAAATCTGACTGACTGGCATTTTGGTGAGACTGAGATCAAGTTTCCTGCTAAGGCTTATTCCATCTTAGACGATATTGCTGCGAGTCTGCTATGATCTTTGTCAATATCAAATTTTGAGATCTTGGGATTTTTCTTTTTTCTGGAATAATGACTTTGTGTACAGGTGATTGCTTTTTATTTCTTCAGTGGGGGTTTGGGGAGATTCTGTCTCAATCTAGTATATTCTGTTAACTCTTCAAGAGGCTCATGATAAAGTGGGTCCCACAAGAGGCTTCTTTAGCTTCTGAGGCCCTGAAAGAAACATTCCCATCCCAGGAAAGACAGCCGAGGCTGCAGCAAACCAGTGAACATCGATTCTTTCTTGGCATTGCAAATGGTAGACTGAGCAGAATACAAAATTAGAGCATAATTTAATTTTTTTTGAACTTTAACTCATAAGAACAAGAGAATCTGATTTCAGACTTAAAGTCCTTTAGATATTTATATCTTTGGATTCTAACATGCAAAGAATTTTAACCTTTAGACCTAAATTTCTCCCCAGGAATTTTCAATGGAATGTTAGTTCATATAGCAATGTTGGGCATCTCTATACTGGTATTTTATTCTTGGAGTACTTCAGTTGGCTAATCTCATTGCAAAGCCTCTGCTGGGATGTGATGAGCAATGTGGCTGGATATAATTTGGAATAGGAAGTAGAATGAGAATTTTCTTCTTCTGTGAGGTTCATGAAAAATAACAATGCCCAGAATGACTGTTACAGGGCTCTTCCTGTCTCTTCCTTCACCTGCACCACAGTCTGGGCTAGGCTATATTGCAGTAAAGCTCAGCCATAAAACCTCAGTGGTTTAATAAAAGAAAGCTTTTTTCTCCTAACTCATCCTATACATCTAGTGCAGGTCAGTGAGCACTGCTTATCATAAAACTTACTCAGGAACCCAAGCTGATGAGTGCTCCTCCTTGACCTGAGCTTCTTTCAGCATCATGGCAGAGGGAGGAGAACACGGTGAACCAGAAAGAGGCTTTTTAGCTCCTACCCAAAGCGGTGCACATCACCTCAGCTTACATCTCATCAATCAAGAAAGCTGCACTCCAAAGAGGGTGAGATGATGCAGTGCAGCCCTACTATGTGCCGAAGAGACGAGAACCAAAATAGCTGCCAACAGCTCTTCCACAGGAACTTTATAAAGTCCCACCTCCAAGTGTGTATTAATACACCACTATTGATTCCTCTCACTTAATACGTTCAAGAAATTGAGCTTCTAAATGAATGTGGAAAATTGGACATCAGTTTGCATGAGTGAATGGCGCATAATGATCTGGACGTGTTAAAAGCCAGAGCCTGTGGCCATACATTTCACTTATGGGTAAAGACCCTGAGGAGAATAGCCCGGAGACAGTCCTGGGCCAGGGGTGGGAGGGGAGATGAAGCGTCTTCTCACTTCTGTTCAGGCCAACAGTTTCCTCTGTGTCAGAAAGGAATGTATTTACAGATCATTGAAAATAGATTCTCAGTCTAGTTCCATCAACTTGTGGTTTGTGTCTATACTTGATTTTGGCGAACATTGGCTGTCAGTCTTAGATTTTAGTATTATTGTCCTATTTTTTTCTGTATTGCTTCTGATTGTTTTAATGGGGAATTGGTAAAAGCTGCATCAGAAGTCATATGAAAATGTTAACTATTGAATTTTTACCGTATTGTTCTATGAAGTCTCATAAAGGATTTATTTTCCTTTATATTGTTGATTTTAGGTAATGTCTATGGATAAGCTATTGACTTCCCTTGATTTTGACTGAAGAATTTAATGTTTAAATAAGTGAAAGTTTAATAAGTATAAAATCTAAAGCCTCCAAGCTAGAAGACTTAGAGAATGAACTTATGGTTGCTGGGGTCGGGGGAAGAATGAGGGGAAGGGATAGTTAGAAAGTTTGAAATGGACATGTACGCACTACTACATTTAAAATGATTAGCCAATAAGGTCCTACTGTATAGCACAGGGAACTCTCCTCAATGTTATTTGCAGCCCAGATAGGAGGGGAGTTTGGGGGAGAATGGATACAAGCATATGTATAGCTGAGTTCCTTTGCTGTTCACTTGAAACTATTACAACAGTGCTAATTGGCTATACCCCAATACAAAATAAAAAGTTAATAAATAAGTAAAACAAAACTCCCAAGTAAACATTTCAGAGAAAGCTTTAGTCCTCATCTTTTCTATATTAGTTTGCTGGGATTACAGTGTCAAAATGCCAAAAAACTAGATGGTTTAAAGAACAAAAACTTACGTCTCATAGTCCTAGAAGCTAGAAATCCCAAATCAAGGTGTTAGTAGGGTTTATTCTTTCTGAGGGCTGTTAGAGAGAATCTGTTCTAAGCTTCTGCCTAGCCTCTGGTGGTTTGCTGGCAATCTTTGGCATTCCTTGGCTTGTAGAAGCATCACCCCAATCTCTGGATTAATTTCCACATGATGTTCTCCCTGTGAGCATGTCTGTGTTCAGATTTTTCCTTTTTATAAGGACACTTGTCATACTGGATTAGAGGCCTGCTCCACACCAGTATGAATTTTATTAACTACAATAGTGCACCCTTATCTTATTGGGAGATGCAATCCAAGACTGCCAGTGAATGCCTGAAAATGTGCAGAGCACTAAACTCTATATATACCATGTTTTTTCTTATGCATACATACCTAAGACAAAGTTTACAAATTAGGCACAGTAAAAGATGAACAATAGCAAATAATATACTCGAACAATTATAACAATATACTGTAATAAAAGTTATGTGAATGTGCTCTGGCTCCTGCTACCTTTCTTGTTCTCTCTCTCAAAATATCTTACACAAATTTAGTGTCTTTTCCATTTTAACTAATCACTTATGGCACAATGGCCATAACTTGTGCAATCTGAGGGATGACAACAAAACTGTATGATTTTCTTTTTCCTTCTTCATGATTTGTTCTTACAATAGACCTTAGCAACCTCAGCATATGACAGTTTTCTTATAAAGTCAAGAACTTTCTCCTTTTCACTTAAAGGAAGCACTTTATGGCTTCTCTTTGGCATATCCGAATTGCCAGCAGCACTTCACCTGTGCTTTGGAGCCAGCATTAAGTAAAATCAGGGCTGAACACAAGCACCGCGATACCATGACAGTCAGTCTTGTAACCCAGACAGCTGCTAAGTGACTACTGGGCACAATGTGGTGGACAAAGGGTGATTTATGTCCAGGCAGGACTGAGTAAGATGGTGTGTGAGTTCATCATTCTATTCAGAACAATATGCAGTTTGAAACTTGTGAATTATTTCTGACATTTTCTATATAATTATTTTGGACCATGGTTTACTGTGGAAAACTGAAAGTGTGGCAAGTGAAACTATGGATAATGAGGGGGCGGGACTGTTGTAAGTGCATTTGCAATAACTCTTTCCAAACAGGTTCACATTCTGAGGGGCTTCCCACATAGCTCAGTCGGTAAAGCATCTGCCTCCAAGGTGGGAGACCCAGGTTTAGTTCCTAGTTTGGTAAGTTCCCCTGGAGAAGGAAATGGCAACCCACTCTAGTGTTATTGCCTAGAGAATCATATGGACAGAGGAGCCTGGCAGGCTACAGTTCATGGGATCACAAGAGTTGGACACAACTTGGCACTACCTTTTTTTTTTCACATTCTGAGGTGTGGAACATCAACATAGAAATTTGGTTAACTCATTATATAGGAATATGAAAACATTATGTAACCCATAACATTTACTATATAATAAAGATCTACAAAAATAAAAATGTCCCCCACAAGTTCATTTGGCCACCTTCATAAGGAAAACGTAATTGTAAGGGAAATATAGAAAGCAGGGATAAGAAAGTGAAATAGCTTTCCCTGAACTCTTACAGTGTGTCAGTAAATATTTAGGCATTTGAAGCATATATCATTTAATCTGATATCAATTGTATTAGGGAGATAAGTATAAATGACAAAAACCAAGTTTCAGTAATTAAATTACTTTCCTCGGATAAATTAGAAACTGGATTCACACTAGGATATATCTGTCTGCAAAGCCTAGGCCTCTACCTTTTCCTTGGCTCTCTGCAAAACCAAACTATCAGTAATAATGATATAGTAATAATAATAACAACCTCAACACATGGTAAAATTTCACTAAAGCAATCATTTCTTTAATTAAAATGGTTAAAAACAATCAGTGTTAACATCTGACAGGGTAATAAGACTCAAAGCTTCAATTCTCCCTAAACATTCCAGAAGAATTTTCCTTCCTACAGCTGAATAGAAGCTGATTTCTAAGAAAAAAGAGGGACAAAGAACAACAGGGACACAACTGAAATATTTATGAATGCTAGAAATTAAAAACACCTTTTTCACCTCTGATTTTTAAATCTTCAGGCTATCATAAAGCCAATATTATCCTGAGGATTTCACAACAGCAATAGCTAGCAGTTATTAAAGTTTCCTAGGTACCAAGCATGTTTGTTTGTCATGTATTAACTCATTTAAACCTCACAATGATCTTGTGGGTTAGGGGCAAGATCATCTCCATTCTACAGATGATGGAGCAGAGGAATGCAGCCCAAATTCAAAGCCCGGTTCTCAAACACTATGCCCAGCTCTTTCTCACTACAGAAATGTTAAACCATAAATGAGAGCTTTGTGTGATCAAAATTCTGCTTTGTAGCCAAATCTTTCCCAGTGGAGGTGGTTAGAGCAAGAGGTTTAGAATCAGTCAGACCTGAATTCGAATTCTGGTTCACCTTTTATTAGGTTCCTGATCCTAGGCAAGTGCCTTAGCCCTCCAGGGCCTCATTTATCATTTTCAAAGTTAGGATAATAACACTTTTGCCACAGGTTATTATAAAAATTAAATGAGGTATGCAGAGCACAATCACTGGATCTTAGGTAATAACTATCAAATTTATTATTATTATACATATGCTTTTGAATTATATTCAAATATATTTTCATGTCTTATAAATCTTGTCAACTGGCAATTTATCACTGTTGAGAAAAGGGAGTTCAAATGCTTCAGGAGAACGATAGATATCTGTTAAATTAAAGAGATAATGGCTAATACATTTGCTTGAGAGCAAAGCAAAGCAATAGTTTTAAAAGCCTCATTTTGCCAAGGAAGAAATGATTTAAAATTTTCTTTTACCTTTGTTAACATACTGAAAATTGAGCCTGAATTTCTAAAATGTAAATGTATTTCTTTGAGTAGGGCAAAGACTTCTGAAGTCTCTCTTGGCTGGCTTTCTGTCTAGACTGTATGAGAACAGAGCAAAGAGGAAGTAGGAATTACAGTCAGAGCATTGCAGAAGTAGATTAAGGAAGTCAACTAGCAGAGTCCTTCTAGTAGCCCTTTCTGCTTAGGACTGGGAGCACCAGAAGCCACCTCAAGAAAGTTAGTAGAAGGAAGCATTTTCAGAAACACCCAGAGAATTTAAGAAGCATCTGGAAACATCAAGGTTTATGGCTAGCTTTTCTGGTCTGGATATAATGTGGGAAGGCTGCAGGCATCTGGGAGAAGCCTAGCTTAGGACTAAGTGTTACATCCACTGGGTGCGGGAGCGAGATCATGGAGGTGGTGGTAACAGAACACCAGGCCAATGGGGCTTAGCTGCACTCCTGGTTCCCTGGAGCTCACAGGTGGCAAATGCATGCAGGAAAGTAATCAGGAGCACTAAAGAGGCCACAGATCAGCAGAAGCCTAGGTTAGAGTGAAGAGCAGCAAGTCCCCTTCTAGGAACTGGTAACAGAAAATATAGATTCCAGTCGTGGGTGCTGGTATGTACATGCTTAGTCGCTTTAGTCATGTCCCAGTCTTTGAGACCCCATGGACTGTAGCACTCCAGGCTCCTCCCTCCAGTGGATTCTCCAGACAAGAATACTAGAGTGGGTAGCCAATTCTCTTCTCCAGGGGATCTTCCCAACCCAGGAATTGAACCTGTGTCTCCTGCATTGGCAGGCAGATTGTTCACCACTGAGCACCTGGGTGGGTGCTCTTATGCCTTCTTATGAACTGTGAAAGTTCGAGCTACACCTCAGTGACCACCAGGCCAAGGAGCAATCTGAATCAGAAACTGCACAGCAGTGACTGGCCAGGGCTTTCCAACTATCTTTCCTCAGAGCTAAATGTTAGCCTATAGACCCTTTTCTCTTTGTACCAGCTTGGAAGCAGCAGAAGAAAAAAGCAAAACTCTGAATGACTGGAAAATTTCCTGAGGCATCCAAGCAGAGATTATAGAAATTAAACCACAGGTCACACAGATATCACCGGATTGTTCTAAAAGTAGTATATTTTCTTCTGCTGCCTGGTGGGGTGGGTCTCCTGGGTTAGAACAGATAAGGCATAGGAGATAGGAAGGCCAGTTTCTTTGCATATCTCGCCTCATGTAAGAGCCTGTGAGGATACTTAAAAATCAGTGTATAGCTGTTTTCACACCAAGAATTGATTATCAGTTCAGTTCAGTTCAGTCGCTCAGTCGTGTCCAACTCTTTGCAACCCCATGAATCGCTGCACGCCAGGCCTCCCTGTCCATCACCAACTCCCAGAGTTCACTCAGACTCACGTCCATCGAGTCAGTGATGCCATCCAGCCATCTCATCCTCTGTCATCCCCTTCTCCTCCTGCCCCCAATCCCTCCCAGCATCAGGGTCTTTTCCAATGAGTCAACTCTTCACATGAGGTGGCCAAAGTACTGGAGCTTCAGCTTCAGCATCATTCCTTCCAAAGAAATCCCAGGGCCGATCTCCTTCAGAATGGACTGGTTGGATCTCCTTGCAGTCCAAGGGACTCTCAAGAGTCTTCTCCAACACCACAGTTCAAAAGCATCAATTCTTTGGCACTCAGCCTTCTTCACAGTCCAACTCTCACATCCATACATGACTACTGGAAAAACCATAGCCTTGACTAGACGGACCTTAGTCAGCAAAGTAATGTCTCTGCTTTTGAATATACTATCTAGGTTGGTCATAACTTTTCTTCCAAGGAGTAAGCGTCTTTTAATTTCATGGCTGCAGTCACCATCTGCAGTGATTTTGGAGACCAGAAAAATAAAGTCTGACACTGTTTCCACTGTTTCCCTGTCTATTTCCCATGAAGTGATGGGACTGGACCCTACTAAAATTAGAATGCTATGGTTTTTCCTGTAGTCATGTATGGATCTGAGAGTTGGACCATAAAGAAGGTTGAGTGCCAAAGAACTGATACTTTTGAACTGTGGTTCTGGAGAAGACTCTTGAGAGTCCCATGGACAGCAAGGAGATCAAATTCGTCAATCCTAAAGGAAATCAACCCTGAATATTTATTGGGGTACTGATGCTCAAGCTGAAGCTTCAATACTGCAGACACCTGATGCAAAGAGCAAACTCATTGGAAAAGACCCT
The DNA here is from genome assembly GCA_006408695.1 of Aepyceros melampus. Classification (NCBI taxonomy): domain Eukaryota; kingdom Metazoa; phylum Chordata; class Mammalia; order Artiodactyla; family Bovidae; genus Aepyceros; species Aepyceros melampus. The sequence continues at coordinate 55,459 of SJXQ01005767.1, forward strand.
GATGCTGGGAAAGATAGCTGAGGACAGGAGAACAAGGGGGTGACAGACGATGAGTTGGTTGGATGGCATTATCAATTCAGTGGATATGAGTCTAAGCAAACTCCAGGAGATGGTTAAGGACAGGGAAACTTGGAGTACTGCAGCCCATGTGGTCAAAAAGAGTCAGACACAACTTAGTTACTGAACAAGATTAGAATGAAAAGTTTTCTTAAGGACCAGGCCATGAACCTACGAGAAAAACATGGGAGGAATTCAGACTGTTGTATAGATAATGCAGAGAGAAAGAAAGACATAGTATATAGTTTCTGGTGTTCAAAATAGGCTTTTTGGATATGTAGCAAGATACTGAATTTGAAAGCCAGTCTTTTAAAGAAAGCCTTTGGAAACAGCCTACACAAGCTAGTTTCTATGTTGGAAAAAAAATGGCATTGAAGGTAGTGACAGATGACAACTGAAAGGATGAGTGTTGTGAGCTGGCTTCTCTGGAAATAGATGCTGAGACAGAGTTCGGGGGGCAAGATGGTTTCAGGTATCAGTACTTGTGAGAAAGGGGGAAGCAGTATTGGACAGAAAGAGAAATTGATGAGGTTATGATGAGACTCAACAAAGCCTTGGCTAACCCAAAGGGAAACTCTAGAGTGAGAATTGCCCATTAGCATTGTTTTGCAGTCTGCTGAATTGGCCAGGTCTTTACACCCCACCTCACTTAGGATTGCCCTGGGAAGGGCATGACCTTGGCTGAGACACCTTTTTATGACTGAAGGAGATCCTGAAGGAGTTGTAAGCCCAGACGCTATCTGCTGACCACTCTCGCAGCTGCCAAGGCAGCAAATCTTTTCTTGAAGGGGGATCTGAAAAGTGAGCCTTAGGTCTACCATCTGGGGTTGGAGACAGAGTTCCCAATATCCCTTTCCTGAAGGACTCTGAAGTATCTGTTAGTCCCAAAGGGCACACTCTGAGTACTGGTGGAGGGGACAAAGTCCTGAAGATGATGGAGAGGCTGCTGGGAAGACTTGCAGAAAAGTAAGGCCAGCGGCCCCTTGATGAGTGCCACGTGAAGGGGCATCCCTTTCCAGCCCCTGTACATCTAACACCAGGAGGATTCTGAGACCACAACAGAGCTGAGGACCCCCGTCTTACCAGCTGAACTACACCTATATTATTCTGTACAGGCAGACACCACCTTTGAGTGGAACAAAAGGAGCAGCAAAGCATTTAGTATTTATTGGGGCTAACTGACCAGAAATTGAGTTCCCTAAAGAGATTTCAAATGAGTGGACCAGACTAAGGTTCCATATTTAGATCAAAATTTGGTTTTTAATTTTCCATTATCTACAAAGCTGAGAGACCATCAGAGAGAGAACCTCCGTTAAGAAGTGCTCAGGGCTTCCCTGGTGGTTCAGTGGTAAAGAATCTGTCTGCAAGGCAGGAGAGGTGGGTTCAGTCCCTGGGTCAGGAAGATCCCCTGGAATAGGTAATGGCAACCCACTCCACTATTCTTGCCTGGAAAATCCCATGGACGGTGGAGCCTGGTGGGCTACAGTCTGTTGGGTTGCAAAGAGTCAGACACGACAGCAACTGAGCATGCATGCACGCAAGGAAACCACATCTGCTCTGCACATCTGGGTGTAGTGTGAGGGACACTTTATATTTGCTGCTTTACCAAAGGAAAACAAGCACCAAAAGTTCATTCCAGACTTGGAGGGCAAAAATGACACTGGAAGAGGGATCAGGATTATGTTTTCTGAGAAAGTACATTATGCAATTGCTAGGTATGGTGGGTGGACAGTGTAATTTTTCATTCTGGCTTGCTTCCTATATGAAGTTCTGAAATATTAGGGCCTTACTCATTCTCACTGGCCATAAAAGTTGTATGTTAAACAAAGCCCAAGATTTAGTAACCTACAAATCACTTCTGACTTCCCGCTACTGTGAAAATCTACACCCAGCCAAAAAAATAATAAAAGAAATTATAAACACCAAAGTCAGCAGCCAGAGACTAAAGAAAATTAAATTCACAAAAATCTCTTCATCAGCAAGTAAAACCCCAAAACAACACAACTAAAACTCTGGAACCAAAGGATGGCAAGATGTGAGAAGCAACCGGTATACCATCAGAAACCCAAGGCACAGCACAAAATTAATGAAGAGAGCTTCAGATGAGAGAAGCCTGGCCGTCCCTCGGCTGTGCCAGCCCCTTGAACGGGAAGACACAAATGAAAACGTCAAAGCCTGGAACAACTGGGGTCTTAATTCAGTTTAAATTTACTAATCCCTTGAAAATGCTCAAATGCTCAATATGATCACTTTTATTGTGACCTCAAAAGTCTAACTCTGGGAGGAGTTTTAGCCTCATTTCTAAACCTTTTTTTTTTTGGACAATGGAATAGAACCTTGAGTATTATTTATTGAGTGATATCATTATGTGTACTCAGAAGTATGCCAATATAGCTTTCCAACCTTGCTAAAAGATCTGTAAATGAATCTCCTTTTCTATTTCCATCTCCCCTAGAGCTCCATCATGTTGCAAATAGGACTGATTTTTATAGCAGTAACAACAACTGACATTCATTGAGCATTCACTATAGTCCAGGTGATACATTTAAAATTTTTAATTACAATCATTTTAAAATTTTAATTCCTCCAACTCTTCATGAGATAACCATTATTATTACCTCCATCTTACCTTGAAGAATAGGAGGCTCAGAGAAATTAAGGAATTTTTTCAGTCTCACATTTAGGATACAACTGAGTGAAAAGCCAGAAAAACGTCCCTAGGTGAGAAAAACCAAAATTGGTGGTGAAATCGGCATAGTTTTGTCCATGGATCCTGTGGTGGTGTCTCAGCCTGTGTTACCCAGACAGCAGGGCTGGAGGCAAGGAGCTTAGAATACTTCTCCTTGATCAGGGAGGGTATTTCCAGCTTGGGGGACAAGAGGCAGTCACGGGAGACTGACTGTTCTGAGCCACAGGATCATCCTTCAGGAAGTCCATAAACAGCATCTCAAAAGGGACCATCCAGAGGGAGAAAGAGAGATGAGACTGTTTATTAGCTGTCTCCTTCTGTAAAATTTGCCTCGTGGGGCACACACTCCCTGCACTTCAGGGCTTTATGAGCAGAATGCTGTAGTGCTCTTAATCTTGGCATTAACACCTCCCTGGGGCTGGAGATGAGAGGTACATGGTGCAGCCCAGTGTGAGACGATGTCAGCAGGAGCCCATATAGAACTGCTGGTATTAAAACAAAAGACAGGTAAATCTGAGAGGCTCTGACACCTCTGAGGTGTCTGAGACATGTGTGTCCTTTTTTTGCAAGATAGAACTCAGTTCTAGAATGTTACAAGTGGTTGGGATGCCTAATAATGACTGAAATATAGGAAGAAGTTAGTTTGTAATCTCAGGTAGACACTGAAGCGAATTCTTATGCTCTAGTCCAGAAACCAGAGTCTCGAGGCATCTAGACAAACAACAGTTATAAAGCACAAAAAGGGTCAAGGATAGAGAAGAGGAATATAAGAAAAGCTACCTAGTCATGAATTCTTCCCAGAAAACTAACCAGTGGGGTCCAAATACATACATGGAGGATCTCAAGAAGTGCACCCTCTTTCCTGGAGGAAACAAGCAACTGCGGTGTGAGTCCATCTGGGCTGGACCATCTGGGGTGAGACCATTGGAGTGCTTAGAATACCATTGCACAGTCCCCTGACCTAGAGTCTGATACAGCATTTTGCTCATATGCAATGACTTCAGAAAACAAAATCCCTTTTGTTTTGGACTCAACAAGATAATAACCATAAGCCCACCTGGAGTCTGTGATAGTTAAAATTTGTTTTAGTTAAAATTAAAATTTAGGTCTTTAGCTAAAATTAATGGTAAAAGCTCTTCGTGGATGACTCTCTATGTGTCAGAAGGGAATCCTCATAGTTCTAAGCAAAGTGGACCGTGATGAGGAAGGGACTTCTGATTGCTGGAGCCTAGGCCGCCTGACTGTACTTAGCTACAGGAGCAACAGGAAGCCATGTCATTTTCAACTAATATAGTGGGTGGCAAACTTTGCCTCACAAATTATAAAAATTACCCAAACATAGAAAGAGGTTCAGGGCTCCCCAGGTGGTGCTAGTGGTAAAGAACCTGCTTGCAAAAGCAGGAGACACAAGAGATGTGCATTCATTCCTGGGTCAGGAAGATTCCCTGGAGAAAGAAATGGCGACCCACTCCAGTGTTCTTGCCTGGAAAATTCCATGCACAGAGGAGCCTGGCAGGCTACAGTCCAAGGGACTGCAAAGAGTCGGACGCATCTGAGCTAGTGAGCACACAGGAAAGAGATTCAGATTCTAGGGAACCAAAAAGAATGTCAAGTGTCTGGTTTTGTCCCCATTCCCTTTTCCGTTAACTGATTCTTTGCCTGATATCAATGTTCTCCTTGTAGCTAGGTCCCTGATATTTTCTGCTAGACTTCCTTGACAGCTAATAAAGTCAAAAGAACAAAATCATGCTGGACATAACTCTGCAGGTCTGCTCAACACTCCCTGACTGGCCTTCCTCGGTTTTCCTGGTCCAACAGCTGGCCAAGCCCAGAACATAATGCTCTCATTACAAATCTGTCAGAAAACCCTGCCACATGGAATCTGAATATTGGAACCACTAGTGGAAACAACCATGTTACACAATGTAATCCAACTCCCCAGTAGAGTTAAGGCTGATATGTTGTGATATAAGAGACCTGGATGCAGCCCTCGCTCTCACATTAACCAACTATGTGACCTTAAAGAAGTGACTCGAATACCTCGGTTTTGTAATCTGTAACAGCTTTTTGTTTTGCTTTTGTTTGTTGTTCTGCCGCCTCACCACGTGGCCTGTGGGAATTTAGTTTCCCAACCAGGGACTGAATCTGGAGCCCAAGGCAATGAAAGCATTGAGTCCTAACCAGTGGACCACCAGGGGACTCCCCCTAATCTGTTTTTTCGTTTGTTTGTTTTATTCAAAGGTTTTCAATTTTATTTTTTTTTAGCAAACATACATGGGATTCAGTAAAGTTACTAACTGAAGGAGATCTAACACACAGATTCTCTGTGGCTTTGACACAATTCTACATGATCAGCTAGCTAGTTAGGACTGTACACTTGGTACTTTTTGTTGTTCAGTCATTCAACCACGTCCAACTCTTTGCCACCCCATGGACTGTAGCCCACAAGGCTCCTCTGTCCACGGGATTTTCTAGGCAAGAGTACTAGAGTGGGTTGCCACTTTCTTCTCCGATCCTAATCTGTTTTTTAAAAAGTTTTTTTTAGAGAAAGACAGAAAAAGCCATTGGACTTGGGATAGGGAAAAGAAAACTAATAAATGGGAGTACTGATAATGTACAAGGAGTTTTATTTTCAGTCTTTACAGTAAGATTCCTTGGACAAGCAGCCTTATTCCCTGCTCGTGTCATCATATATAACCACTCTTACCATTTCAGTGCGCCTCCTGCCAGAGTTTTTCTATGCATTTAAATACTACGCATTAACCTTAGAAATCATATAGTAGTGCCTATATATATATATATATATATATATATATATGTTCATGTGTATACTTTTCCGTAAAAAATGATGGCATCTTGGTGCAGCTTGTTTTTTTCCTTTAACAATAGGTCTTGGAGAGCTTTGATTTTCCCAGTGGCTCAGCAGTAAAGAATCTGCCTGCAATGCAGGAGATGCAGGTTGGATCCCTGGGTCAGGAAGATGAGTTGGAGGAGGAAATGGCAACCTGCACCAGTATTCTTGCCTGGAAAATCCCAGGGACAGGGAAGCCTAGTAGACCACAGTCCAAAGGGTCACAAAGAGTTGGACATGACTGAGACACACACATACACACTTGGAGACCTAGGTATATGAGTACCTAGAGAGCTATCTCATTCCTGTTCACTTCTGCATAGTATTTCATAGTATGGAGATAATTTGTTTATTTATCCATTTCCCTGCTGGTGGATATTTCATTTGTTTGCTGTTAGCCCATGCTTTTATTCTCATCTTCTATAAATGAGTTCCCTCGTGGCTCAAATGGTAAAGAATCGCCTGCAATGCAGGAGACTAGGGTTTGATCGCTGGGTCAGGATTCCCCTGGAGAAGGGAATGGTTACCCACTCCAGCAGTCTTGCCTGGAGAATCCTATGGACAGAGGATTATGGTGGGCTACAGTCCATGGGGTCACAAGGAGTCAGACACAACTGAGCAATTCTTACTTTCACTCACAGACTCTTCTAACTCAAAAATTCTGTGCCATGAAGGAAATGAAAATGTCTAAGGACATCATAATTCACTTCCAAACAACTCATTTATTTAAGCAGTGCATTAACACCAAATTGTGAGATATCAGTTCAGTTCAGTCGCTCAGTCGTGTCCGACCCCTTGCGACCCCATGAATCGCAGCACGCCAGGCCTCCCTGTCCATCACCAACTCCTGGAGTTCACCCAGACCCATGCCCATGGAGTCAATGACGCCATCCAGCCATCTCATCCTCGGTCGTCCCCTTCTCCTCCTGCCCCCAATCCCTCACAGCATCAGAGTCTTTTCCAATGAGCCAACTCTTCGCATGAGGTGGCCAAGGTACTGGAGCTTCAGCTTCAGCATTATTCCTTCCAAAGAAATCCCAGGGCTGATCTCCTTCAGAAGGGACTGGTTGGATCTCCTTGCAGTCCAAAGGACTCTCAAGAGTCTTCTCCAACACCACAGTTCAAAAGCATCAATTCTTTGGCACTCAGCCTTCTTCACAGTCCAACTCTCACATCCATACATGACCACAGGAAAAACCACAGCCTTGACTAGATGGACCTTAGTTGGCAAAGTAATGTCTCTGCTTTTGAATATACTATCTAGGTTGGTCATAACTTTTCTTCCAAGGAGTAAGCGTCTTTTAATTTCATGGCTGCAGTCACCATCTGCAGTGATTTTGGAGCCCAGAAAAATAAAGTCTGACACTGTTTCTACTGTTTCCCCATCTATTTCCCATGAAGTGATGGGACCAGATGCCATGATCTTCATTTTCTGAATGTTGAGCTTTAAGCCAACTTTTTCACTCTCCTCTTTCACTTTCAAAAATTCATGGTTCATGTATTGCTGAAGCCTGGCTTGGAGAATTTTGAGTATTACTTTACTAGCATGTGAGATGAGTGCAATTGTGCGGTAGTTTGAGCATTCTTTGGCATTGCTTTCTTTGGGATTGGAATGAAAACTGACCTTTTCCAGTCCTGTGCCCACTGCTGAGTTTTCCAAATTTGCTGGCATATTGAGTGCAGCACTTTTACAGCATCATCTTTCAGGATTTGGAATTGCTCCACTGGAATTCCATCACCTCCACTAGCTTTGTTCGTAGTGATGCTTTCTAAGGCCCACTTGACTTCACATTCTAGGATGTCTGGCTCTAGATGAATGATATGTTACCATTAAAATAAAAGAGCTAAAGAGACCAAACAAAAGAATCTAAACAGGTCCAGGCAAGGATACTGTCTCTTTGGTAACTAGAGACAAACCAGAGTGTACTCTGTTTATTTAACCTTGTGACTAAAGGCTTTGCATGGATAATCTTGATTATAGCAGTTTATTCCAAAATACTTGAGGCTTAACAAGATACCATGCAATATACTGGATAGTACAGACATTATCTTTTTAATCCTTGATAATAATCCTTTAGAGAAGATATAATTGTCTTTGTTTTATTGATGAAACCCCTGAGGTTTCAGTTCAGTTCAGTCACTTAGTCATGTCCGACTCTCTGTGACCCCATGAATCGCAGTACACCAGGCCTCCCTGTTCATCACCAACTCCCAGAGTTCACTCAGACTCGCGTCCATTGAGTCCATGATGCCATCCAGCCATCTCATCCTTGGTCATCCTCTTCTCCTCCTGCCCCCAATGCCTGCCAGCATCAGGGTCTTTTCCAGTGAGTCAGCTCTTTGCATGAGGTGGCCAAAGTACTGGAGTTTCAGCCTCAGCATCATTCCTTCCAAAGAAATCCCAGGGTTGATCTCCTTCAGAAAGGATTGGTTGGATCTCCTTGCAGTCCAAGGGACTCTTAAGAGTCTTCTCCAACACCACAGTTCAAAAGCATCAATTCTTCGGTGCTCAGCCTTCTTCACAGTCCAACTCTCACATCCATACATGACCACAGGAAAAACCACAGTCTTGACTAGATGGACCTTAGTTGGCAAAGTAATGTCTCTGCTTTTGAATATACTATCTAGGTTGGTCATAACTTTTCTTCCANAGTCTTCTCCAACACCACAGTTCAAAAGCATCAATTCTTCGGTGCTCAGCCTTCTTCACAGTCCAACTCTCACATCCATACATGACCACAGGAAAAACCACAGTCTTGACTAGATGGACCTTAGTTGGCAAAGTAATGTCTCTGCTTTTGAATATACTATCTAGGTTGGTCATAACTTTTCTTCCAAGGAGTAAGCGTCTTTTAATTTCATGGCTGCAGTCACCATCTGCAGTGATTTTGGAGCCCCCAAAAATAAAGTCTGACACTGTTTCTACTGTTTCCCCATCTATTTCCCATGACGTGATGGGACCAGATGCCATGATCTTCATTTTTTGAATGTGGAGCTTTAAGCCAACTTTTTCACTCTCCTCTTTCACTTGAGGTTTAGAAAAGCTAAGTAATTTTGCCCAAAGTCACCAACAAGTGACAGGACAAAGTTTCCAACCTAAATTCCCTGACTCCAGAAGTCTGCCTTCTTTCCACTGTCTATCAGTTCCTTCTCTCTAGAGTCAGTTCAGAAAGACCTGCTCCTAAAGAATGGGTTCTCAAAAAAAGAAAAGAATATGTTCTCACCTGGTGTAACAGCTGTCAACACCCGATCCTGTCCTTGTCAGCTCATCTCCCACTCTCTTCCCTGCCCTGCCCCAAAATTACTTAGAGTCTCCTGAACACATTACCATGAACTTTTACACATATTATTTTTCTTTTCCTAGAACACTTCTAATCTTTGTCCAGGCAACTCCTACTTATCTTTCAGCTCAAACATCACTTCCTCCAGGAAACTTTCCTTGTAGCATCCCCAAGATTATGTTAGGACCTCTTCTTTAGGTTCTTAGGTTTCTAGGACCTGTGCTTTGCGTTTACCTGTCATAGACTATTTGACATAAATATTACAAGTTTATAAATATCTATAAATATTCATAAGTTATTTGTTACCTGCCTGTCTCCCTATATTACACAGTGAACTCCTGTGCATTGGCAGGAGGATTCTTTACCACCAGTGCTACCTGGGAAGCCTTGAGAACAGATACCACAGCTTATTCATAATTAAATCTCTAACTCTAGCATAGTGTATGTTACACAGTTGTTTAAGTTGCTAAGTCATGACCAACTCTTGCCACCCCATAGATTGTAGCTGAACAAGCTCCTATGTTCACGAGCTTTCCCAGGCAAGAATATTGGAAGGCACTGCCATTTCCTTCTCCAGGGTATCTTCTCAGGGATCTAACCCACATCTCTTATGTCTCCCGCATTGGGAGGTAGGTTCTTTACCACTGAGTCACATAATATATGATAGGCATTCAGTAAGTGTTTGAAAACTAAATCTCATAGTGATGGCAAAAGTGAACTGGAAGTGGAGTTTCCAAGAGACCAAGACAGTCACCTTAGTCTCCCCAAAGCCAGACTGTTGACCTTCCTGAGTGTTCAGGATTTTTTTTCTGCATATGATAACATTGGAATATTTGGGGTCAGGAGGCCTGGGTTTAAGAAAGTTTGGGAATCTGAGAGATAAAGTCTGGAAAGACAAAGCAGCCCTTCTTTATGGAGAGTCCAGATTTATCTACAAAAGATGTTGCGGTCCTCTACATGAAGAAAGAAAAGAGAACTGAATTCTACTGAAGAAAAAATATATTGTAGAAGAAAAATAATGAAGATCCCCTGGGAAATGTCACAAAAAATATATCGTCAATAGTTTTAAAGAACAAGCATCAAAAAATCCAAACCAGAATATGTGAAACATAAACAGATTTTGCAGATGATAAATTGGTCTCTTGTGCACATTTTTCTCTTTTCAGTTACAGATCATTTGATGAAAAGAATTTGTTTAGTCCAAGTTTGCCGACAGAGTTTTTGTTTTGACAGTTCAAGGAATGTATCCACTTTCTCTAACTGCCTTTGAGCCCTCAAGATGTAGAAATTTTGTGTTCTAGACAATGTTTAAAAAGTATTCATGGAACTGGAACTTACAATTTGGGTTAACTAAATATTAGGAAGAAAAAATAGAACGTGGCATCAGAAAGAAACTGACCTACACTTCAGAAAGGGTTGGCATCTTCGTTTGATTATTCAAATATCCTTAAAAGTAACAGGTAGTAATAATTGTGGCTGCCTTGTACTGAGCACTGACTATATGCCAGCGTGTGTTACTGTGTGTGTGTAGCTTCTGTGCTCAGTTGCGCAGTCGTTCAGTCAGTCAGTCATGTCCAACTCTTTGCAACCCCATGGACTGTAGCCCATCAGGATCCTCGGTCCGTGGGGTTTTCCAGGTAAGAATACTGAAGCAGATGCCATTTCCTCCTCCAGGGGGGTTCTTCCATAGCCAGGGATTGAACCTGCGGCTTCTGCATTGGCAGGCAGGTTCTTTACCACTAGTGCCACCCAAGAAACCCCAGCTCTATGCTAGGCACGGTGCCAGATTATGGCAATGCAGTAGGAAGCAAAACAGACATGTCCTGTCCCTGGATAAGCAGATAGTAACCAGATCATTACACATATACATATATAATTCTGAAGGTTAGTAAAAAGAGATTTTTTTAAAAAAGAATAATAGAGGAAGACCTACTCTATGTTGATAATCAGGAGAGACCACTTCAAGGAGACAATGTTTAAGCTGAGACATGAAGAATCAGTCAACCAGGTAGAACTGTGGGTAAGTAATTGTAGGCAGAGGTCAAAGAATATGTAAATATCCTGACACTGGGAAGAACTGGCCTTTCCAAGGAACTGAAAGAAGGCTGTTGTTTTCCTGTTAGTGCCCAGATCAATTCCTTCCCTTGCCCCAGGAATGCTGGCATCACAAAGACCTGACTCTGCAAGTTGTTTTAGGCTGTCTTGCCAGATGACTCTGCTGAACAGAGCCAACAGAAAGGGCTGGTAGGAGATTGAGGTGAGCAAAAGGGAGAAACCGGGATACTTCTATCTCTGTTCCCTGTCTCAGGAAACCCTCTCCAGCAATGATGATATCTTCTCTGTGGCTTTAGAGGGTTTTGGTTTTGGGGAAAACATGATGACGAGCCCTTTCCTTTGTTTTAGGACTAGACTAGTTGGCTGGGGACACAATTCTTATAGTTTAACGGTGTCTCCTTGTGCACAAGGGTGTAGTTGGTGGTTACAATCCCCCAGTTGCTTCTGTTTAGAAGGTAACAAGTTTATAAGAAACGAAAAGGCTAAAACATTGCAGCACTCGCACATTAAAACCCCGTCTTTCTATTTTCCCACTAAAAGAGAAAAAAAAAAAATACTGTGACCCATTTCTGGAACATCTTGCAAAGTTATCAGAATTTTGGTCAGGGCAGCCAAGGTTTAGAACCGTGACTCACATGATCAGTAATCCACATGGAAGCAGCTGTCTGAATTTTTTTTTTTTTTTTCTTTTTTGGCTAACAGTAGTAAGTAGAAAAGTCTACCCTTCCACAGGAAAATTGCATGTGACCCAGAGTGAGCTGAGTGTGTTACTTATACATTTATAGTAGTCGTTACCAGTAATTGGACATTAATTCTCTGGCACCTAGATTCTTTACATATAATGATACGTTTTCATGATAGACCAAAATTACTCTTAAGATTGTTAGTATTATTATCTCCATTCTGTAGAAGAGAAACTGAATGTTGATAATATTAGGAAATTTATTCAAGATCAAAGAGATGGTAATCTGAACAAATTCGCATCTGTTTGACTTTAAAATCCACAATGCTGTACCACAATAGTATCTCCTTTTTTCAGTAATCTACAATAGCTCAATTTCATGGTAGAATTAAGTATCTTAAAAATGTGGCTTGAACTGTATACAGCTTTAAATATCACAAGTAACTGAGCCAGGACTGCAAATATGTAAATGGTGGCAATGAGGTAAAAGCAACAAGGCTGGTAGATACTATTGGGCTATGCTTTTATTGAGGAAGAGAATAGATCTTCAAAAACTGTTTTGCTGTAGTTGTTGTTTTAAATAAAAATTTGAGATGTGTCGCACTGGCTCTCAGCCAGTCTTGGATGCCCAGGACTCCTCCCCTTTGAGTATGATGATCAATGCCTTCTTTATCACAGCTGACACATATGAAGATGTTTGGTGCTAACTCTAACTAACTGCAGGGGTTTTCTGGAGTGCTGTGCAAAAACCTCTAGGAGTGAATCAGCAGAAAAGAGGGCCTTGACACCTCTGGAGTACTCTGGGGTACAATGGATGCATAAGGACGTTTATATTTGCAGTTTCTGCCTTAGAAACCTATTTCTGGTGTCGAAAAATGCCTTAATGCTTTGGGTTTTCCTCTACTACTGGACTTCCCAGGCCAGTTCCTCAAACCCTTTCAAAACAAGTCATTATAAGACGTGATACTGGATGTATGGTTAGGGGAAAAAGCATCTTCTTTTTTTTTTCCTTTTTGTTCTTAATATATGAGGCTAAGAAGAAGAAAAGAGAGGAGTTTGGCAATGTTTGTAGATAGAACACACATGGGTTGAATGACCTGATATCACATGCACTAGACCTGTGCCAGCATTTATTGAGAGAAATTCACAGAACCAGGAAGCAAGCAGATGTACAGTTCCTCACTTGCCAGTTGCTCTCTGGGACAAAGCAAAGCCATCAACAGGACAGCCATCTACACTTTGGGCTGATAAGCTGCATGCTTAAGGAAGTGCCTGCACCAGCTTCGATATGATGAGGGCCTTAGGTCTAAGCCTTGTGTTCTCCAGTCTTAGAATTTGTGGCTGGGGCAGCCTTTGGCATGAACAGCAGCTCAGGTACAAGCCTTCAGTTTCAGATATCTGTGTGTGGAACCTTGGCCTCCTGTCCTATTCCATCATCTCAGTATTCTCTCAGGATATTTGCCAAATGGTCCTGCCCTGCAGGAAAACAACTCTTGCTCTGGGAGGCCTGCCAGGGGGAGGCTAGATAAATTAACCTTTACTTCTCACTGAAGCATAAACCTGAAGCTCTCTGAGGACCACGTAGACTTGAGACCATTTTGTCAGCATGCTTTTGTTGAGTCTTTACCAATGCATCAAGTGTCTCGGCCTGTAGTATTTCTATTATCATCCTAATTGATCAAAAGAAATCGATCAAACCAAAAGCCTTCATTTTATGGGTCAGAGGCATTCCCTCCAACACTTCTCCTGTCCAAATTCTTGGTCATTTCACTATAAGCAAATATGATTTTTCCAATAGCTTGATACATGTGTTTCTTTGAACTCTTATTCTCTAGTGATTTTTTTCCTCCATCCTACCTCCCCGACACTCCCACAGTCCTATTGTAAATCTTGTCATTACCAGCAACTGCCACTCCTTTGTTATCTCAGTTTCACATCCCCACCTTTTATCTTTCCAATTCATGCCTCTTAAAGTTCAGCTTTAACCATCTTTTGACCTGATCAGGACTTCTAGGGCATTGATTCCCGTGTTATTCTCCTGTCCCTCACCCTGTTTCACATCCTTCGTTTCTACCTTAAAGTCTATGATGACCCCATCATCGTTTCTGTGCATGTAGAGAAATGCCTCTCTCTCATACTAACTTGGAGAAACACAACCCTGACTAAATCTAACTCTCCGCCTACTCTGTATAATATGCAGCTGAAGGAAGCCATACCACCCTTTGATTAGCCCCATTTTAAATTCATAACTGCAAACATCAAATGGGTCTAATGCTGCCTGGCAATATCACTATATTAACTGGTCCATTTACCATTCAACTTTCCCAAACAAGTATTTTCCACCTTCTCCTCAAACTTTTTTTCTTTTTTTTTTAATATGTGGCTTTCTGCTTCCTTTGTTTCAGGTTCTGCTCAGATGTCACCTCATCAGAGAAGCCTGCTGTCATAAACAGTAATTGCTTTCACGCTTTGTCTCTGCACGGCTGCCTGCTCCCAGAGCACTGAAAACCATGAGAGACATTATTTAGTTTATGCGTTTTTTGTCTGTCCTCTGTCTTCAGGTAGATGGTGTGCTACTTGAGCACAAGGACATTGTGTTTGGTTTAATATTTATCCATTTATCTGGCTGTGCTGAGTCATAGTTGTGGCACACGAGATCTTTGGTCTTCATTGTGGTATGCAGAATCTTAAGTTGCGGCATGCAGGATCTAGTTACCAGGGGTCAAAACTGGGCCCCTTGCATTTTGAGTGTGGAGCCTTAGCTCCACCGCCAGGGAAGTCCCCCCAGACTCTTCACAAACTCCCTCCTCCATCTTTGCCCTCAGATAATAACCTTCCAGCCTGCTGCCTTAAGAAAACTGAGGTACTCAGAAGAGTCTTTCTTAGACCTTTGCTACACTTCACCCTGTAGTAGCATCCGTACCATGTACACTGCTTTTCTGCCTCTTCCCAGAGATGAGCTATTCATGCACCTAGCTAAGGCCAGCACCTCCAGTCCCTGTCATATGCATGCAAAGATTTTACTCTGACACATTTTTTCCAGTAAATTTCTTCTCCTTCTGCAGCATTATATTTTTCTTCCTCTCAGGGTTATTGCCATAAAGGCTAAACATTACATTGTTTCTCTCATTGAAAACAAAAAGTCTCTTGATTGCAGTCCCTCCTACAGTTACTGTTCCATTTCTCTGTTACTTTTAACAGCAAAATTCTTCAGGAGGATTGTCTCTACCTACTCTCTCTAATTCTTCTCACCTTCTGTCCTGAATAACCCACTGCACTCAGGCTTTTACCCCCGTGATTCCAGTCTAACTGCTCTTATCATCTTCTCCAACGACTTTTACTTGGTTAAATTCAGTGGTCAATCCCAGGAGCATTTGCCATCCTCTCATTTTTCTCCCTAACATACATTCTTCCCTTAACCTCCAGGACCTACATACTCTTGCTTTCTTCACACCTCACTGGTGACTTCTTATTTCACCCTCCACCCCTGATTCCATCTTTTTCTTCTCCTAGACTTTAAAAAAAAATTTATTTACTTACTTATTTGGCTGCATCAGGTCTTAGTTCTGGTTTGTGGCAACTAGTTCCCTGACCAGTGATGGATCCCAGACCTCCTGCATTGGGAGCATGGACTCTTCGCCACTGAACCACCAGGGAAGTCTCCCAGACTTCTCAACATTTGCTATCGACAGGGTTCAGTCTTTGGAGCGCTTCTCTTTTCTATCTGCATTTACTACCCTGGTAATCTCATCTAGTCTCTGTAGGCTTTGTCAGCATGGATCTGGGTTGACCTATACTCTAAGTCTAGTTTAGTCCTTAAAAAGTAGATATTTTGAAGTCTTGACTGAATTCTCCCAGTGTCCACTCTGCCTCTCCATCTTAGTTAATTGGAACTTGAACATTTCCCAGCCAAGTGCAAGCTCTGGTCATTGTTCAGTTTGCATGTGTGTGTGTGTGTAGAGTTGCTCAGTTGTGTCTGACTCTGCAGCCCCATGGACTAGAGCCCAACAGCCTCCTCTGTCCATGGAGTTTTCCAGGCAAGAATACTGGAGCAGGTTGCCACTTCCTGCTCCAGGGGATCTTCCTGATCCAGAGATCAAATCTGAGTCTCTTGCATCTCCTGCATTGGCAGGTGGGTTCTTTACCATCTGGGAAGCAGTTTATTCTCCAGTAATTAGAGTTGCCAGATAAAATATAATAAGTACACGTTGATACTCAACACTTATTTGTTGTTTACCTAAAATTAAAATATAACTGTGCATCCTATGTTTATATTTGTTAAATCTGGCGGCTCTAGCAGCATTGGTGTTTGTGCTTCCTGTGAAATCTTACCCTGCATATGCATAACTTAGGGTTCAGTCAAAGACTCAAGGGACATCTCTGAAGATTTACAGAGATCTAGTTCTATAGATTGGAGAAGGAAATGGCAACCCACTCCAGTGTTCTTGCCTGAGAATCCCAGGGACCGAGGAGCCTAGTGGGCTGCCGTCTACGGGGTTGCACAGAGTCAGACATGATTGAAGCGACTTAGCAGCAGCAGCAGTTCTATAGGTAATTTTTCATCTATAGTACTCTGTCCTACAAATTCCTTAAATTCTAGTCTTTGTCTTTTCAACAATAAAGACCTAGCTCTATCTGGGCGACCTCACTCTTTTCCACAGTCCTGAAAGGATGCCAAAGTAGGAAGCTGGGAGAATTGTAGGGCTCATTTAATTTGCTTTCCTTCTCCCAGGAATTCCAGTTCTAAACTGCCTATTGTCCAGTGTCTGAAGACAATTGTTTATTTTAGCAGTGATAGTGAAGTACCATCTGCTCCTTCACAGACAAAAGCAAAAATCCATCTTTTGTCTTTTGAATTTTCTGGTGGTTTTCTTTCTTTCTTGTCCAGAGATTTAAGAATTGTATAAAAAGTCAAATTTAGCAAACGTTTTGGTATCATTTAGTGCTATAAAAGACCCTTTCCAATAAATTACTATTAAATGTTCATCCATTTTCTTTTAATGATTTTTTTTTTTTTCTTTTTACAGTTAAATCTTTGATTTCTCTGAATTTATTTTGATGTAAGGAGTGAAGTTTCAGTCAGGTCAGTTCAGTCGCTCAGTTGTGTCTGACTCTTTGTGACCCCATGAACTGCAGCATACCAGGCTTCCCTGTCCATCACCAACTCCCAGAGCTTGCTCAAACTCATGTCCATTGAGTCAGTGATGCCATCCAACCATCTCATTTTCTGTCACCCCCTATACAGATTTTTGTTGTTGTTGTTGCTTTCAGCTACCTAGAGTAGAAGATTAAAGACACTGTTAAATTCATAAATTTGTGGACTGCATTCCCAATGAGAGGTGGATTCTACTTCCCCTCTCCGTGAATCTGATCTGTCTTAGTGATTGCCATGGCCAGTTGAGAACAGCAGAGGTAATGCTTGCCAGTTCTGGGCTTAATATTTGACAGCAGTGATAACTTCCACCTTAGTTTCTGGAGCTCTAAGTTGCCATGTCAGAGGATATTGCCATGCCTGTGGGAGAAGTTGTATGGAGGGGCTCTGGGGCTAGCTGGAGAGAGAGAGAGGGACCAAAAAGAACCCAGTCATTTGGCAGAACTAGCTGTTTCTGCCAAAGTTCCAGGCATATGAGTGATGCTCTGTTGGACATTCTAAACTAACTCAGCTAGAGCTGAATATCACTAACTGACAGTCACCACCATGTGGAGCAAAATAATCACCTAGCCAGATCCTACCCAAATTCCTGCCCCCAAAATCACAAGATATAATCAGTGGTCTTGTTTTAGCCATGAGTTTTAGGGTAATCCATTATGTAACAAATTTTTAGTTTTTAGATTTTTGGTTAATCTATTTTTTTCTATTCATGTGAATTGTCACCTTCATCAAACATTAAATTTCCTTTTGTAGGTTTTTTCTCAACTTTTGATGATGCTTCAGTGATCTTTTTATTATTCCTTTACCAGTTCTGCAGTGGTTTACTACATAGCTTTATGATATATGTGCAGTGTGGTAGAGCTAACACTCTCTCATGTCTCTTATTTTGCACAATGTCTCTGCAATTTGTGCATTTTCAGGTGAGGTTTTATATACTCCTGACATGTAACAAAAAGTTCACTATTAGTATTTTTATTGGTACTAAATTATACTTCAATCTAAATTTAGAAAAAATCAACATGAAATTTAGAGAAATTTTTCATTGATTTACTTTCTTTTATGAACCTCATTGGTTTAAAGCTCTTTAAGTATGTAAACCCTTTGCATCTTCTTGGAAATTTTTACATGAATATTTGATCATTTTTGCTATCCTAAATAAAAATTAGTATTCTATAATTTTCCAGTTTATTATTGCTTGAATATAGAAAAATTGATTTGTATATTAATTAGAAATTATTCAATGGATGAGAGTTCTTGTTTCTCATAATTTGCATTTGAAATTTGTGGTTTTCTATGTATACAGTTATTCACATTGAATCATAATTTTGCCTTTCTTTCCAAAACAGGACTTCCCTGGTGGCTCAGACAGTAAAGCATCTGTCTACAATGCGGGGGACCTGGGTTCGATCCCTGGGTCGGGAAGATCCACTGGAGAAGGAAATGGCAATCCACTCCAGAGCTATTGCCTGGAAAATCCTATGGACAGAGAAGCCTGATAGGTTACAGTCCATGGGGTCGCAAAGAGTCGGACACGACTGAGTGACTTCACTTCACTTTCCAAAATCAGTCTTTACTGGTTTTACTTCTATACCGTAAGCTCCACGAGGGCAGGGGTTTTTGTCTTTTATGTACTGCTATATCTCTAGTGCCCGTAAGTCTGATACATGATAGACATCCAATACACATTTGTCAGTTAAAATTAAGAGTGCATAATTTTGAGCTGGAGTCAGAGTGCCTGGGTTTGAATCCCAGCTCTATTATTATTGGTGTTAATCGAAATTTCATAAGTGGAGACCTGATTAAAATAGGAAAGAGTTTTATTTGGGGTTTGTTAGGACTGCAGCTTGGGAGACACAGATTCAATAAGTGCTTGACTTGTGTTCCGCCAGCCTCCAAAATGGAGGAAACATAAAGGCAAAAAGCTGCAAGGCCAGTCAGTTACATAAGTTGTTTGTCAAGAATTATAATTGGAGCTGGCAAGCAGTGATGGTGCCTGGTAAGCAAGGACTGGTTGGGTTTGCAATGGTTGCATAGTTACAAGGAGAGACCTTGAGACCATAGAATTGTAGCTGGCAGGTGTTGTTCTGAATATGTCTGGTGGTGTCCTTGGGTCTGGTACAGTTCAAAGAAAGTTCAAGTTCTCAGTGGTGCAGGGACACGCCTCAGACCAGATCCTCAATAGCCACCCTACTTCATTTTTGTGAGCCTGAACTGTGATTACTCCATTATAATTTCAATTTGCCATTCCTGGATATGTTATTGCATCTCTGAGTTAAATTTTCTTAGCCTCAGTTTCCTTTTTCAGCAGCAATTTGGTGTTGCAATAGCATTTATCTTATAAAATTGTGAAGATCAAATGGATAATATAAAAACATCTTAATGGAATACTTGACACATAGTAGGTTCTTGATATACTATGATCTTTACCATTATTTCTCATGTCTAACTGTTCTTAGTTATAGAATACAATAAAGTAATAGTAATTATAGTAAATCACTTTTGCACAATTAGGAATGCTTATAGAGTTTCACCATTAATCATAATGTCAGTTGTTGGTTTGACACAGAGATTTCTTAAACATGTTAAGGAAGATTAGATATACAAAATCCTATTATTAAGGTTTTGATTTAGAATATTTGTAAGATTTGGTTAAATTATTTATTGAAATAATCATGTTATTTCTTCTTTAACCATTTAATAGAGTTTAAAATTTTTAATAGAGTTTATAGCACTATAGTTTTTACTATTGAAAAATTATATTCTTTAGGCATTAGGATTCCAAATAGCCTTTCAGGACTAAGGTTTTAAAAAACTACACTTATCACATAAACATGATTCTATATACTTCCTTAAAAAGTAATAATCAGTTCTCATAATAAAAAGACCTTTAACTGGCCTAATTTGTGATGCTTCTTGAGATTTCAGGGTTCTGGTGCAGATTCACAGTTCATGTAAAGAATCTGGGGTTACCACAACATTTATCTCAAAGAGGAGATTTTTAGAGGCAAGAGCTTGGTCCCAGATATTTCATATATCTCTCTCCCAATATTTTATTCTGAAAATAATTCAAACTAAAATAATTTTTGAAAATCCTTTCAAAAATTGTATAGCAGCAACGTATATTTAACAAATGATCAGTATGTATTTTATCTTTTGAAAAAATTCAGTTCTACTGAGATATAATTGATGTATAACATTATATGTTTCAAGTGAATAACATAATGATTTGATATTTATATTAATTACAAAATGATTACCACAGTGAGTTCAGTTAACATAATTCACCTCACATAATTATAATGTTTTCTTGTGATGAGAACTTTTAAGATCAACTCTCTTCAGTTCAGTTCAGTTCAGTTCAGTCACTCAGTCGTGTCCAACTCTTTGCGACCCCATGAATCACAGCACACCAGGCCTCCTTGTCCATCACCAACTCCGGGAGCTCACCCAAATTCATGTCCATCAAGTCGGTGATGCCATCCAGCCATCTCATCTTCTGTTGTCCCCTTCTCCTCCTGCCCTCAATCCCTCCCAGCATCAGAGTCTTTTCCAATGATTCAACTCTTCACATGAGGTGGCCAAAGTATTGGAGTTTCAGCTTTAGCATCAGTCCCTCCAATGAACACCCAGGGCTGATCTCCTTTAGAATGGACTGGTTGGATCTCCTTGCAGTCCAAGGGACTCTCAAGAGTCTTCTCCAACACCACAGTTCAAAAGCATCCATTCTTCAGCGCTCAGCTTTCTTCACACATCCATACGTGACCACTGGAAAAACCATAGCCTTGACTAGACGGACCTTTGTTGGCAAAGTAGTATCTCTGCTTTTGAATATGCTATTTAGGTTGGTCATAACTTTCCTTCCAAGGAGTAAGCATCTTTTAATTTCATGGCTGCAATCATCATCTGCAGTGATTTTGGAGCCCAGAAAAATAAAGTCTGACACTGTTTCCACTGTTTCCCCATCTATTTGCCATGAAGTGATGGGACCAGATGCCATGATCGTCATTTTCTGAATGTTGAGCTTTAAGCCAGCTTTTTCACTCTCCTCTTTCACTTTCAACAAGAGGCTGTTTAGCTCCTCTACTCTCTTAGCAACTTTCAAATATGCTACAGAGTATTGTTAACTATAGTCACCATGCTGTATATTATACCCCCAGAACTTATATTATATATATGCAAATACATATATATCTTATAAAACTGGAAGTTTGTATATTTTGGTCACCTTCACATAAACACTTCTTTTGTATAGAGCATTCCTTCTTAGCAGTTTTGCTCGCTGTTTCACTTTACTTTCCAACTCAAACTGCTAGTGTCAGCCTACCCATCTCATCAGCAGTAAAAGGATCAACATGAATAACATACAGAGGCCACTGAAATGCCTTCCTGTTGATTTGGGTTCTGGCTACCATGGTCCTTAGAAGAAGCAAGTAAAAGAATCACATTTTCCCCCAATCCCAACCCTTTAGCCTGATAAAAGTATTTTCCCCTAAACTTGAGAGTTTATTTATATTAAAAAGTTTCATAAAATCAAATTGTATTAAAAAAGAATAAACTACATGAATTTGGGACTATTTCAGGAAACTTCCAATCCCCTCACTAAAGTTTGAAATGTGCTCTTTCAATTCATTCCTGGTTTAATTTCCATGTATATATTGGCCTTTTATACTTTTGACTATATTAAAAAAATTTAAACCTTAAATAGAAATATATCTCAGTGCCCTTGGATATGGGATTTCAAAGATCATTCTTTTCCCCCACAATTTCCCTTACATTTATGAGTTTTTCCACCTGGATGCAGTGGATACTTGATCTTTTTTTGTGTATACATCCTTCATTTTTCAAATGTTCATTCCAGGACCTGAAAAGATTGCGCTCTTGTATTGCTGAAGCTGGATTTCCAAACATGTTGGGTGATCATTGTGAGGGCCAGTACATTGTTTTACCAGAGCCCCACATTCTGTGACTATTCCTCCCATCTGCTGAAGCTGACGGTGTTTTCTCCTCACTGATATCCCGAGTCAACCTAAAGCTACCCTCCAGAAAGCAGCAATAAAAGCTGGGTGGTTTATGGGCTTGTATATTTGCTTTACAAGTGTTCTCCAGTGCCACATGTCTGGGCTAGTAATTTTCAAATATTAATTTGTCATGGCAGTATAAGACTCTTCAAATATCATTTTACATGGTAGTCCACAAGGTAAACTAGATGAAAAGGTTGTTGCTCTGGTTGATGTAGGGATAGGGTCTGGAGTCCTGTGAGCTCAGAGTTCCGCACCTCCTGCTCGCTCATGTAGAACAGCACCTACAGGTCTCGGTAGAAGTCCTTGTGTGAAGATCTCAAGATGGCAAAGTCACAAATAATAGACCTTAAGAGAAATGCTTCTGTTAATGTGTTTTATTTGACCTCTATATTGTTCTTATTAACTGTATTTTTTTCCCAGCTGCTTTATAGAAATCACAATGAACTCTTTCAGCTGCTTAACTTGATACTTTACCTCTACACTTCCAAATATTATGTGTTTACTGCCATTTTTTTCTTTACTTTTTACTTTTTTACTAGTTAGTATTTATAAACATACCAAGAAGGTTGGTATTTGGAGACACAAAATCCAGAATCTGAACTACATGGCAACCGAAAGGTGGAAGGGTGTGTTTTACTGTAACTTGCCATCAACCAATTTCTTTCCACCCCTTAACTGAGAGAACCAGGGATTTAAGAATGTTTTCTACAGCGCCCCTGTAGATTTTCTTTGACCAGAGGACCCTAAAATAGTTTCAAAAAAGACAAGTTGCTATATCTTTCTGAGCTTAGCAATTTCACAATTAAATTTTCATATCAATTAATTTTGACCAAAGGGCAACTATCCCCTTCTTGGTGCTGCTGCTGCTGCCAAGTTGCTTCAGTTGTGTCCGACTCTGTGCGACCCCATAGCTGGCAGCCCACCAGGCTCCCCTGTCCCTGGAATTCTCCAGGCAAGAACACTGGAGTGGGTTGCATTTCCTTCTCCAATGCGTAAGTATACATTTATTACGTTGTGCCTTGTGCTCAGTTGTGTCTGACCCTTTGAGACCCCATGGAATGTAGCCTATCAGGCTCCTCTGTCCATGAAATTTTCCAGGCAAGGATATTGGAGTGGGTATTCATTTCCTCCTCCAGAGGATCTTCTCAACCCAGGGATTGAACCCAGGTCTCTTGTGTCTCCTGTATTGCAGGCAAATTCTTGATTGGCTGAGTCATCAGGAAATCCCTTTCTTAACTATACTTCAGGTTTTTTCCTCAATATTTTCATTGTTACTGGCTGCAGTTTACTTTCTTTTAATATATATTCTATTATCACTTGTGTATATTGAAAGTATAATAAATTTTTCTGTAATAATTTAAATTGAATGAATTTGGGGTTTTTTTTGGCTATACAAGTAAATATTGTAAGTTTATGTGTATAAAGTATGGACTATTTTGCCAATTTCCTTTTCTTCTTTTTCTGTATTTGTACTGGAAAATTTGTATCTTTTTTTTTTTTTTTGGTCTTTATGCCTTGGCTGGGACTTTCAGAGAAATAATGATACATAAATTTGATTTTGGCCACCATTTGGTTGCTCCAGCCTTAATAAGACTTCTTTAATAGCTTGGGCTTCCCTGGTAGTTCAGCTGGTAAAGAATCCACCTGCAATGCAAGAGACTCAGGTTCAATTCCTAGGTTGGGAAGATCCCCTGGAGAAGGGATAGGCTACCCACTCTAGTATTCTTGGGCTTCCCTGGTGGCTCAGCTGGTAAAGAATCTGCCTGAAATGCGGGAGACCTGGGTTCAACCCCTGTGTTGGGAAGATCCCCTGGAGAAGAGAATGGCTACCCACTCCAGTATTCTGGCCTGGAGAATTCCATGGACTATATAGTCCATGGGGTCGCAAAGAGTTGGACATGACTGAACAATTTTAATAATAGAGGCAGTGAATTTTATTCCTGGTCTAGTATCTAAGACTCCCCACATACCATGTGGCAAGGCCAAAAGATTTTTTAAAATTGTCTCAGGTATATTCACAATTGCTTGTTAAAGTATTTTTGTGATGGCTGTTTACAAATCCTGCCAGGTAACTCCAAAGTCTGTGTCATCTCATTGTTGACATTTGTTGACTGCCTTTTCTAATTCAAGTTGAGATTCTTCTGGTTCTCTGTAGGATAAGTGATTTCATTTGTATCTTGGAGATTACTCTGTTTCCTCTTTACCTTCTTTTGTGCAGGTATTCATCCTGTGCAGGTTTGCATTTGTTAAATATGGACAATTACAATACACTACACTTGTTGAAATGCTGTCTTGGCATTTCACTTTTTCATACAAAGAGCCTCTCTGAGAAACCCCACGTACTTTGGCTAAATTCACTGTCCAATTTATAATTACAATTTTTTTCTTACTGCTGTCATTTGACTTTTAATATCTCTTACTTTTAAAGTCCATAAATATTTATTTTTTAAAAGAATATTTTATTATTTATCTTCTCCCACAGAGGGTTGCCCCAGGCCATTTCCATCTGTCCCACCTTTTCCAACCGTGTTCTCAGCAGCTAATTAGAATACAGGTATTTAGCTTGCTATTTTTGTTATTCAGTCATTTAGTTGTGTCTGACTCTGCGACCCCATGGACTGCAGCACGCCAGGCTTGCCTGTGCTCCTCTATCTCCTGGAGTTTGCTCAGATTCGTGTCTATTGAGTTGGTGATGCTCTCTAACCACTTTGTCTTCTGCTGCCCCCTTTTCCTCTTGTCCTTAATCTTCCCTAGCATCAGGGTGTTTTCCTATGTGTCTGCACTTCATACCAGGTGACCAAAGTATTGGAGCTTCAGCTTCAGCCTCAATCCTTCCAGTGAATATTCAGGGTTGATTTCCTTTAAGATTGAGTTTGATCTCCTTGCTGTCCAAGGGACTCTCAAGAGTCTTCTCCAGTACCACAGTTTGAAAGGATCAATTCTTTGGTGCTGAGTATTTAATACTCCTCAGACCTTTCTGAGATATGAAATTTTGCAGGGTCATCAGGCTCTCTCACCCCAACTCTCTTAGACAGCCTGGGATTCTGATTTCCTTTCCCAGCCATTCCTTTCCTGTAGCCCCACCATCCTTCCGTCTCTAGGGCACGTGAACTGCCTTCCAGAGAGCATATTTGTACCCACACTCAGTTTAGCAACAACTGTTGCTAATTAACTTATTCAGATTATTTCTTCTAGAAGAGTGATGTGAAAGTGAAAGTTGCTCAGTCGTGTCCGATTCTTTGCGACCCCATGGACTTTACAGTCCATGGAATTCTCCAGGCCAGAATACTGGAGTCAGTAGCCGTTTCCTTCTCCAGGGGATCTTCCCAACCCAGGGATTGAACCCAGGTCTCGTGCATTGCAGATGGATTCTTTACCAGCTGAGCCACAAAGGAAGCCCTAGAAAAGTGATGTTCAGTTCAGTTCAGTCGCTCAGTTGTGTCCGACTCTTTGCCACCCCATGAATCGCAGCACACCAGGCCTCTCTGTCCATCACCAACTCCTGGAGTTCACTCAGACTCATTTCCATTGAGTCAGTGATGCCATCCAGCCATCTCATCCTCTGTTGTCCCCTTCTCCTCCTGCCCCCAATCCCTCCCAGCATCAGAGTCTTTTCTAATGAGTCAACTCTTTGCATGAGGTGGCCAAAGTACTGGAGTTTCAGCTTTAGTATCATTCCTTTCAAAGAAATCCCAGGGCTGATCTCCTTCAGAATGGACTGGTTGGATAATGGCTTCTAAATATTGGACAGGACTGCTTTGGAGCATGTGAAATTATTCAGCTGGCAAAGTCAGCACTAAAATCAAAGTTAAATCATTTTCTCATCTACACTTAGTCTCTAGACTCTGGAGGAGGAAGGCCAGTAGGGCTACAGGAAGAGAGGGTGGGAAGAGAGCCTCAGAGAGACTCCAGATTGTCCCTGGAATGAGAGCCCAAAGGCCCCTGTAAAGCTCCACATTTCAGAAAGATTCAGAGAGTATTAAAAAGTTAGTTAAATATGTATATTCTAATCAATAATTGGACCTAACTGGACCAGGTGGGTGTGAAAATGACCTGACAGAATAGGTAGGAAAAGAAAAATAGTAAAACAATTGCAGAGCTTGCTAAACAGAGAAGAGATGCTAAAAATTCAGTGATGGGAGTAGTAAGCTGGTCTTCCCTGGTGGTCCAGTGCTTAAGAACCTGCCTGGCAATGCAGGGGACACGGGTTCGATACCCCATCTGGGAAGATCCCACATGCTATAGAGCAACTAAGCCTGTGTGCCCCTACTACTGAAGCCCAAGTCCTCTAGAGCCTGTGCTACACAACAAGAGAAGCCACCACAATGAGAAACTCACACTACACCACTCACCACGACTAGAGAAAGCCTGCATGCAGCAATGAAGACCGGCGCAGCCAAATAAAGAAACAGCAAGCAAATGGATAATCTCCTTGCTTTCCTAAGTTCAATTTTTCTTACTTTATTCATATCCACGATGTAGTCTTCTCATTTTAAAGTGTGTGATAAGTGTTCCCTTCTTGCAGACCAGATAGTGGTGTCTTTGGATTTGAATGTGTAAACTTGATAGGAAATGCAGGCCTTTCACGTGGGAACATTGTGCCAAAGAGGGCCTCCTCCTATCTAACTGGGCTGGTGAGTAATGCTTTGAGCAAGGTGAGCCTGCTCTTCACTGTTATTCATGCAGGAACTTGTTTTAACTGTGCTTCCCTCATTAGGCAGATCAGTGGCCTGTAGGTGGTTGAGTGCATGAGTAAATAAAATTATAATAATATGGAGGACTTGGCCTACCACCTCAAACCTATTTTCAGACTGACTACATGACGGGTGATATAGGGTTCAGTAGGAATGGGAGGAGAGGGAAGTACTTTGCTGGGAGGAGGAAAAAAGGGTATAGGTCCCTAACAAACTGAAAGAACGAGGCCCCTGGACTGTAGACTGATGGATGGGCTGCTCTGCTGGGCCTGTGCCGCCCAGACAGACGTGCAGCTGTGTGCATGCATTATGTTTACATGCTGGCACTGCAGCTGTCTGTGTTTCTCTAGCCTCGTGCCTTCAGCTTATTGTGTTCCACATGGCATCTCAACATCTGGCCTCTGCCCAGCTCAGTCTGTGTTTTCTTTTTTTCAATTTTTTAAAAAAGAAGCCATTTACAATTTTAAAAGATATTTTGATTTATTTATTTGGCTGCACTGGGTCTTAGTTACTACAGGTGGGATCTTTAGTCTCGGCCTGTGAAGTGTGTGTTGCTGAATGGGTGATCCAATTCCCTCACCTGGGATAGAACCCAGGTCCCTTCATTGACAGCGTGGAGTCTTAGCCTCTAGACCACCAGGGAAGTCCCTCAGTCTGCTTTCTAGCCATCTTCCCACTCCCCCATCTTGTTTCTGTTAGTGGGCCTGGATATTTGATTAAGGAGTTCTGAGGACAATCCATTTCTTTACCCATCAACCCCCCACCAATTCCTCTCATTATCTCCATCCTGCTTATCAAACCTGGTCCCAGAAGACCTGAGAAGCTGACTTCCCTTGAGGAGGCGCAGTCCCAAAGTGTTTGCATTTTTAGATGCAACCAAGTGAAAGTGTTAGTTGCTCAGTCCTGTCAGACTCTCTGCAACGACCCCATGGACTGTGGCCCCCACCAGGGTCCTCTGTCCATGGAATTCTTCAAACAAGAATACTGGAGTGAGTAGCCATTCCTTTTCCCAGGAAATCTTCCCAGCCTGAGAATCGAACCAGGGTCTCCTGCATTACAGGCAGATTCTTTATCATCTGAGTTACTAGGGAAGCCCCTAAGAGGTAACGAACTTCATGTCAAACAAAGCAATCTCTAATTATATTGCTTTAGGCATCAGCAGAAAGAAAAACGCTCTTTGGAGAAGATTGAAGGGAGAGATCTTATGGGTGTTTAGAATTTTGACTTAATAACTCACCATTTTTCTGTCTATAAAATGCAGATTATAATAATATATAACAGAATTTTTGAGGTTTAAAGTGAGAGTGCCTATATCAACTTCTGTGTCACATACAAAAATAAGTGTTTGATAAACGTCTGCTGCTGCCTCTGCGGCGGCCACTATTCAGCTAGTCTCTGTACTGGGCACTGGGCCAGGCAGTGGGGAGACCACCAAACACAATAATAACAAGATCATTCTCCAGACCCCTAGGAGCTCAGCCCAAGGAGAGATCGTTAGCATTTTGACAGCCTAGTTCATTCTTCCCTAAAATGTTCTCATACATGTTACCTCACTCAACTCATTTTTTGCCAGGTATGTGTAATTTTCTTGGTTTCCAAGAAACTAGAAGATTCCAAATGACTTGCCCAAGTTCCACACCCAATCTGGAGCAGACTTCTTTTTTCAAGTGAACATGACTCAAAGCTATGTATATCACAGCAAAATACATTTATTACAAATAATCCTTACCACATTACTGAGCTCAGGACCACGGGAGGGGAGGACCCATGAAACCAAGAGAACATTCTGCAAATTTTTCTATTCAAAGCATGCATCTGAGTTATGGCTCAGAAAATATGACCAATGTAAATGTAACATTATGATAGGAAATCATCAAAAATGCTTCTTAAAACAGATTTTATTCATGCTGTCACACTGGATCACACTGGAAGAGCCACAGGCCGGTTCTCTCTCCTCCTTACCTTCTGTATGTATCTTTAAACGGGGTAGAGGTTAGTGGAGGGTAGCTTAGCATGAGTAGACAGTCAAATAAGCTCCATGTTGCAGTATACCCTTCATAAAAGTGAGCACTTAATTCAGGAGCACACCTGTCACTTTAATTATGATTCAATAAATTTTAGTGCCTATGAGAGGTACTAAAGTGAAATTACATTTCATCTTTCCTGGCACAATAACGAAGGAGGACGAAATCTGCAGTCAATGACTCTATCCCCCATGCCTCCATAGGGGACCTGGATACCAGAGCCAAGATCTAACTAAATCTCATGGTTTGTTCCTATGTATTTCACAGCTTCTGTTGCTACTGTGTATGAGATCTATTTGTCTATTTAGTGATGAATGTTAACATATACCATTACATTTTCACGGCTCATTTTGGCAACCCAAAATTTGATTGTCTCTTAAAGATCACTCATTGCTCTGTCCCCTTGAAGATGGAAGTTGACTGTGATGGTGACAGAGGAGGAGAGCGTTGTGGGGAAAGCAATTTTGCATCCAGTGTGGGGTGGAGGCATCTGGGTCCTTCAGCACGGCATTGGAGCAGCTCTGAGTGTGCAGCCTGAGCACCATTTGCCTGGGAAATGGTGGCAGTAGGGTCTCCACTATGGGATCTCCCCCTCCAAAGTCTCACATATAGTGTGAGTGGGCATTCCTGGCTTTGTGGCTTCAGGCGCCACCCTGCTGCCCTCCCACAAATTTTGTGAACTGGCCAATATCCTTTCACATGTTCCTTTCTTATTTAAGCCAAGCCTAGTCCCTTACCCACAATCTGTAGATTGCTTTGTAAAAAGCAATTTGATAGGTTATGCACACTGACATGGCTTCCCAGGTGGTGTTAGTGGTAAAGAACTCGCCTACCCATGCAGGAGACATAAGAGACATGGGTTCAGTCCCTGGGTTGGGAAGATCTGCTAGAGGAGGAAATGGCAACCCACTCCAGAATTCTTGCTTGGAAAATCCCATGGACAGAGAAGTCTGGTGGGCTACAGTCCATATTGTTGTTCAGTTGCTCAGTCATGTCCAACTCTTTGTGATCCCATGGACTACAGCACACCAGGCTTTTCTGTCCTTCACCATCACCTGGAACTTGCTCAAACTCATGTCCACTGACACAGTGATGCCATCCAATCATCTCGTCCTCTGTCGTTCCCTTCTCCTCTTTCCTTCAATCTTTCCCAGCATCAGGGTCTTTTCTAATGAGTCAGCTCTTCGAATCAGGTGGCCAAAGTACTGGAGCTTCAGTTTCAGCATCAGTCCTTACAATGAATACTCAGGACTGATTTCCTTTAGGATTGACTGGTTGGATCTCCTTTCAGTCCATGGGAATCTCAACAGTCTTCTCCAACACCACAGTTCAAATGCATCAATTCTTCAGTGCTCAGCCTTCTTTAAGGTCAAACTCTCACATCCATACATGACCACTAGGAAACCCATAGGTCGCAAAGAGTCAGACACGACTGAGTCACGTCTGACTGAGTGGCTAACACACATTGACAAGGAATTCCCCAACATTATTATGTGATAAAAGCAAAATGCAGTATCACCGAACAAGGTGACATATTTCTTCATGTATGCGTATATTTGTAACTGTGTCAAGAACTTCTGAGAGATAGCAAAAGCAAATGATAATAGTGGCCACCTCTGGGGAAGGCAGTGGGGGCAATAAGTGTAGGCTTGTGTCTTTCCCTCTGTATACTTTTTCTTGACTTTTTTACAAAAGGAATTCTTTCAAGTATTGCTTATGTATTCAACACAGCAAAGCAAAACAAACAGAAAAGATAAAATCAGTGGGCCTGAGTATAGCAAAGAGAGAGCAGGAGCCTCCAGCTCATTATCAGCTTGATTCCACTGAACAAATACTGTGAAAACTGTGCCATGTCCTGTTGCTGTTGAGTCACTGAGTCATGTCCGACTCTTTGGCTACACCATGAGCTATAGCCTGTCAGGCTCCTCTGTCCGCGGAATTCTCCAGCAAGAATACTGATGTGTGTGTTTAGAATACTGGAGTGGGTTGCCATTTCCTTCCCCAGGCTATCTTCCCGACCCGGTGACCGAACCCACAGCTCCTGCATTGGCAAGCAGATTCTTTACCACTGAGCCACCAGGAAGACTGGCAGTAAACCAGACAAACAGATAAATGCTATGCAAGTGTTGTAAATGGGAAGATAACAATGTGAAGAAGGTTTGTGGGGAGCCCCTGCTCACCCACCCCAGGAAGAACGAAAGAGGTAGAGCAAAAACTTCCTTGAGAAGGTGACACAACTCTCCAAGTCTTGAAGAGCAAGAGACAAGAAGAGAAGGAAGGGTTCAGAGTAGGTCTGACGATCTATGAGTACAAGCAGCATTATAATTCCCCTCTAGCTCAGCCTCAGCAAAGCTGTTTTTCCTCACCAGGTGAACAAGACAGCCAAGGCAGACCACATCAGAGAGAACTGGTAACAAGTAGCAGCACATCAGAGCAGTCTGAGCCCAAATAGCCACAGGCAGCACAGGCAGGTTCCAAGGCCAACTTGGAGACAGCTGTCTCCATCACCAGGAGTCATGCAGAAACCAGGAGGCTTCCTTGGGGCAACGTTGTCATAACTATCACCAGCATGTTTTCCAGGCAGTGTGGGGGCATTTACTGAGTGTTTACTGTGTTATAAACTATTGAATCATACTTCTCCAAGTCTTGAAGAGCAAGAGACAAGAAGAGAAGGAAGGGTTCAGAGTAGGTCTGACGGTCTATGAGTACAAGCAGCATTATAATTCCCCTCTAGCTCAGCCTCAGCAAAGCTGTTTTTCCTCACCAGGTGAACAAGACAGCCAAGGCAGACCACATCAGAGAGAACTGGTAACAAGTAGCAGCACATCAGAGCAGTCTGAGCCCAAATAGCCACAGGCAGCACAGGCAGGTTCCAAGGCCAACTTGGAGACAGCTGTCTCCATCACCAGGAGTCATGCAGAAACCAGGAGGCTTCCTTGGGGCAACGTTGTCATAACTATCACCAGCATGTTTTCCAGGCAGTGTGGGGGCATTTACTGAGTGTTTACTGTGTTATAAACTATTGAATCCTTTATTCAAAGATCACAGGATCAGGTTGCATAAGCTCTGATGGATAAATAGTTAATGCTTATCTTCATCGCTCTGCACCCTAAACCTGTGACCTTGTCCCACTTTCTTGTTACCTACCTCATTCCTTATTCCTTTCCCTCATGGTACCTACTAGTGGCCACCCCGTGCCTTTCAGTAGTCAAGACCTCCCAAACTCTTCTCTGTAACCCTACCTTTCAGCTTCTGTTTGAACATCCAGACTTTTCCTTTGTCTCAGCAGCCAGTTTTTGACACTCCCAGTATGACTTGTCTTGGTCTAGCTGAGTCTTGGAGCCAGTCTGGTAAAGTCAGCTTTCCAGTGTGATGATGGAAGATGATGGCTTGATGAGTAACTCCTTCCAGGTAAGAGATGCATATTTTAATCAAGTCTCTAGGGCAAGCACTCTCTTAAGCCCAAAGAGGAAAACCAATACATGGGGAATTTAACCACGGTATTGCCCTGCCCCACCACCCCACCATTCTGGTCAGAATCAATCACCTGGGCTGTGCACCTGCTGTTCCAGACCTCCTCTTGTCCAGCCCAGTGAGGTGCCTGTGACTATCCCGCGCTAGTCTATGAGCTTCCGGAGGGCAGCCCTCAACATGAACCTCCTGCTGTAGAGCTCAATGAAAGTCAGCTTGAGCTCACTCATCCAAAGATGCTTTGAACTCCAACTGTGGGCAAGAAGCTCCTAGTTCTGGGGACCAAAAAAAAGAAATGCTCTGAAGGAGTCCACTGTATGTAGAACAGTTATTCTTTCTGATTCATGAGGGTTTATATCCAATGGGAGAGAAGAGATGGTCCAGGCATAAATAAACCCACTGCAAAGCCAAACACATACAAGTAACAGTGTTTCTCACATCCCAGCAGCAGTTAAGCTGAGTGAAATATATGGACGGGTCTCTGGTATTAGAAGAACAGTCTTACATTCAAATAGAATATTGGGGTTTTCCCCTTAGTTTTCTATTTTATTATGAAGCATTTTGAATAATAAGGATACCAATATAGAAAATATATTTACCACTGAGCCACCTGGGAAGCCCAGGAGTTGTTTTAGGTTCTTTTAATTCATGAAATCTCTTAATCTTTACTACAGCCTTTCGAGAGACAGTATTGAGTTGGCCAAAAGGTTGTTCTGGCTTTTCTGTACCATCTTACCCCAAGCAAACTATTTGGCCAACCCAACTTTTTGGCCAACTCGGGTTTATATTTTGAGGCTATGGATGCTGGGGTGAAGTACCCTAGCCAAGATGACAGAGCCAAGACACGGCACAGGCAGGACCTGAGACCAAATCTCAGGGGCCTCCAGAGCCCATGGTATTACACGAAGAGAGAGGACACACTCAAGAAAACATGCAAAACTAATTTCTGGCAAAAATTGTAACTTGAATCTCATCTAGAAAAAACAAACCAAATTGAGGGACATCCTTCAAAACAACTGAAATACACTCTTCAAAAATACCAATGTCACAAAAGACAAAAACTAAGGGAACATTCCAGATGAAAGAACACTAGAGAGACATGACAGCTTAAAGCAATGTGTTGCACAGCAGGGGAGACTGTTTTACAAAATATTACTGGGGCTACTGGCAAAATTAAACAGATTGCATTTTAGATGATAGTATTGTTGTTGTTCAATCACTAGCTTGTGTCCAACTTTTTGCAACTCCATGAACTATAGCACTCCAGGTTTCCCTTTCCTTCACAATCTCCTGGAGTTTGCTCAAACTCACATCCACTGAGATGGTGATGGCATCGAACCATCTCATTCTCTGTCACCCCTTTTGCTTCCTGCCCTCAACCTTTCCCAACAGCAGGGTCTTTTCCAATGAGTTGGCTCTTCATGTCAGGTGGCCGAAGAATTGGAGCTTCAGCTTGAGCATCAGTCCTTACAGTTATATTCAGGGTTTATTTACTCTAAGGTTAATTGTTTGATATCTTTGTTGTCCGAGGGACTCTCAAGAGTCTTCTCCATCACCACAATTTGAAAGTATCAATTCTTCAGTGCTAAGCCTTCTTTATGGTCCAGTTCCCACATCTGTACAAGACTACTGGAAAAACCATAGCTTTGACTATTAAAAAGATGAGGAAACAGTGGAAACTGTGGCTGACTTAATTTTTCTAGGCTCCAAAATCACTGCAGATGGTGACTGCAGCCATGAAATTAAAAGACGCTTACTCCTTGGAAGGAAAGTTATGACCAACCCAGACAGCATATTAAAAAGCAGAGACATTATTTTGTCAACAAAGGTCCATCTAGTCAAGGCTATGGTTTTTCCAGTGGTCATGTATGGATGTGAGAGTTAGACTATAAAGAAAGCTGAGCGCCAAAGAATTGATGCTTTTGAACTATGGTGTTGGAGAAGACTCTTGAGAGTCCCTTGGACTGCAAGGAGATCCAACAAGTCCATCCTAAAGGGGATCAGTCCTGGGTGTTCATTGGAAGGACTGATGCTGAAGCTGAAACTCAAGTCCTTTGGCCATTTGATGCAAAGAACTGACTCATTGGAAAAGACCCTGACATTGGGCAAGATTGAAGGCGGGAGGAGAAGGGGATGACAGAGGATGAGTGGTTGGATGCCATCACTAACTCAATGGACATGAGTTTGGGTGGACTCTGGGAGTTGGTGATGGACAAGGAGGCCTAGTGTGCTGCGGTTCATGGAGTCTCAAAGAGTCAGACACTACTGAGCGACTGAACTGAACTGACTATTAAATGAGCATTAAATTTTCTGAATTTGATCTTAGTCATTATGACTTTGAAGGAAAACATCTCTGTTCTTAGGAGAAACATTTCTTTCATTATTCATAAGACTGATCACTTACTTCTAACACATCTATAGATTACTTCTAATTCTTTTATGAGTATCTTATTGTTATCTTTGGGCAAATTAAAGTTGAGAATATGACTAAATTAATTTCAGTTTTGTTTTTATCTAATTTTTTAATGAAATTTACTGCCTGCATATTGAGTGGATCACAGAATCAAGGAATGAATTGGAACAACAAGGCTGGAGGAAAAAAGAACTAGCATTTGATACTGCCATTTTTAAGGAGTTGGTGGGTCTCTTTGGTATGAGGCCCCTGGCTCTTCAATCATGAACTGTTCTCTAGCAGGGCTATGACTACATTCTACCTCATTAAGTGCCAATTATACTCTCAGACTTCAAACATGACACTTGTGCCTGAACTCAAGCTATCATTATACTAAAAATGCATTAGTATGCTTTTAATTTAAAACCTACAGCCTTCGACAAGTTTAGGGGTAAAAGAGAGAAAATTCCATTACAAAACTGCCAATTAAATGGCTGTGGTAAGGGAGAGAAGTTTCAGTCAGATCCTATAAATATAACCTTTGAGACTCACCCTGAGGAGGACTTCTCCAGGAGGTCAGACTGGGCTAAGGCTGCTTGTTGGTAGTCCAGCAGCGTTTCTCTGGCACTTACTTAAAACATTTTATTATTGTCAGGGCCCATCCTGGGTGTCTGTCTCCCCTGTGAACTATGTGTGTCCCAAGGAAAGATAGACTTATTTCCTTTGACCTCAGTTATCTAACCCAGTTCCTGGCATTCAGATGGAGGTCTGTAAAAAGTAGTGAATTAATCTAAATTTCTGTTTTTTTTTTTTTTTTAAAGCATGTCCAAGTGCATTTATGTGTGTGTCTCTGCGTCTATATCTAAAAGTCAGGGTCTGATAACTCCAGTGGTCACCTTGCTCACTCTTTTGTTTTATATAGATAATAAGCAAATCTAGTTTCATGCCTGCAGTAAGAACCAAAAAGTGGAACAGCAAAAAGAGGTTTTGTAGTCTGCTTCTAGAAAAGAACATTCACAGCAGCAACAAGTAATACCCCAACACAGATGAGAAACAAAAAATTAGGGAAAGTATAAGTCTGGAGATATTTACTATAATTGACGTCTATAAGAACAATGCTGATTCACCAAATGATGATTAGATTGTACTATGTATACTCTGGTTCAGCAGAAAGCAAAATATATAATGTTTTTAAAAATTAAAATTAAAATGTTAAGAAACATTTAAATTGTGGATTTTTTTTTTTTTTTTTGGACACGTCACTCCTGTCCAGAGTTTAATAGATGGGGAACGGCTATACGCGCATCTTTAATTACTTGTTTTTACCGAATGCTCACAGGGCTCCTGCTTTTAATTTTAAAGCAGATGAGTTAGAACATTTTGTATTTCTCCCTTCCAGAAAGACCCCACCAAAAATGAATTACTTTTGTGGCCCTTGACCAAAGTTTGTCAGAAATGAAACATGACTTCTCTCAGGCACCTTTGCAACCTCCGGTAAGTAAAGTCACTCAGTCGTGTCTGACTCTTTGTGACCCCATGGACTGCAGCCCACCAGGCTCCTCAGTCCATGAGATTCTCCAAGCAAGAATACTGGAGTGGGTTGCCATTTCCTTCTCCAGGGGATCTTCCCGGCCCAGGGATCGAACCCGGTTCTCCTGCATTAGAGGCAGATGCTTTAACCTCTGAGCCACCAGGGAAGTCTGCAACCTCCGGAGGAGGGACAAATGATGGGCCAGCCCCTTCCCTTCCTCCCACCCGCTTCCAGTCCCGTCGACACTGCAGCCGCCTGCGCGGCAGAGGAGGTCAGCAAACAGGGCTTTCCAGCCCTCGGTCCCCTTCCTCCACCCGGGTTCCCAGCCTCCCACCTTTCTGAAGGGTGACATTCTGAGTACAAGCAGCCTTTGTCAGTCTCCACCAGCGCAGGAAGCAAACTCCTGGGAGCCACTGGGGTCACAGACCCAGAAGCATCAGTGCATGACCAGGGAGCGGTTCATCCAAACAGTTTCACGGGGGCTCCTCGGGAGCCCCTGCCTGCATTTCAGCACGGCACACCGTGAGGTCTTTGTTTTCAGAGCTCAGAAACAGCTGTCCTGGCCACCCAGTTCCTAATTCCTTTGGCCAGAGACCTTATACAGAACTCGCTGCCTCTGGAGATCAAGCTTCCAGCTTTCAAGGACTTCAAGGACGGGGCGGTGCTGCCCCCAGCCCAGCCACTCTTGCTAGCTGGCTCACCGCCTCCCCCTCAGCTCTCAGAGCCCCACCGAGGAGGGGGAAGCTGGGGCCTGACAAGCTCTTTAGGTTCTGCCCACTTTCTCAGTGCTTGGCCGGGCTCTAAGGAATCTGGCCTTATTCTTCTCAGCACATCCACCGTCCCTCTTTTGCCAGGGATCTGTGCTGTGCAGAGCACGGCAGACGCCTACTGAATTAGATTTATTTGTCTGTGTTTTCAGATAGAGAACCATTAACTGTTCCACTCATTCACTTAAAAAATGTTACGAACAAAGCTTGTGAGACTTGTTGAAAAAGAAGACAAAAACAGAGCCTATCTTTGGGTCTACATTTTGGCCACTGGCGTGAAGGGAAATATGAGGAAGAAAAAAGATAACAGAAGAAGAGAAAGGGGCCAGGTTAAAAAGATATAAAGAGATTTAGACAGCAAGGAAGAGAAGAGCAGACATTAACTCACTGAAAAAGAAAGGACTGTCCACCTGCAGACCAGACACACCTACAGAAAGAGAAAGTCAGAGGGAAAGAAAGCCACAGAAAACCAAAATACGATTCCCAGAAATAGAGCAGCTCCCTGAGGACAAGCACTGTGTCTCCTCTTTGTTTCTATTTTCCCCAGAAGCAAACACAGTGCCTGACGTAGAGCAGGCACTCAAGAAGTAGTTGTTGACTGTATAAATGAACAAATGAGACAAACCCATGGAAGGCAACAGATAGGAAAGAAGTCTGTGTAGTCACTAAGCACAGGTGGATGTAGGTTTTGATCTTGGCTTTGTATCTTCAGATTTGTGTAATTTGGGGGTAATGCACTCATTACTGTTTAAATATTTTTTGTGTCTCAGTGTCTTAATATGTCAAACAAAATTCTGTTCCAGGTATTTCGCTATATTTTTTCTGTCTCCAAACTACCCTTCCATGTTCTGCTTTGTGTCTCTGGGGCTGCAACTATGCAGATCACACTCTGGCTTTGCCAACTGGCTGAGAAGGAAGAGGAGATTTGTTCCTCCCGTCTGCTTCCTGTTGCTGAGCATCCTTTCCCCCAGAACTTCTTCATCACAGCAGTGGCAATTCTTTCCTGTAACAGCAACTAAACTCACTTTGCCATTTTCCTAACACCTGCAGAGTCAGCTTCCCTGGTGCCCCTCAGAGACCCCAGGCCCAGCAGAGGCCTGAGGTTCAGGTCTGAAGCTCTCCACCTCTATATCACTAAAGTTTAATAACTTCAGCCTCTCCTTTTGGTTCCCCTAGCCCCAGGGTAGTAGCTGCTTCCTGCTGCTTCTTTGGTATTTAGAGTCCTCTTTCTGCCCTTTTAGTTGCTATTCTCTGCTTAGTCGCTCAGTTGTGTCCAACTCTTTTTGACCCCATGGACTATAGCCCACCAGGCTCCTCTGTCGATGGGGATTCTCCAGGCAAGAGTACTGGAGTGGGTTGCCATGCCCTCCCCCAGGGAATCTTCCCAACCCAGGGATTGAACTCAGGTCTCCTGCATTGTAGGTGGATTCTTTACTGTCTGAGCCACCAGGAAAACCCAAGAATACCAGAGTGCATTGCTATTCCCTTTTCCAGGGGAACTTCCTGACCCAGGAATTAAATCAGGGTCTCCTGCATTGCAGGTAGATCTTTACCATCTGAGCCACCAAGGAAGCCCGACTGTTAAATACACCGTTCATTAATTATATGTATGACTATGAAAATGAAAAAGTCACTACCAATTAAACCAGGATTTTTCAGGTGGTGCTAAGTAAGTAAGTAAGTAAAGTCACTCAGTTGTGTCCGACTCTTTGTGACCCCATGGACTGCAGCCCACCAGGCTCCTCAGTCCATGAGATTCTCCAAGCAAGAATACTGGAGTGGGTTGCCATTACTGGAGTGGGTTGCCATTTCCTTCTCCAGGGGATCTTCCCGACCCAGGGATCAAAACCGGGTCTCCCACATTGGAGGCAGATGCGTTAACCTCTGAGCCACCAGGGAAGTCAAGACTCTGCCTGTCAAGGTAGGAGATGTAAGAGATGTGGATTCCATCCTTGGGTTGGGAAGATTCCCGGGAGAAGGGAACGGCACCGACTCCAGTATTCTTGCCAAGGAAGTTTCATGGGCAGAAGAGTCTGGCAGGCTATAGTCCATGGGGCCGCAAAGAGTTGGGACACAACTGAGTGACTGAGTAGATAAAACCATTAAGCTGCGGTATATTGTAGACTGTGAAGCTCATTCTGATGTAGAAATATTAAAATGTGCCTTAGAATTGATAAAACAGTAGTCAGCCCTCTGTATCTGTGGGTACCGCATCCATGGATTCAATCATCTGTGAATCAAAATTTTTTTTTAATTTGAGAAAGATCCAAAAAGCAAAACTTTAATTTTCTATGTGCAGGTAACTATTTACATAGCATTTACATTGTATTAAGTATTATAAATAATTTAGAGATGATTTCCAGGATGTGCATAGGTTATAAGCAAATACTACACCATTGTATAAAAAGGACTTGAGAATCCATGGATTCTGGTATCCATGGAGGGTCCCAGAACCAATCCTCTGTGGGTAACAAGGGACAACTGTATTCACATTAAACTCTGGTGAATTTTAGATAACTGTTGAATAGATCCATAGTCATTCCTTAACCCTTATTCTACACCAACATTACAACACATACATGCACACACACAATTAGGAAAGCTGAAGAAAAAGAAAAGAATTTCCTGGCCTTTCATGAATCATTATTTGAGGGTCTCTGAGGATACCAACTGTTGGCAATTGGCCCCAAGTTTGGTTTAGTCTCCCTATTCTAAGGTCTTACCTCTCTCACCCAACAAAGCCTTCCAGTTTTCTGAGCAAAATAACCTAGTACACAAACCACAGACTCATCAGAAGTTTGTTTTCCGTTCAAACTGAGAAGGAAGGAAAATTTACAGTGGAAAATGTCCTTGCTTACTAGCATGACTCGTGGTGCAAACTAAAATTATCCTGTGTTCAGATCATTCTGTGGGCTTTCACGCGTCATACTTAAGCTTCAGTCCAAGTATGTTTTGGGGGTATGGTTACAATCACAAAAACAAGGAATGCGAAAATAGCACCTTATGAGTCAATGGATTTCCTGGCCCCAAAGAGCTGTTATTATTGCTGGCCTTCACAGCCCCTATCACATTGGGGAGCAGCCTGGAACTGACTCCACATCAAGACCACATAATATAAAGTCATGAACTACAGAAAAGGGCTGAACTGATGGAACTTAAGGAAGGAGAGAGGAAGTAAGAGAGATGGATGAGTGTGAAACTAATTGGCAGTTGATTTGAAGAAGGAAACAAACTAAATGCAAGCTCTTGAGACAGTGTCTATTGACGGAGGCTTATTTTCTTTAATTTTCACACACTCTTCGTCGGGGGAACTGTAATCCATCTCTTTCTTTCCCTGACTTCATCCTCTGACTTGATATGAAGGTGGAGAATCACAGTAGAGCCTCAGCCTCTTCTAAAGCTCTGTCCACTCTGCTGGCACACTTGTTTAAAAATCCTTTCCATGCCTCTCTGTCTCAGCTTGGAATTTTTTTTCCTGGGATGTGTAAAGAAGAAAATTCAGCACCACCAGGTAAGAGCATTGGAAAGGAGGAAGCGTGGGCTGCAAAAGAGGGAGGAAGTGAACCTACTGGGCTAGTGTTGTCAGATCCCAGAAAGCATAAACAAATTGCTGGAAGAACACCAAGAGGAGACACGGAGAGGGAGGTAGATTAATCGGGTGATGCATGATGTGTGCTCTTTATTGCACACTTACTACATAACTAGCATTGTGCTGGGCCCCGGGGATGCAAGCCAAATAAGAGAATTCTAGCGTCTAGGAACTCACAGTGTAATCAATCAACCCCCTGCTTTCCAAAAGTTAAAAGCAGAGTTGATTCAGGGCCCACAAAAAATGACAGAGGAGGAAGTGAATTAAGAGGCAATCACCCCAGGACCTTTGTAGTTGCTATTCTCTCTGGCTGGAAGTTCTCTCCTGAGATACCTTTGTGGCTCACCCAGTCAGCCATGCTCAGAAAAGAGCTAGCATCAAGGAGACAAGGATATGATGGGTGAATCTGTAGGTCTGTGACACCCCTGAGATCCTCCTATCAAAGATCAAATCTCTTTCCATATTATTCAACAACATTTTGC
The DNA here is from genome assembly GCA_006408695.1 of Aepyceros melampus. Lineage (NCBI taxonomy): Eukaryota > Metazoa > Chordata > Mammalia > Artiodactyla > Bovidae > Aepyceros > Aepyceros melampus. The sequence continues at coordinate 96,197 of SJXQ01005767.1, forward strand.
TCATAGCACTTTCTTTCCCCACATGTGTGTCAACTTTCCTCTGTGCTAAATTTCTCAGAGATAGTATTTCTGATAATATCTTCTGGGATAAGTCCCAAACAGAAAGGTAAGTCGAGCCCTCTCCTTGGTGACTCGATAGCAGTCATGGGCCCTGGAGCTCCAGGTTGCACAGCAGTAGTGAGGCTCTAACTGGAAGTCAAAGGCATGCTGATGCTGGCTGGCATGGCTCACAAGAACAAAAGATTAGAGTCTTAAGAATTTTTAAACTGCATGTTTATAGCTTGAAATCAGCCATATGTGAGTATTGAAACCATAGAGATTAGCCAGTAGTACACGCCAGTCTTTTCCTTCTGTGAAGCTGGTTGTTATCCATTTACTAGCACACCATTGCTAAGGATGATCCTTCTGGATTGCAGGGAACAGATTTGACCAAATAGTTCCTTTAACTAAAACAAGACACAGCTTGTGAAAGGCAACAGAGAACAGTATCCTCCTTGATCCTGAGCAAGGATGAAAGTCTTCACATGCTCCGTGCTCAACACTCCTTGAAGCAGGACTGGCAAACTTTGTAAAGAGCCATATGGTTAATATTTTCAGCTTTGCAGGTCATCCTGTCACTGTTGCTGCCTTTGTAGCACAAAAACAACCAAGGACAATACGTAAATATTGGGTGTGGCAGTCTTCCAACAGAATTTTGTTTATGGACACTGAAATTTGAATTTCATATCATTTTCATGTGTCTCAAAATATTCTTTTGATCTCTTTTCAGTCACTTATAAATGTAAAATCTATTCTCAGGTCACCATCTACCCAAAATCAGACTGGATCTGGCCCATGGGCTGTAGAGTGCCCAGTTATACAAAGTATAGTGCCAGGGGCTATACTCTGCCTTGAAGTATCATCTTGTATGATATTGAATCTTATTGCAGAAGGAAAAGACATCAGCTTGTCTCAATGAATAGAAATAACAACTTTTAATTTTTTTTTAAATTTTTGGCTGTGCCAGGTCTTCACTGCAGCTCAGGGGCTCTTCATTGCTGCACACAGTCTTTCTCTAGTTCTTTTTTTTGAGCAGGGGCTACTCTCTAGGTGAGGCGTGTGGGTTTACTGTGGTAGCTTCTCTTGTTGCGGAGCAGGGGCTCTAGGTGTTCGGGCTTCCCTAGTTGTAGCTTGCAGGCTCCAGAATGTGGGCTGACTAATTGTGGTGCCTACACTTAGCTGCCCCCTCATGTGGGATCTAGTTGCCTGATTGTGGGTTGAACCGTGTCCTTTGCATTGGCAGACAAATTCTTAACCACTGGAACACCAGGGAAGTCCCAACAGCTCTCATTATTGACTAGTGTATGTACCAAGTGCTGTCCTAGAAAATCTATATACTTTTACTCACTTAATCCTTGATATGATCAAAAAATAAATACTATTATTGAGGCTCAGGGAAGAAAAATATCATGACCAAAGTCCCACAGTGGGAACATGGCAGAGCTGGCTGAGGTTTAGACTCAATTTTTTCCCTCACTTGAAAATTGTAATTTTAGCCTGTACCACCCCTGTTTGGAATCCGGGTCTTACCACTAGCTAATAGATCTTCCCTCCTTCAGCCAGTCATTTGCAGCTACTCCTGCTTTCCTTCTTTCATCTCCATTCACAGGACCTAGAACCCACCTGGCAAACTTACTTCAGAAGAGTTAGAAGACGGGCAAAGTAATTTACAAGTGACTTTTTTCAAGAACTACATAAAATATGAAAGTAGATTGAATAGCATTTGCAATGTGTTTCTAAAACGTTGGGCTAAAAAGAGGCCTCTGGGTCACATGAAGATTAAGCAGAGTCCCTGGCTGGACCTCATCCTTGACTGACAAAAGGACCAGCTCATGTCTCAGGGGCTGGGAGGACAATGCTTCACACCATTTCAAAGAATAAGACAAAGAAAATGAATTCTTGAGAGGACGGTGACTCCTGGTGGGAAAAAAAAATTATTTGGGAGCTATATGTGTATTTGTGTGTGTGTGTATTTATGGAAATAATATTCAGAAATAAGAAAAAATGTAAATTACAAAGTTAAATTAATCCTAGTAGATTAAATATCATAATTTTTGTAATTATCTTACCACTACTTTAGTAAAAAAAAATCAGATGAAGTTAATTTAAAATGTTAATATTTTTAGATCTAAATGAAATGTTTCACTATTAACACAATTTTTAAAATGCATAAAATGAATAGTATGACTGAATAGAAGATAGATTTTTATGTAGAACATAAACAATTGTTTAACTGGAGTTCTAAGGTAAATCAGAGGGATGGTGACCTGAGTGCAATTGAGTGGTGTCCTGACAATGATTTTCCAGTTTAGGTCAGCTCTAACCACAGATGATCCTTCACTTGGACAGTAATTTTACTCAGCTTTGAAATAAGCCCAATCTATCTTTAATGGCAGCCCACTCCAGTGTTCTTGCCTGGAGAATCCCAGGGACGGCAGAGCCTGGTGGGCTGCCATCTATGGGGTCACACAGACTGAAGCGACTTAGCAGCAGCAGCATCTTTGCCAATAAAACTCAGAAATCCAGGCACACAGTTAAAGGGAAACTTGGTTCAACCCTGAAGACCAGGATAAACATTCACTGGTTTATGGAGAAAGTTGATTTGTCTGCTTAGGAAGCAAACTCTTTAGATAATAAAATGCCATGCCTGCTTAACCTTGAGAAAGGTCAACCTTGAAATCCAGGCTTCAAAAAAAAAAAAAAGAACCAGATGTCAGAATGGAAATGATCAAGGTGACAGATGGTATCTAGGGCTGCTGAGGATTTGGGGAAACAGGCACATGCATGTGCTTTTGATGGCAGTGTAAACTGGCACAGCCTTCCTAGGGGAAAACTTGACAACATGTAGAAGAGCCTTTTTTTCCAAAAGTCTTTGACTTAGAAGTTCCACCCCTAGAAATTTACCCTCAGCCAATAGTTGAATAAATGTGTTAGGATGAACAAATAGGATGTTAACTGTTGGAGAGATTATGGTACTGATAAATTTGAAATGACCCAAATGTAATCAAAAGAAATTTAGTTAAATGAAAACCATGAAGCCATTAACTAGAATGATTTGGCTATATGTTTATAGACATGAAAATACAGATGTTTATATATTGCAAAGTGGGAAAACGTGTCCTCTGATTCTATTCATTTTGCTATACACCTAAGACTAACACAACACTGTAAATCAACTATACTTCCATGAAAATTAGAGAGAAAATAAAAGTTAATTCTGATCCTGTGTTTTTCATGACATCTGCTAGCTGGTCCTCTAACAGGCTTCTCAGAGGTTGAGATATTTAAGCGATTTCAATTTTTCTAGGGCCTTAGCATGAAGTGAAGTGAAAGTTGCTCAGTCATGTCCAACTCTTTGCAACCCTGTGGTCCATGGAATTCTCCAGGCCAGAATACTGGAGTGGGTAAGCTGTTCTCTTCTCCAAGGGCGCTTCCCAATCCAGGGACTGAACCCAGGTCTCCTGCATTGCAGGTGGATTCTTTACCAGCTGGGCCATGAAGGAAACCCAAGAACACTGGAGTGGGTAGCCTATCCCTTCGTCAGCAGATCTTCCTGACCCAGGAATCGACCAGGGTCTCCTTCATAGCAGACAGATTCTTCACCAAAGGAGCTATCAGGGAACCTCTTAGCATATATGTGTATATATATTCACAGAAATTTAATTTGTAGAGTACCACAGACTGTGTAGTCCTATAATAGGCCACAAGTTTAAAGTGGTATGATGAAGTTCTTTGTCCCAACCCTTCCAGGCTATCTCTAGGCCTGACTGTATGCTCCTTTGGAGATATCAGAAATCAAAATATCCAAAGTCGAAATTTGAGGCCTTTTGGCACATATGCCTTGAGTCTATGGGCCTCCTGACACTCTTATAAGAGGCTCTCCTTCTGTCCCAAGCTGGACTACTTCAGTACAACAACAAACTCCATTCTATCCAGCCCCTGCTTTTTCCTCATTCTGGCTTTTCTAGGCTGTAACCTGAATCTCTTGGCCTACAACTCTCAAAATATATTCTCCTCAGAGTACCTCAACCCAGTGGCTTTTACACTGGAGAATCTGGCCTCTTTCAACCCCCATGTGAGAAGTGGGGCTGCCAGCAGCAGCATAGTAAGGGCCCAACACCACATCGTGGTTTCTCTGTGGTTTCTCTGTTGCCTGAAGAACGCAAAGTTCTAGAAAGAGTGATTTGGGAGCTTGGCAAGACAACGAAGTCACTGATGGGGGAACCACAGTGCTAGGAGTAGACCAAGGAGCGTTAGACACCTGCCTATGTTCAGAGAGGGCAGCTGTGAGCGCTGGAGCCCACGGCGGCTGCACGGTGCTGGAGCGGCCATGAGGAGATACCCCATGCCCAAGGTCAGAGAAACCCCAGTAAGATGGAAGGCACTGGAGCGGCTGTGAGGAGATACCTCATGCCCTGCCCAAAGGCAAAGGAGAAGCCCCAGCAAGATGGTAGGAGGGACAGATTTGCATTTAGAATCAAACCCCATTCCTGCCAGAGACACTCAGAGGGCTCAAACAAATCTTGTGTGCACCAGAACCGAGGGACCCCACAGAGACTGAGACAGAACGTGTTTGAGCATCTCCTGTGGGGTACGGGTCCGCAGTGGACTGCCGCAGTGGGAGGGGCCCTGGGTGCAGCAGACTTGGGTATGGCATAAGCCCTCTTAGAGGAGGTCACCATTAACCCCACCACAGAGCTGCCAGAACTTACACAGGACTGGGAAATAGACTCTTGGAGGGCACAAACAGAACTTTGTGTGCACCAGGATGCAGGAGAAAGGAGCAGTGACCCCACAAGAGACTGACCCAGACTTTCCTGTGAGTGTCCAGGAGTCTCCAGTGGAGGTGTGGGTCGGCGGTGGCCTGCTACAGGATTGGCGATACTGAGTGTAGCAGTGCACACATGGGATCTTTTGAAAGAGGTCGCCATTGTCTTCATTACCTCCACCATAGTTTAGCCCCAAGTAAATAACAGGAGGAACACAGCTCCATCCATCAACAGAAAATTGGATTAAAGATTTACTGAGCATTGCCCCGCCCATCACAACAAGAATGGTTTCCCCTTCAGTCAGTCTCTCCCATCAGGAAGGTTCCATAAGCCTCTTACCCTTCTCCATCAGAGTGCAGACAGATTGAGAACCACAATCACAGAAAACTAACCAATCTAATCACATTGACCACAGCCATGTCTAACTCAATGAAACTATGAGCTGTGTAGGGCCACCCAAGATGGATGGGTCATGGTGGAGAACCCTGAAAAAAACTGTTCTGAACAGTATGAAAAGGCAAAAAGATAGGACACTGAAAGATGAACTCCTGAGGTTGGTAGGTATCCAATATGCTACCGGAGATCAGTGGAGAAATAACTCCAAAAAGAATGAAGAGACATAGTCAAAGCAAAAACAACACCCAGCAGTGGATGTGACTGGTGGTGGAAGCAAGGTCAGATGCTGTAAAGAGCAATATTGCATAGGAACCTGGAATGTTAGGTCCATGAATCAAGGCAAATTGGAAGTGCTCAAACTTGGGAGATGGCAAGAGTGAACATCGACATTTTAGGAATCAGAGAAATAAATGGACTGGAATGGGTGAATTTAACTCAGATGACCATATATCTACTACTGTGAGCAAGAATCCCTTTGAAGAAATCAAGTAGCCATCATATTAAACAAAAGAGTCCAAAATGCAATACTTGGATGCAATTTCAAAAATGGCAGAATGATCTCTGTTTGTTTCCAAGGCAACCATTCAATATCACGGTAATCCAAGTCTGTGCCCTGACCAGTAATGCTGAAGAAGCTGAAGTTGAACGGCTCTATGAAGACCTACAAGACCTTCTAGAACTAAAACACCAAAAAAATGTCCTTTTCATTACAAGGGACTGGAATGCAAAAGTAGGAAGTCAAGAAATACCTGGAGTAACAGGCAAATTTGGCCTTGGAGTACAGAATGAAGCAGGGCAAAGGCTAATAGAGTTTTGCCAAGAAAACACCCTCTTTCAACAACACATGGAAGAGAAGACTCTAACATGGACATCACCAGATGGTCAACACTGAAATCAGATTGATTATATTCTTTACAGCCAAAGATGGAGAAGCTCTATACAGTTAGCAAAAACAAGACCAGGAGCTGACTGTGGCTCAGATCATGAATTCCTTATTGCAAAATTCAGACTGAAATTGAAGAAAGTAGGGAAAACCACTAGATCATTCAGGTATGACCTAAATCAAATCCCTTATGATTATACAGTAGAAGTGAGAAATAGATTTAAGGGACTACTTATGATAGAGTGCCTGATGAGCTATGGATGGAGGCTCGTGACATTGTGCAGGACAGGGAGCAAGACGATCCCCAAGAAAAAGAAATTCAAAAAAGCAAAATGACTGAGGAGACTTTACAAATAGTTATGAAAAGAAGAGAAGCAAAAAGCAAAGGAGAAAAGGAAAGATATACCCATTTGAATGCAGAGTTCCAAAGAATAGCAAGAAGAAATAAGAAAGCTTTCTTCAATAATCAATGCAAAGAAATAGAGGAAAACAATAGAATGGGAAAGACTAGAAATCTCTTCAAGAAAATTAGAGATACCAAGGGAACATTGAATGCAAAGATGGGCTCAATAAAGGACAGAAATGGATGGACCTAACAGAAGCAGAAGATACTAAGAAGAGGTGGCAAGAATACACAGAACTATATAGAAAAGATCTTCACAACTCACATAATCATGATGGTATGATCACTCACCTAGAGCCAGACATCCTGGAATGTGAAGTCAAGTGGGCCTTAGGAAGTATCACTACAAGCAAAGCTAGAGGAGATGATGGAATTCTAGTTGACCTATTTCAAATCCTCAAAGATGATGCTGTGAAAGTGCTCCACTCAATATGTCAGCAAATTTGGAAAACTCAGCAGTGGTCATAGGACTGGAAAAGGTTAGTTTTCATTCCAATCCCAAAGAAAGGCAATGCCAAACAATACTCAAACTACTGCACAATTGTACTCATCTCACAGGCTAGTAAAGTAACGTTCAAAATTCTCCAAGCCAGGTTTCAAGAATACGTGAATCATGAACTTGCAGATGTTCAAGCTGGTTTTAGAAAAGGCAGAGGAATCAGAGATCAAACTGCCAACATCCATTGGATCACTGAAAAAGCAAGAGAGTTCCAGAAGAACATCTATTTCTGCTTTATTGACTATGCCAAAGCCTTTGACTGTGTGGATCACAGCAAACGATAGAAAATTCTGAAAGAGATGGGAATACCAGACCACTTGACCTGCCTCTTGAGAAACCTATATGCAGGTCAGGAAGCAACAGTTAGAACTGGACATGGAACTACAGATCAGTTTCAAATCGGGAAAGGAGTATGTCAAGTATGTATATTGTCATCCTGCTTATTTAACTTATATGCAGAGTACATCATGAGAAATGTTGGGCTGGATGAGGCACAAGATGAAATCAAGATTTCCAGGAGAAATATCAATAACCTCAGATATGCAGATGAGGACACTACCCTTATGGCAGAAAGTGAAGAAGAACTAAAGAGCCTCTTGATGAAAATGAAAGAGGAGAGTGAAAAAGTTTGCTTAAAACTCAACGTTAGAAAACGAAGATCATGGCATCCGGTCCCATCACTTCATGACAAATAGATGTGGAAATATAGAAACAGTGAGAGACTAGGTTTTTGGGCTCCAAAATCATTGCAGATGGTGACTGCAGACAGGAAATTAAAAGGAGCTTGGTCTTTGAAAGAAAAGTTATGACTAACCACGACAGCATATTAAAAAGCAGAGACATTACTTTGCCGACTAAGGTTCGTCTAGTCAAGGCTATGGTTTTTCCAGTAGCCATGTATGGGTGTGAAAGTTGGACTATAAAGAAAGCTGAGTGCCAAAGAATTGATGCTTTTGAACTGTGGTGTTGAAGATTCTTGAGAGTCCCATGGACTGCAAGGAGATCCAACCAGTCCATCCTAAAGGAAATCAGTCCTGAATATTCATTGGAAGGACTGATGTTGAAGCTGAAACTCGAATACTTTAGCCACCTGATGCAAAGAACTGACTCATTTGAAGAGATCCTGATGCTGGGAAAGATTGAAGGCGGGAGGAGAAGGGGTCGACAGATGATCAGATGGTTGGATGGTATCACTGACTTGATGGACATGAGTTTGAGTAGGCTCCAGGAGTTGGTGATGGACGGGGAAGCCTGGCGTGCTGCAGTCCGTGGGTTCACAAAGAGTTGGACGTGACTGAGGGACTGAACTGAACTGAATTGAACTGTGTTCAGAGAAACATATAGATACAGATATAGACCAAGACCGCAGCTGCCTTAATGTTGCAGCAAGCTCCAAACTAAAGGCAAGAACTTTTTCAACTTTTCTGCATAACTAAGAGACGAGGCCCTGCCCAGATGCCGCATTTGAATGACTGACTAGACAAGGCTTCCTCATTCTCAACAAGACAGAGATGGATCACTCCCATTGATTTTCTGGAGACTAACTGAGCCAACTGCGATGACACCTCCTTGTTTTGCCACATCCCCTTGTGAGATGGAGAGGAGTAGACAGACACTGGGAACTCAGTGTATTCATGCAGTTACCATGGGCAGCTGAGAAAGGGTGACCATCTTGGAAGAAGAAACAAATGTCAGATACTCCAAAGCACCTCTGTAAGCTACGTGAGCTCAGGAGTGGACACAACAGACAGACAAGTCTGGCACGTGGTCCCGCAGACAGAGCAAATGCTCTGGAAAACAGTTTGTTTGGTTGTTTACTTTTGAACATTCTGTTCAGTGACATCAAAAGCCCACACAAGGCCTCTCCCTTATTTTACTTACAAATTAATTTATATAATAGATTATATTATTAAATAATTATTACATAAATGAATTTCCATTTATTCCCACCACCAGCATCATGCTTTCACCATAGGCAGTCATTTTGATGTGTTTAGTGTAGATGTTTTTATTTGTAGGTCTTTTTGCAAAACATGTAATGCTTTGTGTTCATGCTTTTTTTTTTTTTTTTGGCTGTGTATGTGGCTTTCTGATTTTAGTTCCCTGACCAGGTATCAAACCCATGCCCTCAGAAGTGAAAGTTGAAGGTTTTAACCACTGAACAACCAGCAAATCCCCCATCAATTTTTAAATTACAAAAGTAGTTATGTTAAACATCTCACTCTGTTTTCCACCTTTTCTGCTAAATCACTAAATATTAGCATGGCTATTTGTTGGTGTATTCCATATTGTTGCATGTATATCTATTGCCGTGTGCATACATCTAATCCATTTTTAACTTCCACCTCATGCCCAGTCATGTACATTGACAGCATTTTACCCATTTGCTTTCCCAGTGATAGATAGATACTCACAAACGATATTGCAATTAACGCTGTCGTATATGTTCTCTTGTGAACCTATGTGAGACTATCCCTGGCATATGTACCCAGGAGCTATAGTGTTGGAACACTGGATGTGTGTATACTTAGTTTGACTTAAATTCTGTAAGACTGCTTACCAGAATGGCTGCACCAATCTCTACTTGCATTAACACTGTGTACAAATTCCTCTCTCCACATCCCCAGGGCAGGAATAATTTCCAAGAGGTAGGTCACGCTATGGAGCCCTTCCCTTTTAGATAATGGACCCTGTGTCTTGCTCCCAGACTAAACGCCTGAGCACAGCACTTGAGGAACTCCTGGGAGTTGTACTGAGGATACTCATGGCCCAGGCTCCCTGGATGAAAAATGTATTAATGAGCCTCACTGCTGTTCGGTCATTTTTTGAGTGCCTACTAAAAGCAAAGCTCCAAGATAATGTAGAAAATCTCATGGGGTCTGTGGCTTTTTCTGGATTTAGGAATTAGTGGGGGGAAATGACATTAATTCACATTCCTACAAATAAATAACCACAAGCTTGCAGTGTTATGAATGAGAATGCCGTGGGGAAATTTACCTAAACAAGAGTGAAAGTACCACAATGGAGGGAGTTTTTAATACTGTATATTAGCTTCTAGAAGAGTGCTTGACACTGGTTGCCCTCATTAAATATTTGCTGAATAAAGGACTAAAAGAATAGAAAGTCAAGGTTGAGGTAAGACTTCCCCAAGAACGTGATGTTTGAACCAAGCCCTGGAAGGTGAGCGTGAGTTAGTAAGGGCAGGATGGCGGTGGCGCCAGCGGTGGCGCCAGGAGCTCTCCCAGGCAGGGAGTCGGGGAGCAACTAAACCAACCTGTGGAAATACCCTCATATGGCACCTCAGACACTTGTGTTCTGGAATGCTGATCCCTCTTCTCAAAGAAACTGTTGGGACCAAGTTCAGACCTGTGAGCAAGGTCAAAGGCAATAAGAAACCCTGCAGCCACAGGTCGGCAGACAAGTGTCCATAGAATGAATTGGCAAATGTTTTTGCAATGCAATGAAAAGAGAACAAATTTGGAATCAAGAAAAACCTGAATTTAAATTTTGCCACCCTATCTCTTAGCAGCTAAGCAAACATGTGCAAATTACTTTACTTCTTATAGTTTCCACATGAGTGGAAAATGAGATGATGGCAAAAAACTTACAGGGGCTTTGAGAAAATTAAATGAGATATGTTATATTTATAAGATATATAATAATAAGATGTATTATTATAAAGATAACAGCTGACTACTGCTGAACGTATTTGCAGAGCTGCACTCTTTATATAAATTCTCTTTTTTTATTTCATGTATTTATGTTGTAGGATTTGTGCACACAAAAGTACTTAGAACAGGGCTTGACACAAAAACACTCAAAAGTGTTAGATATTATCACACAAGTATCCTCACTTTATAGATGAAGAAACTGGCATTTGGAGGGGTTAAGTAACTTACCCAAATTCCTGTATCTGATAAGTGGCAGAACACACTAACAAGTAGACAGGATCAAACACAATCTCAGCTTCATAATTTCGCCAAGGGTGGTGCTGACACACAATGGGTCTCAAAATACCTACCAGCCTCTCTCACCACCCACCCCCCATGGATTTTCCCACCTTCCTCCCACCCTCCCACTTTTCTCTCTTGAGTAGTAGTTAGCAATGAAGAGCTCCAGAAAGGACTTCAGGAGTGGACAGAACTATTGGTGATAGCATGAGGCATCTGAGCATTTCTCTGTATACACACACACACAAACACAGAACTTACAGATATTTCTGACAGGTGGAAGACAGGCCATAAGTATTGTAATTGGTCCTAGACAGACACAATAAAATGTGTCCAACTTATTTGGCGGTACTCTAAACCTATATGACAAATAGCAGTAGATTTCATAAACCTCTTTTAAAATTGGAGGTAATTTAAATTAGAAGGTATTAAGTCATTTCCCTGCTTTTCCTTGAAGAAACAGGAAATTTTCATGATAGTGCCTGACAATTACTACCTATTTAATTTTTTTCGGGAATCCACAATTGCACTGAATCCTAAATTCAGAATCTAGGTTGCTGAATTCCAGGTAGTCACTGGTATTTTGTTTTAAACAAAATAAACCCAAGGCATGAAGAAGTTCAGGTATTCTGGAGAGAGAATAAATCATTTGAAATACACAAATGGAAGCCTGAAACGTTCTTTTTTCTCTCTCTTTGTGCATTTTATTTTCCAAGGAAGATTTCGCTCAGATGGAGTATTCTGCTTTCTGAGAAGGTCGAAGAATTCTCTTGGGATCTCTTGAGGATCTGGTAGAAGGTACAGTGATTAAGTAACTCAGTCCAGATGAGGAGCCAAAAGTTTTTATGTACTTTTCCCAGGCTCCTTTCTTTTGCTCTCCCCTCCCACAATTCTTCACATTTTTAACCCTACGATCTCTCCAAGCACATGGATTTTCAAGAAGCATGCTCACCGGAGACAAAAAGGATTTATTTTACAAGGTAATCTAAATATCTTGGGGTATCCACCAGGCACAGAAAGGACTTCTGGCAGTGTGGAAATGTGCAGACCCAGGGAAGGGGAAGAAATTCTCAGACCAATGAAGAGTGATTCCTGACAGATTTGCAGAGACCTCAACCACGTTCTCAGGAAAAGGGATACGACTAAGTCTCTAACAAAGATTCATAGCATAACCATGCTAAAGGAAAACTGCTGAAAACACACACACACAAACAAAATGGGAGGAAAGGAAACGGAGGGGGAAAATGTAGATGACTTAGACTAGGTGTGTGCATGCTAAGTTGCCTTCAGACTCTGGGACTCTATGGACTATAGCCCTCCAGGCCCCTCTGTCCATGGGATTCTCCAGGCAAGAATACTGGAGTAGGGTGCCATTGGCTTCTCCAGGGGATCTTCCTGACCCAACAATTGAACCTGCCTCTATTCTCTCTCCCGCCTTGGCAAGCAAGTTCTTTACCACTAGTACTACCTGGGAAGCCCCAGATGACTTAGATTAGGTGAAATTTATATTAATGACATGCTAGGCAGGACTTGAAGGAATTGTATGACAAGCTGTGAAAATAAAATCTAAAAATAAATCTGAAGGAAGATACAGAATGTATCTTTTCAGGGAAGGTTTACAAACTAAGGAGATTGTGTTTCCTCATGAATAGAGATGGATTTCCAGCTGGGAATGATTCTATAGAACAAGTTATCAACAAATCCTTCTCTGATTAGGACACTCCCTTTTCTCCTGAACCGGAACAACACATACAGTGACAGGTGTTTGTGAATGTGTGTGTGTATGTGTGTGAACTGTTATCTAGATAAATGTGTACTATGTGTCATATTGATTTTCTGGTAGTTCCTTGCAAAGCATCCTGGGAATTCCAGACTTATGCTTTTCTGGAAGATCACAATCAAGTGTGTAGAAATCCAACTATATTTCAAACAATTCTTGGATTCTTTTTAAAATCAGGAAACAGCACCCCTGTATTATTTTTCTCCTCTTCTGGTAAGTTCCATTCATTAAACTGCTAGTATTTTAAAATTTTGACCTAATCCTCAAAATATCTCAGGAGGAAATGTGACAAGTGTTACCACTACAATTCTCCAGAGATTAAAGAGAATGCACTTACCAGGCCAGTGGTGGAAGTGAACATAAACACCAGATTTTGTTACTCACAGTTTAGTGAGAAATCCTTGACACAAGATCATTTTCTTGCCTCTAGAACTCAGAAATAAACTGTGCTTCATTTAAACTTTAAAACCTAAGTTTTCTTTAGCAAAAATAAAAAGAAACTATACTGTTAGAGGAATCAGAGATCAAATTGCCCACATCCATTGGATCATAGAAAAAATGAGAGAGTTCCAGAAAAACATCTACTTCTGCTTTATTGACTACCTCAAAGCCTTTGACTGTGTGGATCACAAAAAACTATGGAAAATTCTTCAAGAGTGGGAATACCAGACTGCCTGACCTGCCTCCTGAGAAAATGTATGCAGGTCAAGAAGTAAGAGTTAGAACTGGACATGGAACAACAGTCTGCTTCCAAATCAGGACAGGAGTACATCAAGTCTCTATATTGTCACCCTGCTTATTTAACATATATGCAAAGTACATCATGAGAAATGCTGGGCTGGAGGAAGCCCAAGCTGGAATCAAGATTGCCAGGAAAAATATCAATAATCTTAGATATGCAGATAATGCCACCCTTATGGCACAAAGTGAAGAAGAACTAAAGAGCCTCTTGATGAAAGTGAAAAAGGAGAGTGAAAGAGTTGGCTTAAAGCTCAACATTCAGAAAACGAAGATCATGGCATCTGGTCCCATCACTTCATGGCAAATAATTGGGATTTATGTTTTGGGGCTTTATGTTTTGGGGCTCCAAAATCACTACAGATGGTGATGCAGCCATGAAATTTTAAAAGACGCTTGGTCCTTGAAAGAAAAGTTTTGACTAACCTAGACTGCATATTAAAAAGCAGAGACAAAGGTCTGTCTAGTCAAAGCTATGGTTTTTCCAGTAGTCTCATGTATGGATGTGAGAGTTAGACTATAAAGAAAGCAGAGTGCCAAAGAGTTGATGCTTTTGAACTGTGGTGTTGGAAAAGACTCTTGAAAGTCCCTTGGACTGCAAGGAGATCCAACCAGTCCATCCTAAAGGAAATCAGTCCTAAATATTCATTGGAAGGACTGATGCTGAAGCTGAAACTCCAATACTTTGGCCACCTGATGCGAAGAACTGACTCATTGGAAGACTCTGACGCTGGGAAAGATTAAAGGCAGGAGGAGAAGGGGATGACAGAGAATGAGATGGTTGGATGGCATCACAGATGCAATGGACACGAGTCTGAGCAGGCTCCAGGAGTTGGTGATGGACAGGGAAGCCTGGCGTGCTGCAGTCCATGGGGTCACAAAAAGTCAGGCTGAGTGACTAAACTGAGCTGATACTGTTAGATTCCTTTTTGCACACAGCACCAAATTATTCCCTCAATTCAGTGAAGAAAAAAGATACAATCTCATTCAGTTGGCATTAAATAAATAAAAATAACCTCAATTTGGGTCAGTTATGAAGTAAAAAGTGCTTCTTCCACCTGAATACTCTTCTTCTTTCCCTTCTTGCCCATCTAGGTTATTTGCTACAAATGGACACGAGTCTGAGCAGGCTCCAGGAGTTGGTGATGGACAGGGAAGCCTGGCGTGCTGCAGTCCATGGGGTCACAAAAAGTCAGGCTGAGTGACTAAACTGAGCTGATACTGTTAGATTCCTTTTTGCACACAGCACCAAATTATTCCCTCAATTCAGTGAAGAAAAAAGATACAATCTCATTCAGTTGGCATTAAATAAATAAAAATAACCTCAATTTGGGTCAGTTATGAAGTAAAAAGTGCTTCTTCCACCTGAATACTCTTCTTCTTTCCCTTCTTGCCCATCTAGGTTATTTGCTACAGAAATGGGTGTTACTACCATTCCCATTTTACAGATGAGGAAATTGCCTTGAGAGTGTTGAGTAAATTGTGCAATGTCACAGGCCAGTAAATAAGGAAGAGCAGTGTCCACACCCAAGGCTGTGCAAAGTTCAGATCTCTTTCACAGGCTCACAAACCGACCATCTGCTGCCTTTCTTATAATTAAACTCTTCATCAAGTCTGACCCCTTCCAGGCTTATCTGTACTGCAGTAAGGACTTTTTTCAGAATGAACACTCCATCAGGGTAAGGACTTGGTTTACTTTGTTCAGAACTACAGGTTAGCAGGTAGTAGATGCTCTGCAGTTACTGAAACCCTCTCAGAAGAGCTCCCCACTTGGAGTTAATGCTCTGTAGTCACCATCTTGAAATCCTTAATAATTTAACCTTTGAATTTTTGTTTTATGGATGATGACGTCTGATGGGACAATGAAACTTGGGCAGGGCACTTGGACTCTCAGCTCAGCTCATGTGGCATGGCAGCCCTGGAAGACTGTGTGCAAAGTGTTCAGAGGCCAGGCCAGAAAGGGCCGGGCTTCACAGGCCTGAATGTGAGTGGATATGTGAAAGCAGTCACATGTGAACCAGTGGGAGTCACTGGAAACAGGCCAAACCAGAAATGGCATGTGGATTCCTAAAAGCAATCAAACTGACTCTTAAAAACTCTATTGGCTAAATAATAACTATCTACAAGTAAACTTGTCCATTGAAGCCACCAGTCCTCATGTGGGAGACATCACCTAGACGTCCCTAAAGTGGCCTGTTCTAGCTCTGATTGTCAAGAAACTCGGGGGTATAGAGTACTTTCTTAATTCTACCCACATTCTACTGGTCTGGACTCAGTCACAAGGTGCTACTTAACTGCAGAGGAATTTGGGAGCTCACATGAACTCTTCCTTCTAGCAAGGTCCTTTCTGAAATTCAGATGGGCATGAGATTTAAATACAAGCAACGGTCAGTGAATGGTCTGGTTTTGAGTCTATCGCCTACATTTGAAATTTGTTCTACCCTAAGTTTAAATCCTGCTATGAAACTTTATGAGCTGTATGACCTTAGGCAACTTATTTAATCTCCCCTCAGTTCATTTCCATCTACCCATGTGCCAAGAAAAAAAAAATAAGCAGGAGTCTTGCTGCTGCATTGGGATAGTCTTTGCTAGTACAGTAAAGATTGTGTAACGTTTTCTTTGTATATATGATGACTGGCACCTAGAGGACCTTCTATAATATTCTGTAAATATTTTCCAAATGGGGAAAATAAATGAAGTGGCGTTAATTGCATTCCTGTAGCAAAACAAAAGTTCTGATCCAAATATATTTAAATTGAGAGGACATGCTAAAAATAAAATAAGCTACAAGTATATAGGCGGCGGAGGCGGCCGCCGCACTTGAGCTACCCAACATCGCTGGGAGAAGCCACCTTGCCCCTGAGGCCAGGAGCGGCAGCTGAAAGGAGCCACCCACGCCCGAGTCCAGGGCCAGCGGCCGGGAGGAGCAACCCGAGGAGTGGAGGCTGGGCAGGCACAGGAGGGCCTAAAGGAGCTATCCTACGTTGAAGGTCAGGAACGGTGGTGGTAAGGAGATACCCCTCGTCCAAGGTAAGGTGCAGTGGCTGTGCTTTGCTGGAGCAGCCGTGAAGAGATACCCCACGCCCAAGGTAAGAGAAACCCAAGTAAGATGGTAGGTGTTGCAAGAGGGAATCAGAGGGCAGACACACTGAAACCATACTCACAGAAAACTAGTCAATCTAATCACACTAGGACCACACCCTTGTCTAACTCAATGAAACCAAGCCATGCCTGCGGGGCAACCCAAGATGGGCGGGTCATGGTGGAGAGGTCTGACAGAATGTGGTCCACTGGAGAAGGGAATGGCAAGCCACTTCAGTATTCTTGCCTTGAGAACCCCATGAACAGTATGAAAAGGCAAAATGATAGGATACCAAAAGAGAAACTCCCCAGGTCATTAGGTGCCCAATATGCTACTGGAGATCAGTGGAGAAATAACTCCAGACAGAATGAAGGGATAGAGCCAAAGCAAAAACAATACCAAGAATGTGGTCCACTGGAGAAGGGAATGGCAAGCCACTTCAGTATTCTTGCCTTGAGAACCCCATGAACAGTATGAAATCATCTATAGTTCAGTAAATTTTGAAAAAGAAAAACTTAATTGTACACCAATGATATCACCTCAGAGAGAAAAATAATTCAAATAATTTTGAGTATACATTTCTCACCGTATACATTTAGTGAGATATGATTTGAAGACAAATAGAACTACAATTAAATCTTAAAATTTCACTTAGAAGATTTGTTGTTGGTAGTGATATTGGTGTTGTAACTCTGAAACTCTTGTGCGTGACATAGGGAAGAGAAAATAACTGAGACTGAAACCTCAGAGTTTTCTCTGCAAGAGTAAGAAAATAAAATATGGAATTGGGCAAAGTGAGGAAAGACCTTGTGATGTTTGATTAAATTGGAGGGGTCTATGTAAACTGATGGGTTTTGTTTTGATTTATTTTTTATAATTTTATTTATTTATTTTTAGCTGAACTAGGTCTTCCTTGCTTCGCAGGCTTTTCTCTAGTTCAGTGAGCGGGGGCTACTTCCTCTCTAGTTGGAGTGCACCGGCTTCTCGTTTCGATGGCGTCTCTTGCTGCGGTGCAGTAGTTGCAGCGCCTGGGCTCAGTAGTTGCGATTCCCAGGCTCCAGAGTACAGGCTCAATAGTTAGGGTGAACACGGCTCAGTAGCTAGGGCAAACACGTTTAGTTGCTCCGCGGCATGTGGGATCTTCCTGGACCAGGGATTGAACCTGTTGTCCTCCGCAGTGGCAGGCAGATTCTTTACCATTGAGCCACCAGGGAAGCTCCTGTTTTTTCTTTTCCTAGCTTTGCCATTGAAAAGGCCTAGAAGCAATGACAACTCAGAACAGTTTCTGTGTATTATTCTCCACTATGAAGAACCAGAACTCCTTAAAGAAATGGCTGAATTCAGGTCTGGGGCAGAGAAAGCACAAGGTAAGCCTGCAGTGTTTGTTTGTGCCAGAAAGCAAGGAACTGTTCAAAGACTACTGGGAACAAAAGGACAAAGGAAACAATGTGAAGGGTCTCCCATTGTCCAGATTTGAGGCAATATGGGAATCAAACAGCATAATGATGGGAAAGTGTTATAATATACTGAGTGTTTTTTTTTAATTCCACAAGTTCACACTGATATGAGAGTAAGAGGGAAAAAAGCAGATGCTGCTGATGCCCTGTTCCACCTCACCCTCACAACCCACTTGCGTTTTTTTTTCTAGCCACAATTCACATCACCCTGACAATTCCCATCTTCTTGCCTGTTTTCTTTATCCTCTTCTTGAGATCTTTCTTAGGGACCACTTACAGTACATGGCTTCTGAGGGATGAGGAAGGTGGGATCATTAATACCTCCAGGACAGGTCTTAAGTAACGTGTGTTGAGGTTAGTGAGACAATTCTAAAGCATTCCATGTGGTTTCTCCATGGGACAGAACCCCAGTTATCCACAGCAGAACTGTTCATTGATACACTGTTTACTAACTTTTCTCCTTATCCTAACTTTCCCCATTTTCTCTGTTCCTCCAGTATCATCTCCCAAATAAATACTGACAACCAAGTTCCTGTGTCAGAGACTGATTTGAAAGACACAAAAAGTAAAAGAGTTAAAGAGGCTAGATAAAGGGGGAAAGGGTAACCTCACTTTATAGAAAGAATGCCTGCTAATACATATAAAAGGAATAATAGAATTGGGAAAATCACCATTTTGCAACCTCAAATTAAAATTTGATTCAGGCAAGAACTATTATTAATTTATGTTTAAATTATTATGAAAGGTTAATGAGGAACAAGATATTCACAGTCTCAAAATATCACCCCTCAGTTTACTTAATGATTACAAGGAGACATACATGTTATGTGGAGGGACCGGCCACCACCTCTAACAAGTGTGTTAGTCTGCTGGGGCTGCTATAACAAAATACCATAGACTGAGTAGCTTGAACAACAGAAATGTATCTTCACCTTTCTGCAGGCTGGGAAGTCAAAATGAAGGTTCTGGCCAGTTTGGTTCCTGGTCAGATCTCTTCTCCTGACTTGTACATGGTCACCTGCTTGCTGTATCCTCACATGAAAGGGAGAGAGAGACTGTGNGGAGGCCTGGCATGCTGCGATTCATGGGGTTGCAAAGAGTCGGACACGACTGCGCGACTGAACTGAACTGACAAGGATATATTGTACAAGTGGGGAACATAACTGATGTTTTATAACTATAAGCAGAGTATAACCTTTAAAAATTGTGAACCACTATATTGTACACTTGTAACATATAGTACTGTGCATCAACTATACTGCAATAAGAAAAAATAAAATGAGAAGCGGTGTTGTTTATAGAAAATGAGAATTCAGGGAGTTGACTGGAACTGTTGATTTGTGTTTGTTCTCTGACCCAGCGACTAAGTGGAAGATGTGTGTACAAAGTCAATCTTCTCTACCTCATTCACTTTTCCTCTTTTAGTGAATTGCTTTTCTCTGTATTAGATTCCTTTCTGTTTATGTTTGTCCATTCTCCAAAGAATATGCCAAAGGTTTTCCAAATTTTGATCCTGCCCTTTTTGTGGTGTCATCAACTGTCTTGAAAACACTTCTACTCTGCAAGATATTAATGGCTCAGCAGAGCATAATAAACTTCAGCTTGGATTTAGGACAGAACAAATGTCAAACAGATATAAACTTCAGTGACACATCTTTCATAAAATAAGCAGTCCCCTAAACAGGAAGAATACAAATGCAGTACCCTTTATCCTAGTGGCAGATATTTACCTTAATCTATACATACTCGAGTGTGCCAGAATTAATCCCTTTGCATTTTCCCATTTCCTTTAAATCATTTTTATTTTTTCCTCTAAATGTTCATTCTACTGCCTGGTGCAAAGTTTCATTTTGGACTTTACTGAAGCCTGAAACTGCTTCTGAGATAAAACCAGAAAACAGGAGAATTAGGAGTCAGAACCAGGAGAAGGTCCTCTAATGTCTAGCTTATCCCAGTTTCCTCCTGAGTTTCTCATTACTCAAACCAAAGTCCAGACGCTGCCGGCTTCGCTGTCATGCCTGTGCATAGGGCATCTTTGCCTGTGCTCAATGCCTCAGTGGTCCAGCCTTCCAAAGACTCTGTGGGTCAACCCATATGGAGCTTTGTCTGTGTAGAGGTGTTCAGGGAGTTGAGGGTGGGAGTTGCTGGTGGTAAGGAGTACAATAAATGACTATTAGTAAGGTTTGGTGTCACTGCCTTGATTAGTTCTAAGGTACCATCAGTTTTATTCAGATTGTTTTTGCAAGCTCGACATAGTAACTGTACAGGCAGACATCAGCTAAATTAATCTTGCCAAGGAGTTCTTTAGACAAATTCCATAGCTCCCAAGGATCTAAGTTCACACTGTGGTGAGAAGAAGTCTCAGTATAAACTATACAATGTTAAAGCGGGGAAACCCAATGCCCATTGGGAGGGGGTAAGCACAAGCCCAGCATGAGCAAAGAGCCTAAAGAACCTTTAACCTGGACCTTCCCTGATGCACCAGTAGTTAAGAATCCACTTGCAATGCAGGGGTCAGGTATCGCAACTAAGACTTGATGCAACCAAATGATTAAATAAATGAATAAAAAAGAACTTTTACCCAACACCTAAACTTGGATTCCATGAGTTCAACACTCCCACTTGCTTTTCTGCTTCATTTCACTCATTTGTCACGAGAATTACAATTATCTAGTTATATGGCATTACTGTTACCTAATCTAATTATAGTTGTCAGCTCTAAACACCAAAGTAGTAGGAACAGACTTCAGAATCTCAGACATTGCTTTCTTTACCCACAAAATAAATGTGGCCAATTCATAAAGAGTCAAAACTACTTTTCACAAGCATGTTGGATTTCAACCATTACCAAATGTTGTTGTGTAAAAATCTCACTAAAATTAGATTTCACACCCTGGATCACTTGGTAGTAGTAATAAGAACAACAATACTTTATATGTAGCAAAGCAACTATACACAAGCCAATGTGGTAATCATCACAGCTCAGAGGAATAAAGATAAAATAGGGCTTCCCTGCTGGCACAGTGGATGGGAATCTGCCTGCCAATGCAGGGGACATGGGTTGGATCCCTGGTCCAGGAAGATTCCACAAGCCACAGAGCAACTAGCTTATGGGCCGCAACTACTGAGCCCGAGCTGTAGAGTCTACACCCTGCAGCTACTGGGCTCATGTGTTGCAACTGAAGCCTGTGCGCTGGAGCCTGTGCATTACAGTGAAGAATAGCTCCCACTTGCTGCAACTAGAGAAAGTCCGCACACAGCAACAAAAACCCAGCTCAACCAACACACTAATTAATTTTTTAAAAAATTATAAAAGGAAAAGATAAAATGGCTTATTATTAATCCCATTTTCTGGGAGGGAACCCTGAGAAATTATGTAATTTGTCCAATGTCATATATTTATTGGGCTTCCTCGGTGGCTCAGATGGTAAAGAATCTGTCTCCTGATTTGAGGACCAAAACCCAGCTTTCAGTCCTTATTGTTCTCTCTTTATGTGCATTTTGACTGTACTAAATTATATTGTTTTTATTTTCCCATTAGCTCAAGGACAACATCTTAGTAGAACACCTGCATTTAATATTCTTTCCACAAACTCTTCAGAGTATGTTCATTAGAATACAGGTTTTTTTTTGGTCAACAGTTAACCCTTTGGACTGCCTCTCAGAAAAGCAAAGGCAAGCCAGTGGAATTGTTTCTCTCTCTGTGGGATTTCCCAGGCAAGACTACTGGAATGGGTTGCCATTTTCTTCTCCAGGGATCTTCCCAATCCAGGGATAGAACCCAGGTCCCCCACACTGCAAGCAGATTCTTTACCATCTGAGCCACCAAGGAAGCCCCTTTCTTTTTTGGCTTTTTTCAGCTCTTTGGTCTGCTCAGGAAAGCAAAGGCAAGTTGGTACAGATCTGGAACTGACATTTTTTAGTAGCTAGGGAATAGAAATTACTTTGTATTTCTGCAGAATGAATCAATTGCAGTCAAGATAGACCATTGGAGCAAACTTCATCAGTCTTTAAGCACCAGCCATTTTCAGAAAACAGAACGGAGAAGGAGTCAGTCACTGAGACGGTAGGTTTATGCCATAACCTTGATTACGCATCAATAAGATAGAGAAAGCTCAGGAAGTCCAGATTCTAACCAGTTTTCAGGGCCTAACAAAGACCTGGAGTCTGAGCATAGTGGGAAGACCAAGGGAATATGTCTTTTGATGGAAAATGTGGGTGGAGGGCAATGCAAGAGTTCATAGGTAGGTCTACAAATAGGTCCTTTTCAAGGAAATAGGACAGCAAGATGGGGTGCATCATAAGAAAATGGCTTAAGCCAAGATTTCTGTCTTTAGTCCCTTATAGTCTATTAAGGAACATATGACACAGGAAGCAGGTGTTACAGCCAGGACTGCAACATAAGCAATCTAGCTTCAGAGTTCCCTGGCACTTAATGGCCCATGGCATTATTGGCAAGGCCATTAAGAGAAGTGCTAATTGAGCACTACTCAGGAACAGAAAGAGAGAGGCAGGCTTAGGCCATTCTGCCTGGAAGGAATAAGGAAAGCTTCACAGAGAGTGAGTGAGTTTGAACTGGGCTTGGATAGAAGAAAATTTTGATTGTTAGAGAATAGAATGTGAATAATGGAAAAAACCCACCTAAAATAGTTTAGGCAAAACAAAAGTGTTTTGGCTTGCATGTCTGAAAAATCTAGAGATAGTTTTGGCTTTGAGCTTCGCTTGATCAAGCTTTCTAATAGCATTGTAGAGGAGGAAAAGAAAGCTTTTCCCTCTACTTCCTAGGTTCTCCAGCTGGAGCCAACAAATTAGACTGAAACACACATGCACGCACGCACACACGAAGATTAACAAGAGAAAAACAGAGTGTATTAATATGTGCAGTGTGCTTGTAGTTGGTGAAACTCAGTGATGGGTAACTCAAAAGGGTGATTAGAACTTGAGGCTTATAGAGCATCTTAACAAAGAACAATGCATCTGTAGAGACGTGACAAGAAAATGGAAAAGGTTTTAGGCTTCCAAGGGCAGCAAACTCTTGGAAGGTAAATATAGGAAAACTAATGGAGGAGGGTTTGTTTGTGCAAGTCCATCTTGATTCCAAGTTTCCATCTTCTTCATGGCCTTAAAACTTCCCCCTAAAGAGATATACGCAGCTTTGTTTCTCAGCAGTTTCTGCCTTTAGTCAGAGAAGGTTTCTTTCAGCATGTGTTGACTCTCATTTTCCTCCAACTCAAAATAACCTTGATGCCAAAATGGCATACCTGAGGATGGCATATTTTGGTTCCCCCACTGTATTTTCGGGACCTGGTTTCTCTCTCTCTCAACTTTCCTTTTGGCCATCTTCACCCCACCCTCAGGGGACCCTCTTCTCCTAGTACTAAGATGGCTGCTGTAGACCAATTGCTGGGCAGACTGTCTCCAGGACTGCATACTTAATCACTGCACCAGACTTCCTCTTATGTAAAGGAGCCTAAACTATCCTGAGGAGAGAAGGTTCGGTGTGGAAATAATAAATCAATTGCCTCTGTCAGAGGTTAAAGCGTCTGCCTGCAATGCAGGAGACCTGGGTTCAATCCCTGGGTTGGGAAGATCCTCTGGAGAATGAAATGGCAACCCACTCCAGTACTCTTGCCTGGAAAATCCCATGGACGGAGGAGCTTGGTGGGCTACAGTCCGTGGGGTCGCAAAGAGTCGGACATGACTGAGTGACTTCACTCACTCACTCACTCATATGTTTCTGTACCCCTATATTCAGTTCAGTTCACTTGCTCAGTTGTGTCCGACTCTGCCACCCCATGGACTGCCGCATGCCAGGCTTCACTGTGCATCACCAACGCTCAAAGCTTGCTCAAACTTAGGTCCATTGAGTCAGTGATGCATCCAAACATCTCATCCTCTGTTGTCCCCTTCTCCTCCTGCCTTCAATCTTTCCCAGCATCAGGGTCTTTTCTAGTGAGTCAGTTCTTCATATTAGGTGGCCAAAGTATTGGAGCTTCAGCATCAGTCCTTCCAATGAATATTTAGGACTGATTTCCTTTAGGATGGACTGGTTGGATCTCCTTGCAGTCCAAGGGACTCTCAAGAATCTTCTCGAACACCTCAGTTCAAAAGCATCAATTCTTCAGCACTTAGCTTTCTTTTTAGTCCAACTCTCATATCCATCCATGACTATGGAATAACCATAGCTTTCCCTGGACAGACCTTTGTTTGCAAAGTAATGTCTCTGCTTTTTAATGTGCTCTCTAGGTTGGTCATAGCTTTTCTTCCAAGGAGCAAGTGTATTTTAATTTCACGGCTGCAGTCACCATCTGCAGTGATTTTGGAGCCTAAGAAAATAAAGTCTGTCACTGCTTCCATTGTTTCCCCATATATTTGCCTAGAAGTGATGGGACCAGATGCCATGATCTTCGTTTTTTGAATGTTGAGTTTTAAGTCAGCTTTTTCACTCTCCTCTTTCACTTTCATCAAGAGGCTCTTTAGTTCCTCTTCACTTTCTGCCATATGGGTGGTGTCATCAGCATACCTGAGGTTATTGATATTTCTCCCAGCAATCTTGATTTTAGCTTGTGCTTCATCCAGCCTGACATTTGGCCTAATGTACCCTGCACAGAAGTTAAATAAGCAAGGTGACAATATACAGCCTTGATGTACTCCTTTCTTGATTTGGAGCCTGTCTATTGTTCCTAGCTCAGTTCTAACTGTTGCTTCTTGACCTGCATACAGACTTCTCAGGAGGCAGGTCAGGTGGTTTGGTATTCCCATCTCTTTAAGAATTTTTCACAGTTTTTTGTTATCCGCACAATCAAAGCTTTGGAATAGTCTTTAAAATAGAAGTAGATGTTTTTCTAGGACTCTCTTGTTTTTATTTAGATTGTCTAAGCAAATATTGTGATTATTTTGAGTCTAATATTACAATATCTGTATTCTATATTCTCTAGCCTCAAGCTACTTTTCCTTAGATAGGTGTGTGGTTGGGTGGGAACTGCACCTATTTGACTGGGAACCAGCTGAAAAATGGTTTCCCTGCCCAGAATGATTCCAAACTTCCATGCCCCCCAAGAGAAACACATTCAGAGCTATCCAGTGGGAAACCAGAGTTCCTGTCAATGAAGTCTGGAGGTCACAAGTCAGACCAATTGATTACGTGTTGTGATAAATTTGTAGGCAAAACAATAGTCAATTGCTTGAGAATTAGTTTGATGAGTTGAAATTAGGCTTTGAGAATTTACAATTGTTGAGTTACAAACAAACAAACAAACAGATTTACATTAGTTGAGTTCAAACAAACTCTGTGCATGGTAGAATTCTGTAACTAGTTTTTATTTGCTCATTTTGCACACGTGTGCATGCTAAGTCTCTTCAGTTGTGCCCGACTCTTTGAGACCCTACAAACTGTAGCCCACCAGGCTCCTCTGCCCATGGGATTCTCCAGGCAAGAATATTGGAGTGGGTTGCCATGCCTTCATCCAGGGGACCTTCCCAATGCAGGGATCGAACCAGCATCTCCTGTGTCTTCTGCATTGGCAGGCAGGCTCTTTACAACTAGCACCACTAGGGAAGCCCTTTGCACACGCTGATTATCTAATAATGCCAGATTCAGTTCAGTTCAGTTCAGTCGATCAGTCATGTCCAACTCTTTGCAGCCCCATGAATCACAGCACGCCAGGCCTCCCTGTCCATCACCAACTCCCGGAGTTCACCCAAACTTGTGTCCATAGAGTCGGTGATGCCATCCAGCCATCTCATCCTCTATCGTCCCCTTCTCCTCCTGCCCACAATCCCTCCCATCATCAGAGTCTTTTCCAATGAGTCAACTCTTCCCATGAGGTGGCCAAAGTATTGGAGTTTCAGCTTTAGCATCATTCCTTCCAATGAACACCCAGGACTGAACTCCTTTAGAATGGACTGATTGGATCTCCTTGCAGTCCAAGGGACTCTCAAGAGTCTTCTCCAATACCACAGTTCAAAAGTATCAATTCTTCGGTGCTCAGTTTTCTTCACAGTCCGACTCTCACATCCATACATGACTAATGGAAACACAATAGCCTTGACTAGACAGCCCTTTGTTGGCAAAGTAATGTCTCTGCTTTTCAATATGCTATCTAGATTGGTCATAGCTTTCTTTCCAAGGAGTAAGCTCGGAAAGACGCCTGCGGCCTACGTAGGTGGGGATTGGCATCCCATGTAAGCCAAGTTATTCAGCCCCTTTTTCTGCTAACTTCCTAATCTCTCTCTATCTGTAATTGGATAAGTTCTTTCCTAGTACGCCGACTCCGTCTCCACTTTCGAATCACCCTGGATCCACCGGGGCTGGACCCCGGCAGCCTTTCTTTGAGATTGGAATGAAAACTGACCTTTTGCAGTCCTGTGGCCACTGCTCAGTTTTCCAGATTTGCTGGCACATTGAGTGCAGCACTTTCACAGCATCATCTTTCAGGATTTGAAATAGCTCCACTGGAATTCCATCACCTCCACTAGCTTTGTTCGTAGTGATGCTTTCTAAGGCCCACTTGACTTCACATTCCAGGATGTCTGGCTCTAGGTGAGTGATCACACCATCGTGATTATTTTGGTCGTGAAGATCTTTTTTGTATAGTTCTTCTGTGTATTCTTGCCACCTCTTCTTAATATCTTCTGCTTCTGTTAGGTCCGTACCATTTCTGTCCTTTATTGAGCCCATCTTTGCATGAAATGTTCCCTTGGTATCTCTGTTTCCTAGAAGAGATCTCTAGTCTTCCCCATTCTGTTGTTTTCCTCTATTTCTTTGCATTGATCGCTGAGGAAGGCTTTCTTATCTCTCCTTGCTATTCTTTGCAATTCTGCATTCAGATACTTATATCTTTCCTTTTCTCCTTTGCTTTTCACTTCTCTTCTTTTCAAAGCTATTTGTAAGGCGTCCTCAGACAGCCATTTTGCTTTTTTGCATTTCTTTTCCATGGGAATGGTCTTGATCCCTGTCTCCTGTACAGTGTCACTAACCTCCATCTATAGTTCTTCAGGCAGTCTGTCTATCAGATCTAGTCCCTTAAATCTATTTCTCACTTCCACTATATAATCATAAGGAATTTGATTTAGGTCATACTTGAATGGTCTAGTGGTATTCCCCACTTTATTCAATTTAAGTCTGCATTTGGCCATAAGGAGTTCATGATCTGAGCCACGTCAGCTCCCGGTCTTGTTTTTGCTGATTGTATAGAGCGTCTCCATCTTTGGCTGCAAAGAATATAATCAATCTGGTTTTGATGTTGGCCATCTGGTGATGTCCATGTGTAGAGCCTTCTCTTGTGTTGTTGGAAGATGGTGTTTGCTATGATCAGTGTGTTCTTTTGGCAAAACTCTATTAGCCTTTGCCCTGCTTCATTCTGTACTCCAAGGCCAAATTTGCCTGTTACTCCAGGTGTTTCTTGACTTCCTACTTTTGCATTCCAGTCCCCTGTAATGAAAAGGACGTCTTTTTTGGGTGTTAGTTCTAAAAGGTCTTGTAGGTCTTCGTAGAACCGTTCAACTTCACTTCTTACTGTCTTAATGTAAAGTACACAGATGTGTAGAGTCTTGCCTGTTTTTTTCATTCTAATGCATAAAGCATTCTCCTGCACAATGTCACGAACCTTTGTCCATATTCTAAAGACTTTTTAATGGGCCTAATCATTTTTCAACCAGTCCATTCTGAAGGAGATCAGCTCTGGGATTTCTTTGTAAGGAATGATGCTAAAGCTGAAGTTCCAGTACTTTGGCCACCTCATGCAAAGAATTGACTCATTGGAAAAGACTCTGATGCTGGGAGGGATTGGGGGCAGGAGGAGAAGGGGATGACAGAGGATGAGATGGCTAGATGGCATCACTGACTCGATGGACGTGAGTCTGAGTGAACTCCGGGAGTTGGCAATGGACAGGGAGGCCTGGCATGCTGCGATTCATGGGGTCACAAAGAGTCGGACACGACTGAGTGACTGAACTGAACTGAATCATTTTTTTACCCCATTTTGTAGTAGTTTTCTTTCATCTACAAAGAAGAGCACCTATCTGTCAACATTTTCTCACAAAAAAAAGAGAAAAATTTTTTTGTGTTTCCACAAACAGGGAACCAGTTATGCCAAGTGCTAATGACACAGTTTCTGATCTCCAGTGGGCAAACCAAAGAGACAGGAATGACTGGTCACTATGGAATCACAGTTGAGAGTAAATTCAAAGGCTTACTTTGGAATTTCAGAACATGCTTCCCCTCTTACTGTACTGAAAATCTGTCATCTGGCACTATGTGGTGAATTCCTTTAAACAATGATGAGTTTCTCCCTCACCTAACACTTAGAAGTGGAATTTATTTATAATCCTGGCTGTGTCCACAGAGAACTTCAGGGAGGGCAAAGCCTGCTTCTAGACTTACAGGAATGAGGTTTGATCCCAACTTCCACCACTTACCAGCTGTATAAACAAGGCAAGTATCTCCCTTCTTTAAATCTCGGATTCAGTTCAGTTCAGTTCAGTCGCTCAGTCGTGTCCAATTCTTTGTGACCCCATGAATCACAGCACGCCAGGCCTCCCTGTCCATCACCAACTCCCGGAGTTCACTCAGACTCATGTCCATTGAATCAGTGATGCCATCCAGCCATCTCATCCTCTGTCATCCCCTTCTCCTCCTGCCCACAATCCCTCCCAGCATCAGAGTCTTTTCCAATGAGTCAATTCTTTGCATGAGGTGGCCAAAGTACTGGAGTTTCAGCTTTAGCATCATTCCTTCCAAAGAAATCCCAGAGCTGATCTCCTTCAGAATGGACTGGTTGGATCTCCTTGCAGTCCAAGGGACTCTCAAGAGTCTTCTCCAACACCACAGTTCAAAAGCATCAATTCTTTGGCACTCAGCTTTCTTCACAGTCCAACTCTCACATCCATACATGACCACAGGAAAAACCATAGCCTTGACTAGACAGACCTTAGTCAGCAAAGTAATATCACTGCTTTTGAATATGCTATCTAGGTTGGTCATAACTTTCCTTCCAAGGAGTAAGCGTCTTTTAATTTCATGGCTTCAATCACCATCTGCAGTGATTTTGGAGCCCCCCAAAATAAAATCTGACCCTGTTTCTACTGTTTCCCCATCTATTTCCCATGAAGTGATGGGACCGGATGCCATGATCTTCATTTTTGGATTACTGGAATTTAAAATGGAGACTGAAGTGGCACCAGATGTAGCAGTCATTGAAAAATAATAAGGTGATAAGACTATGCCACCCCAAATATGCCACTTTGGCATAAGGATTATTTTGAGCTCAAGTCAGTTGAGGAAACAAACCCAGAACAAAGAAAGCTGTCTAGCTTTGTCTAACTTGCATGAAAGCAGGACATAAATTTCCCTCATGATGGTGTCCTTCCTGCCCAACACTCTCATACCAGGAGGGGCAGAGTGATTCTTAATCACTAGAGACAACTCTGGAC
The DNA here is from genome assembly GCA_006408695.1 of Aepyceros melampus. Classification (NCBI taxonomy): domain Eukaryota; kingdom Metazoa; phylum Chordata; class Mammalia; order Artiodactyla; family Bovidae; genus Aepyceros; species Aepyceros melampus. Next base: position 125,626 of record SJXQ01005767.1, read on the forward strand.
TCTTAGCTCACAGCACTGAGAAGAATCTGCCTTACAAACCTTACTAAGATGAACAAACTCATCTTCTATTGGCTTTCTCAGCTATTTCCATCTCCACCATTCACTACTCCTGGAAGCTCAAATCCTTTTTTTGGTCATGTCTTCACATTTACCACTCTATGTTAAGATGGTACATAAGCCTCCATGTGTATGTGCCTCTTTGGAGCTTTCACTTCGTTTCTGTGAAAAGTGAAAATGTTGGTCACTCAGTCATGTCTGACTCTTTGCAACTCCAAGGAACAGGCCCCTACCAGGCTCCAATATCCATGGAACCTCTAGGCAAGAATACTGGAGGGGGTTGCCATTCCCTTCTCCAGGGGATCTTCCAGACCCAGGGATCGAACCCAGGTCCCTTGCACAGCAAGTGGATTCTTTATTATCTGAGTTGTGAGACCTCCTCTACTCATTTCAAAGGTTCATAAAACATTTTCTCCTGCTAATCTGTCTTTTATCAGTTTCTTTTTCTGGGTCTCAGTCACCAAACCTAACAGGGTAGAGGAAAATGTTTTTTCCCTCCCCAATCAATATCTCATATTCAAAAAGTTTTGTTTTTATCCTGTAAAGGTATGTGCTCAAATTTGCTGGTTTCTTCATGTTCAAGAAATACAAAGAATTGGAAATTTTAAAAATTATCCTTGATTCACTTCTGGCTAATGCTACTTTTTATTAAAGTTGCCTCTAAATTGGCTTCAGCAGGCCTATGAAGCAAATTATCATTATCTCTTTTATAACCTTTCTTTATATTTAACATTTATTAGTAGCTTACTATCTGCTGAGCCATCAGTGTAAGTGAAGCACTTCCACTATCCCTATCTTACAGATGAGGAAACCAAGACTCAGAGATGTGAAGTAACTTCCTCTAGATTGCATAGCCTGCATGACTAATTATTCTGACAAAACATGGTCCACTAGGCCCAATAGAGAAGGGAATGGCAGACCACTTCAGTATTCTTGCCTTGAGAACCCCGTGAACAGCATGAAAAGGCAAAAAGATAGGACACTGAAAGAGGAACTCCCCAGGTCAGTAGGTGCCCAATATGCTACTGGAGAAGAGTGGAGAAATAGCTCCAGAAAGAATGACGAGATGGAGCCAAAGCAAAAACAAAGCCCAGTTGTGGATGTGACTGGTGATGGAAGTAAATTCTGATGCTGTAAAGAACAATATTGCATAGGAGTCTGGAATGTTAGGTCCATCAATCAAGGTAAATTGGAAGTGGCCAAACATAAGATGGCAAGAGTGAACATCAACATTTTAGGAATCAGTGAACTAAAATGGACTGAAATGGGTGTATTTATTCAGATGACAATTCAATCTACTACTGTGGGCAAGAAACCCTTCAAAAAAATGGAGTAGCCCTTATAGTCAACAAAAGAGTCCAAAATGCAGTACTTGGGTGCAATCAAAAACAACAAAATGATCTGTTTGTTTCCAAGGGAAATCATTCAATATCACAGTAATCCAAGTTTATGCCCCAACAACTAATGCCAAAGAAGCTGAAGTTGAATGGTTCTGTGTTAACCTATAAGATCTTCTAGAACCAACACCAGAAAAAGATGTCCTTTTCATCATAAGGGACCGGAATACAAAAGTAGGAAGTCAAGAGATACCTGGAGTAACAGGCAAGTTTGGCCTTGGAGTACAAAATGAAGCTGGGCAAAGCTAACAGAGTTTTGCCAAGAGAACTCACTGGTCATAGCAAACACCCTCTTCCAACAACACATGGAGGAGAAGACTCTACACATGGACATCACCAGATGGTCAACACTGAAATCAGATTGATTATATTCTTTACAGCCAAAGATGGAGAAGCTCTATACAGTCAGCAAAAACAAGACTGAGAGCTGACTGTGGCTCAGATCATGAATTCCTTATTGCAAAATTCAGATAAAATTGAAGAAAGTAGGGAAGACCACTAGACCATTGAGGTATGACCTAAATCAAATCCCTTACAATTATTCAATGGAAATGACAAATAGATTGAAGGGATTAGACCTGATAAGAGTACCTGAAAAACTATGAACAGAGGTTCATGACATTGTACAGGAAGCAGTGATCAAGACCATCCCCAAGAAAAAGAAATGCAAAAAGGTAAAATGGTTGTCTGAGGAGGCCTTACAAATAGCTGAGAAAAGAAGAGAAGATAAAAGCAAAGGAGAAAAGAAAAGATATACCCATCTGAATGCAGAATTCCAAAGGACAGCAAGGAGACATAAGAAAGCCTTCCTCATTGATCAGTGCAAAGAAATAGAGGAAAACAATAGAAAGGGAAAGACTAGAGAGCTCTTCAAGAAAATTAGAGATACCAAGGGAACTTTCATGCAAAGATGGGCACAATAAAGGACAAAAACGGTATGGACCTAATAAAGCAGAAGATATTAAGAAGAGGTGGCAAGAATACACAGAACTACACAAAAAAGATCTTAATGACTCAGATAACCATGATAGTGTTATCACTCACCTGGAGCCAGACATCCTGGAATGCAAAGTCAAGCAGGCCTTAGGAAGCATCACTGCAAACAAAGCTAGGGGAGGTGATGGAATTCCAGTAGAACTATTTCAAATCCTAAGAGAAGATGCTGTGAAAGTGCTGCACTCAATATGCCAGCAAATTTGGAAAACCCAGCAGTGGCCACAAGACTGGGAAAGGTCAGTATTCAATCCAATCTCAAAGAAAGACAATGTCAAACAATGTTCAAATTACTGCACAATTGCACTTATCTCACATGCCAGCAAAGTAATACTCAAAATTCTCCAAGCCAGGCTTCAGTGCTACATGAACTGTGAACTTCCAGATGTTCAAGCTGGTTTTAGAAAAATAGAGGAAGCAGAGATCAAATTGCCATCATCCACTGGATAATAAAAAAAGCAAGAGAGTTCTAGAAAAACATCTACTTCTGCTTTATTGACTATGCCAAAGCCTTTGACTGTATGGATCACAACAAACTATGGAAAATTCTTAAATACCAGACCACCTTACCTGCCTCCCGAGAAATCTGTATGCAGGTCAAGAAGCAACAGTTAGAACTGGACATGGAACAACGGATTAGTTTCAAATTGAGAAAGAAATACATCAAGGCTGTATATTGTCACCCTGCTTATTTAATTTCTATGCAGAGTACATCATGCAAAATGCCACGCTAGATGAAGCATAAGCTGGAATCAAGATTGCTGGTAGAAATATCAATAACCCCAGATATGCTGATGATACCACCTTTATGGCAGAAAGTGAAGAAGAACTAAAGAACCTCTTGATGAAAGTGAAAGAGGAGAGTGAAAAAGCTGACTTAAAACTCAACATTCAAAAAGCGAAGATCATGGCATCTGGTCCCATTGCTTCTGACAAATAGATGGGGAAACAATGGAAACAATGACAGACTTTATTTTCTTGGGCTACAAAATAATTGCAGATGGTGACTGCAGCCATGAAATTAAAAGACACTTGCCCCTTGGAAGAAAAGCTATGACCAACCTAGAGAGCATATTAAAAAGCAAAGGTATTACTTTGCCAACAAAGATCTGTCTAGTTAAAGTTACGATTTCTCCAGTAGTCATATATGGATGTGAGAGTAAGACCATAAAGAAAGCTGAATGCCAAAGAATTGATACTTTTGAACTGAGGTGTTGGAGAAGACTCTTGAGAGTCCCTTGGACTGCAAGTAGATCCAACCAGTCCACCCTAAAGGGAAATCAGTCCGGAATATTCATTGAAAGGCCTGATGCTAAAGCTGAAACTCCAATACTTTAGCCACTTAATGCAAAGAACTGACTCATTGGAAAAGACCCTGATGCTGGGAAAGATTAAGGCAGGAGGAGAAGGGGACGACAGACGATGAGATGGTTGGATGGCATCACCAACTTGATGGACATGAGTTTGAGCAGGCTCCAGGAGTTGGTGATGGACAGGGAACCCTGGTGTGCTGCAGTCCATGAGATCACAAAGAGTCAGACACGACTGAGCAACTCAACTGAACTGTCGTTCCTGGTGATGAAGTAAAGATGGAAAGAAGAAGAGAAGATAAGAAAGGAAGCAAAGGAAAAGGGTCTATAGAAATGTTCTCTTGAACAACGACTTGCATATGGGCAGTACTTAAATATTTGCTGGGCTTCCCAGATGGTGCAGTGGTAGAGAATCTGCCTGCCACTGCCAGAGATGCAAGAGATGCAGGTTTGATCCCTGGGTCGGGAAGATCCCCTGGAGAAGGAAATGGCAATCCACTCCAGTATTCTTGCCTGGAGAATCCCATGGACGGAGAAGCCTAGTAGGTTACTGTCCACGAGGTTGCCAAAGAGTCGGACACGACTGAGTGACTTCACCTCACCTCCCTGATTGGGAAGATCCCCTGCAGTAGGAAATGGCAACTGCTCCAGTATTCTTGCCTGGAAAACTCCATGGACAGAGGACTCAGTTGGGCTAGAGTCTACAGTGTCACAACTAGTTGGACATGACTAAGCACACACACACTTTACACACACCTCCTAAATATTTGCTAGATGAATGACATACAGGAAATAAAAAATAAAATTATATGAACAGCCAATGAGGTCGGTCCTTCTCCTGGCCACAGGTCTTTAGCTATATGAATATTATCAGAAAAGTCAGCTGTTCATCCCACCTTGAACTCTGTAAATACTGATTTCCCATCCATTTACCTTTACGACATCTTCTATCAGGTAATCACATGAAATTTCTCTGTGTGTCACATTATGTTTACAGCTTTCTCTTTCTTTTCACTGCTATAATCTACATCATAGACCAGCTGGGTGAGGAGATTAAAATGTTTTTCAGATCCACTCTTAATGCAGCTCTATGGTTCTGTCCTATAAGCCAGAGAGGATGGAGTGTTTGTGAAAAAGCAGTGACATCTCTTGGAACAAAATGTGATCATTTTTTCAGTCATTCTGCCCCAAAGCACATTTATAAGCCAGTAAGTTCCCTGTTGTTCATTTCAGATTCTCATTTCCATCAGCCAAGCACAGAGCTCTGGAAGATTAGATTATTTTAAAACTATTTGAATGTCATTTGCTGATGCTATGTGCTAATTTCTCTGGGCCAAATGTTTTGAGCTCATTCAGATTAAGGATTTCCATTAGCAGGTAGGCCAAGTCTCCTGTCCTTGACCCTATAATTCAGAGTGATGAGGCTGTGACCATAACCTTTTCAACATAGGTCAGAATTCAGTCTAATTGTCTGAGGAGCCTCTATAAATGTTCATAGAGAACCCCAAAGTTACTTCCAGTTCTCTGAAGAGAAATTTCCAACAGCATATGTCTTTGCTTATCATACACAGGCTTGAGTCAGATCCCCTTTGGATTACAATTTGGCAAGTTACATTCTATTCAGAAGTCTTGCAATTTTAGAGAGTTGAAACAGAGTGGTCATTCAAGAAGTAATGTGGTCACTCGTGAATGTCCTACTAGTGGGGAAAGGTTGGGCACATAGGCAGTGTCATCCTTAGAGCTAGCCAAGTATATCCCCTGGCCTGCGCCCCACCCTGGTGTTCCTCTGGGCAAACTCCCCTCCAAGTAATGAGGAGACATGAAGCCAGGGAGATGTGTCTGCGCTGAAATCAACCCCCAACCCCAGATCATCCTCGCCAAACGGCCTGTAGCAAATGCCAGCCTCTTCCTTGAGTCCATCTCCCGAAGACAGTGGTTGCCACATGCACACGCCTGAGCCCGAGATAAGGCCAAGGTGTGACTGTTGGGTAGGCAGGGGCTGGGCAGATTTTAGACTTGATAACTAGGATGTTCTTATAGTTGCTCACATAACCACTTTACCCCATCACCTCCCATTGTGATGGCTAAAGCCACCAGTGAGAAGAAAGGGGGCTTGAGTCCTCCATTTGTACTTTTGCCCTGGGCTCTGCAAATGGCAGGAAAAGGACCATAGGAGGAGAGGGGAGTGAATTAGTTGGATCACCTCAAATTTGCGGGTTAATGAATCTGGTTTGTATACCATAATGTGCTAGCTCTCTAGCAAACACACCTCTCAAGAAGGTGGTACACAAATCAGTGGCCAGTGTTTCTGCAATGAGAACCAAAGCTGCCAGGCCAACTGGGATGTTCACGCCAGTTGATCAAATATTCGTTCACTAGAGGAAACTCTGAACGGAAAACCAGACTATAATCACGTGTGTTCTTATCAAACGTGGAGTCAGAGGAATGGGAGTCAAGAGCAAGGCCCGTGCTTCAGGTTGATGTTTTTTTGAAATCCATCTCCAGGTTTGGGGATACGCCTCCTTTGTGGCCCCAGTGCTTACAATGCCAGCTTCTTAATCAAACATTTCTTTTCTTTTTAGACAAGCTCTGAATGCACTTTTCCTGGAGGAGGGCATGACAATCCACTTTAGCTTCCTTGCCTAGAGAATCCTCATGGACAGAGGAGCCTGGTGGGCTACAGTCCTGGGGTCACAGAGTCAGATATGAGGCGACTTAGCACACAGCATACACGAATGAGCTTCTGGGTTTGCTTTCCCTGCTTGGAATTTATACCTGTTATTTATCTACTATAATTTTTGGTTATGCTGGGTCTTTGTTGCTTCACACAGGATTTCTCCACTTGCAGCAAGAAAGGGCTCTTCTTCATTGCGGGGCCTGGGCTTCTCATTGAGGTGGCTTCTCTCTTTGCGGAGCACAGGCTTCAGGCACATGGGTTTCAAGAGTTGTAGCACACAAGCTTAGTTGCTCCTCAGCATGTGGAGTCTTCCCAAACCAGGGATTGAACCTGCGTTCCCTTCATTGGCAGACAGATTCTCATCCACTATACCACTAGGGAAATCCAGAATTTATACCTTTTAAAGTGAAATTTTCAGAAAGAAAATCTTGATTAATGCTTATTGGACTAAATACCAGTGATAAACTTGAAAGAAAGTGTGGGAATCTTCATTGGTCATGAGAAGACTGACAACTATATACATCATTTTAGAGTATTCCTATCCTGAGCAAGGACATGGGAAATTCTCAGTTTTTGTTAAAATTACTTACCAGAATTTTACTTTTCATGTCTTTTGCTCATAATCTGGAGTAGCTTGCATTGGTTGTTCTAAAAGATGTTTTCCTATATCCTGGATTTGAAAGCAAAAACATAGCAGGGATGGTCTTCAAGCTTTCCATCAGCCCTTCCCTGCCAATTCCTCCATCCATTATTATCTTTTCTATTTTGCTAGTGACCAAGAAACAGAATAGACATTACAGAGTGGTTCTCATCCTCATAAATAGGAATAAACATGAAGTCTGGCAAGTGTGTCATGGACTACCTCCATCTCAAAGTTTAAAAGGTGTTTGGATGTTTGTACTCAAGGCCTTATGAGAATCACAGAGGATTAAAATTCCAGAGCAGAGCACATCAAAAATGTGCATTTGTGTGTTTTGCTGTTTAATCTCTAAGTCATGTCTGACTCTTTTGTAACCCCATGGACTGTGCCCACCAGGCTCCTCTGTCCACGAGATTTCCCAGGCAAGGATACTGGAGTGAGTTGCCATTACCTTCTCCAGGGTATCTTCCTGACCCAGGAATCAAACCCATGTCGCCTGCATTGACAGGTGGGTTCTTGTACTACTGAGACACTAGGGAAGCCTGTATGTGTATGTGCGTGTGTGAATATATGTGTGTGCATGGGCATTGATCCCCTTTGTGCTTGGTACTTCTAGCGATCTGTAATAGAAGCTGGAGTGTAACTGCCAGCAGATGCTTTTCTTCTAGTGATGAGAAAAGGAGGAATAGGAAAACATTGTCAAAAGAACCTGCTGATTAAACATGGGATGAGTGATTCCAAGTTTTGACAGGCAAAGAATGTGTTTCTGAATGGAATCGATTTGCAGGCTGTCCAAATGTACACAGCATATTTATGAAGCGAATAGATAACCAGCCCACTTGATTCTAAAGCTATATGGAATTTAGAAAGATGGTAACGATAACCCTGTATGTGAGACAGCAAAAGAAACACAGATGTATAAAGCAGTCTTTGGACTCTGTGGGAGAGAGAGAGGGTGGGAGGATTTGGGAGAATGGCATTGAAACATGTATAATATCATATGTGAAACGAGTCGCCAGTCCAGGGTCGATGCATGATACTGGATGCTTGGGGCTGGTGCACTGGGACAACCCAGAGGGATGGTACGGGGAGGGAGGTGGGAGGGGGGGTCAGGATGGGGAACATGTGTATACCTGTGGCGGATTCATGTTGATGTATGGCAAAACCAATACAATATTGTAAAGTAATTAACCTCCAATTAAAATAAATAAATTTATATTAAAAAATAAAGCTATCCCCTGATTCAGTGTCTACATTTACACCCTGGTAAGATTTTTGGCCACTTAATGTGAAGAACTGACTCATCAGAAAAGATCCTGATGCTGGGCAAGATTGAAGGTAGGAGGAGAAGGGGATGACAGAGGATGAGATGGTTGGATGGCATCACTAATTCAATGGACATGAGTTTAAGCAGCTCTGGGAGATGTTGGTAAGGACAGGGAAGTCTGGAGTGCTGCAGTCCATGGCGTCACAAAGAGTTGGACATGACTGAGCAACTGAACAACAGCAAAGAATATTTACAGCACACAGCATCTAAAGATCTCAGAAAACCCTTTCTAGACAATTGTGTGCTCAAGAATGCCTCTTGCCTTTATTTACATTCTTTTTTCTTCTTGCCTCCTTATGAGTCTTAAGCCATTGTGGGACCTCATATTTTTGCTGCTCAATGAGGAAGCCAGAAGGAATCAATCTAGATGAATGTGCTGTCAAAAGGGGTGCTGGTCCTGGAGAGGTCTGTCGACCACAAAACCCAGAAAACTCTGATCATCAGCCTCACAAAGTAAGGGGACAGTCTGTTTGATGAAAAACACCCCAACAGCTACAGAAAACTGGACTCAGAAAACAGTAGTAACAGTAACAATATTTACAGAAAATATAATCATACTTGAAGGCTTGGTGATGAATGATATTTCCACTCAGAATAATGAAAACGCAGTTCTGAATTGTTATAAAACTTTGATGTAAATATATTGCAGGATGGTGTTGAGCGTAGGGGAGCTAGAATCCTCACACACTTTAATGTCTGCATGGATGAACAATAGTAGCATGTGTGTATTATTTAGAAAAATGAGCCCCATCCAAGAATCAAGAGCTTAAATAACAGAAAATGGTTGCCTCTGGAGAGTGACATGGGTATGCGTGAGAGAAATGTAGCTTCAGCAATAAGTTTACTGGTCCTATTCAACTTCTGAAATCACATTCATGTATCACTGTGATAAGACAACATTTAAAAAAATGGAACTTTGTCTAACTCCATATATCAATGCACAGGGAAGTCAGCATTACTAACTTCTTATTCCTCGTGTAAAGGCAGAGGTCCACAGTTTGCACACTCCTCAGTTTGGAGCCCTCTCTGCCTTGCAGTCCAAAAACACTGTAACTGGGACAGTGAATTTCCCTGGGCTAGAGTGACTCTGAAGGTCTGTTTTCAACATTCTGGTTTTCTGTACACACAGGCTTCCTCTACAGGCCATATTATCGATAGTTTAGTTGAAGGAGGGCTTGTTAGATAACACAGAAATAATTTGCAAAAAGAGACAAATACTGGCAATTAGAGGCTGCTTTTAAGGGAATGCACCCTTCCCATTGCCACTGGTGACCATACATTTACATTCTAAATGAAGGGGCAAACAAAGCAGTGAAATGTTAAGCAACTCTTGGTTTGAAGGGACGGTTACTAGTCCCTTGGGAGTTTACGCCATTCCTCTCTAGAATTCACTTGCGCTTTTTCGGTGTTTATTTGCACATACCTAGTTTCACAGAAGTCATAAAAGATATTTATTTCTCTCTGTGCTTATCTTTTAGTTACACACCAGAGGCCTTACCTGAAACTTGAACACTGGGGAAAGGCTGTTCCGAACAAAACTACCAGAGCTCAGAGCCAGAGATTCCCTGGTGACAAAGGCTTTTAAATCCAAGAGAAATGGAGAACTGCATAAAGCAGCAGATGGTCAGCTGTGATGGGTGCCCTGCCACCCAACTCCAGGTAACCAGACTCCCTGCTGCTCTTGGGGAGACAGCACCACCTTCGGCCAGGTAAACGATGCTGATTTGATTCTAAACCCAACCATCTCTGGGTGAGGGAGCAAAGTTCTCCCTGGAGTGAACAATACAAACAGTGAGCTGCGGCAGCGTTCCTGAAGGGCGTGCCAGGCACCGCGCCGGCCAGCGCTGCAGCGCCTGTCCCTTCTCTCCGGGGCTCGTGCCCTCCAGTCCAGGCACCCAGTCTCAGCTCGTTTGTGTCAAGAAGACAAACGGGGACAGAGAGACAGTTTGGTGACCACTGCAGTCACTGTTGCTGGTGGAGCTGATTGAAACTGATATCGAGGAATCATGACAGACCCAGAGTGTCGTGAGTGTGGTGAACATACACTCAAGCATCATAATGGGCTAGAAATCAGAGGATCTGTGTCCAGGTATCAGCTCCACTAATTCCCATCTTACAACATTAGTTACCACTAGTACATGTCTGCTACGAGGCAAAAACTCCTTAATTCTTTGTTAATAAATGTTGAAGTCACTGGAAATTTTGGGGCCTCTGTTGCTCTGTATTAACAAATAAGAAGGTTTCCATGTTGGTAATAATGATACCTGTTATTTGTTGATCAATTACTATGTGTTGGGCACTGTTGTGAATTAATTAAATCCAATTAATTAATCTAAGTAATTAATCCAATAAGCTAAGTTAATGAAAAGGCAAAGTTAAAAACCTTTTAACATACAAGGAAATAAAAATACAGAGAGGTTAAGTAACTGGCCCCAAATTATTCATTTGGGAAGAAACACTATCAACATTCAAAACTTCAAAGCCCATATGTTTACCCACTTTGCTTTTGTCAACTTCTAGCTGCAGTATCGTTAATATTATTCTCATTTTTGTCAATTGTTATCATCAATGGGAAAATGTTCCATCTCTTCTTCCAATTCTATGTATATTTCTTATATTACTTCTCCTAGATTGATCCTCCATGTGTCCATCAACACTTGAGCCTCCGAATGTCACTGAAAGGCCTATATTTATAATCCAAATATGAGAAATCAGGAATTTTGTGCCCACCTGTGGATATGGTGTAAAGTGGAAAGGGACAGCAAGTGTTTAGACAGAATCTCCAACCAGACATGCTAACAGACAATATAAAGGAGCAGACGTAACAGGATGCGTGGACTGGGGTTATACACAGCTGTGTACTTTCTGGAGTGGAAAGACTTGATATGTAATTTCCCTAAGCAATGTTACGGGCCAAGAGCTGCAGTATGCAGAGGAACCCTAGTCATGGGGGAAGTAAAACAAAGGGCTTGGATTTTGATAACTAAATGGCTACACAACCCTGGGCAAGTCTGTTTACTTCACTGAACCTGCCTCCACTTCTGTGAAATGGGGTTGTGCCAGGTACCTCACAGGCTTCTTGTAAGGACTGAATGGGGTTACAAGGAAAATGCTTGGCAAACTCTTAAGAGTGGCTATGCAGTGTGGTGCCCCCACAGAGCAGTGGCTTAAGCGCCACTTAGGAGTTTGTTCGAAAGGCAAATCTCAGGCCGCATCCCAGACCTACTGAGTCAGAATCTGCATTTCGACAGGATGCCCAGTTTAGTCATAAGCACGTTAAATTTGAGAAGTTCTGCTGTAAGACACCAAATAAATGCAGCCTGTTGTAATCTGGGGCTCTGTTTTCCTTGCATGTACTGCCACTGAACTATAACACGGCCACATTTCAAGGACTGGGCCTGCTCAAAGGTTTCCACATCCTCCCTACCTGGGTCCTATGAGCGGACCTAGTATGCGCGTGGCCAGCCAAGCAGGTTATCCTTAGAGAGCACTTCTGTTTGTTTGGGAAAGGGCCACCCAAGAGAGGCACTGCCTTGTAAAACCCTTGGTCATTTTTGAGTTAGGAGAACCAATAAAACGCATACCCACGTGTTCAAAACTGTCTCAGCCTGGGAAAGGTTGTTAAACATGAGATTGAAGGGGTGCGTGTGCTCAGTTCTGTCCGATTCTTTCTGACCCCATAGCCTACCGGGCTCCTCCGTCCATGGGATTCCCAGGCAAGAATACTGGAGTGGGTTGCCATTTCCTCCTCCACGGGATCTTCCTGACCCAGGCGCTGATCCCACACCTCCTGCACTGGCAGGCAGATTCTTTACCATTAAGTCACCTGGGAAGCCCATGGTTGAAGGGGAGTAGCAGCTGAAGTGGAGTTGATGTAAATTTTAATCTTTCAGAGTCCCTGAGAGCAGCCGCTAAAGGAAGCCACTCAGAGTGGGAGGGCTTCTTGTCATAAACGTGTCTTTTATTAGATCCCTGTTGCGCATGGGAGTCATGGTGCCTCACGACTGCCTGTTAACATGGGTGGAATACAGTATCCATCAGCTTCTTACCTGTTACTACAATTGTGAAAACATGCTGTCCTAAAACATGGATATTGCATATTTTAAACTGAAGGGGTTTGAGAAAACAGCCAAACAGGCTCTCTCCCCACTTCCCCACTCTGTCTTTCTTCTCTAACCATGGCACAAGAACCCCACGTGAGACGTGACCTCTCTAAACTCTAGGAAAAGGAGTGTCTTTGTCTCAAAAACAGGGGACACTGCCAGAAGAATTCAAACAAACAGGGCTCACCAAGTTTTCCCCAGTTTACTACATTCCCCTCATATTTTTTGACCTAAAATATTTCTACATGACCACTCGCTCTTCATCAAACCCAGCATAAAGATAGTCAGGTCTAACCATTTCTTAGGTCTTCATTTACTAAGACTCCCACCTCACACAAAATGTATAGTGAGTACACTTGTACGCTTGTTTTCTCTTATTTGTTTTTGCCAGTTGAATTTTCAGACTCAGCCAGGGACCCTAAAAGGAAAACGGTATTTCCTCCCTCTCACTAGATTAGCTCCATTTTAGGTGTACAGATGCCTGCTCACATCACCATTACTCCTTTTCACCACTGTAGTCTTCTTCACCTTCCATTCTCCTGGCCAAAGATTCACCAAGTGAACACAAAACTTTTAATAACCTGTCAAAATGTCATAATAGAAGTGGAATGATTCCATTTGTAAATCACTGTTAACAAAAAATATTTCTGCATTTCAATAGATACCCTAAATTTGGTTTAAGAAACAGTCTGTTCCAGAAAGACTATGACCAAGATATGAATGATGAACTAAAGTGAATTAGTGAAGTATTAGTGCTCAGACAAATCATTGCTCATTGTTCTAAAATGTCAAAGGTCGGAGTCCTTTGCTCTGTAGAAGTGGGTCAGGGGAGGGAAAAACCTCCCAGGTGGAGAATGTCCCAGTTGAGCTTATGTGCTCCTCAGGACTAATAGAATTCCAAATAGCTTCTTTTAGCTCCCATAAAAGAGCATGAAAGCAAGCACACTGGCACCCTCTCCTTGAGCAGTGATTGTCTGGTGTGAGGCCTGGAAGCTGCCTGGGAGGACTTGACCATCAAGATCCTCCCAGGCTCTTAACATAAGAAAGCTGTGTGTGTCCTGGGGCACATTTGCATTCCCCAAAGTTTCACCATAGTTGACTTTATCACAGTGGTAGGTTTATATAAAGCACTATTCAGTAACAATGGAAAGTCTGTCAGAAGGTGCCTATACTTATGCAAGTATTCATTTACATTTTGTTCTAAAAGCTCCATTCACTTAAGATTCAAGCATCTCTATAATCAGATGGGGTGGGTCCTCAAGCTCTTTTAAAAGCGAGACAAAGAGGCTCATCCCAAGGGAAGCAAGTAGAGCCCCACAAGCTTGTTTTAGGACAAAAGCAGCCTCCTGGGAAGTGTTTTTGATAAAATCCAACTTTCAGATTATCCCCTGATCTATCTTCAAATCATAGCTGACTTCTCAGAAGAGGAGGCTGCAAAAAAAAAAAAAAAAAAAAAGTGCCTCAGCACAGGTTCCACGGAAGACAAGTCCCTTGGTGGCAGTGGTGACAGACAGAGCTCTCAACACAGGCTTGGGAGGCTGTGAAGGCACAGACACCGATGGCCAGAATCAGCAGAACCTTCAGCGGCTATCTGGGGCATCAGTGGGTGAGCCACTCAATTTGGCGGTGCTGATGACCATGATAACAAACCAAGGAGCCACAAAAGAGGAAAGAAGAATGGCAGCTGTCACACTGCAACTAAGGATGATGCTGTGCACAGTGTCGAACCCTCAGGGGCTCTGAGAACTATCTACGGTGGAGTTTAAGTTGGGAGTGGCGGGCCTCCCTAATAGCTCAGTCGATAAGGAATCTGCCTGCAATGCAGGAGATCCCGGGTTGATTCCTGGATTGGGAAGATCCTCTGGAGAAGGGATAGGCTCCCCACTCCAGTATTCTTGGGCTTCCCTTGTGGTTCAGCTAGTAAAGAATCCTCCTGCAGTGCAGGAGACCTGGGTTCGATCCCTGGGTTGGGAAGATCCCCTGGAGAAGGGAATGGCTACCCACTCCAGTATTGTGGCCTGGAGAATTTTCCATATACTGTATGTATAGTCCATAGGGTCAGAAAGAGTCAGAGAGGATTGAGCGACTTTCACATTCATTGGAGGAGTGGGGCGGTGTTGGGGGTGGGATTGGAGGCGAGGGCTAAATCCTGCACAGCAGGTCACATCAGAGACAAAGAAACACAACAAACTTTTGCTTCCCTCTCCCCAGTTCAAGACTGATGGGATATGGGAAACAAAGGACAGAATAGAAAAGTCCAAGTTTGTGGAAGTGCGAGCTATAAATCTGAGATTCAGTCATCCGTGCTTACAGAAAGCCCGAATGGGGAAACTTTTAACATGCCGCTATACAGTCGGCAACATTCTCTACTCAAGCTTATAAATTATCAACTTTTTTGTTGGACTCAATTTTTTTCTTAATTCTTCTGCCCTAGAATGGCACTGCTTATCTCCATAAATATTATATGCTAATGTAGTGCAATTAAAAATGATAAAATAATAAATCAGATAAAGTGGGTGTATGAAAAATAGTAGTGCTATAGCATTATCATTTGAAGGGAAAAATTTGGATTCTCCACCACCTCAGCTACTGCCAAAATCTCTGCAGCTGCTGATAAGCCCCACAGATGCCAGGAGCACAGGGTCCACTGATTTCCAACTGTGTTTCCTGTTGAACTTTTTCTGATAGAATTCTCACTCCTGCTCACTTCTTCATTGACGGGTAGCAAGCAGTGCATTCTTCAAGATTCAAGACCCATAGTTAGGTTAAATGGGGATAAGAATCAGTTCTGTCTCTCAGAAATACAGGCATCAGAAGAGACCAAGAGACGATACTCATGATCCATGTCAGTTCCTTCCCTCCACATTTCCTACTTTCAAACATATAATCTCATTTATTCACTTGCTTTTGGCTCTGCTGGGTCTTTGCTGCTGGGCGGCGTTCTCTAGCTGCTGCGATGGAGGCTGCTCTCTAGTTGAGGTGCGTGGGCTCCTCATTGCAGTGGCTTCTCTTATCATGTCGCATGGGCTCGTGGGCTCGTGGGCTTTAGTAGTTGGGGTGCATGGGCTCGTTAGTTGCAGTTTCCAGGCTCTGGAGCACAGGCTAGGTAGTTGTGGCTCACAGGTTTAGTTGTCCAAGGCAAGTGGGATCTTCCTAGACTAGGGATTGAACCCATGTCTCCTGCATTAGCAGGCAGATTCTTTACCACTGAGCCACTAGGGAAGCCCACACTTCCTGCTTTAGCGTATCTATTCACCACTACCTCCAGCTTAAAAGTAGTAGCCCGATAGGCCACGTGACCCTCTTCCCTGGCCTTAGCTGATGAAACGCCAGGACAGCTGAGCCAGGCTGGACCAGCCAGATTCTCTTTCACAGGAATTTGAGGGACTGAGTCATGTAGCCCTGGAGAACCAAGCTGGAAGCTGATGGAGACTTGGGGTCCAAGATTATCCTCAGGAGTAGCCCTGATGGGTGTAAGCAAGTGAGTGGACGGAGAAGCCAACCCACAGAAAGAAGAATGAAGTGGCCTTTCAGACAGAAACAGGCAAGAATCTGCATTCCCCCGAAGAGGAGAGATAGTGGGAGAAACTTCTAGTAACTGTCTAGTTCCCATACATCTCAGCTCAAAGGTACTTCCTGTTTTTGGTGTATAATTCTTCTATGAGTGAGTGAAAGTCTCTTTGCAACCCCATGGACTGAGGCTGCCAGGCGCCTCAGTCCATGGAATTCTCCAGGCAGCAATACTGCAGTGAGTAGCCATTCCCTTCTCCAGGGGATCTTCCTGCCCAGGGATCAAACCCGGGTCTCCTGCATTACAGGCAGATTCTTTACTGTCTGAGCTACCAGGGAAGCCCAAGAAAACTGGTGGGTAGCCTATCCCTTCTCCAGAGGATCTTCCTGAATATTCTAATATAATAAACCTACTGTTCTTATTTCAGTTTAGTTACTTTAAGTAAGATTTGTTGCCTGCAAAAAAATACATATATATATAATAATAATAAGAGAGATAATTGTAAGATCATAACATGGAAAGCACCTTGTCTTTGAGTGTCACCTAGGACATAGCAGCCATTAGGGAAAGGCAAGAGCAGTCCAAGCACACCTTCCAGACCCCGAAAGTGACTGACACCCTCATAAATAAGGTATCGGGATCTGGAGAAGCCAGAGGGACACCCTGTGTGGAAAAATGTTCAGATTCCTGACAAGGGCTGGTATTCACCACAATTCTTGTTGGCTATGTGGCAGAATCCAAATGTACTCTTCTAAAGCAAAGGGAACTGTATTAGACCCCCAAATGCTAAGTCCATGGGAGGAGGCAAAGGGAAAGGGGGCGAATATCAGGCTTGGAAATCTGTCTTATCTCAGCCCCACTTTCCTTTGTATTAGCTTCATTCTCAGGCAAGCAACCTACCATGACGATAAGACAGCTGGCTCCTGGCAGCTCCAGGTTTAGTCCTGCCAGCTTAGTAACTCCTACCAAGAATACCTCATAGCTTATAGTTCCAGGCAGACTCCCAGGGATGGTTCTGATGGGCCTGATTTGGGTCATATGCTTACCCTGAGCCAATCTCAGCTGCTGAGGGAATGCAGTATTTTCTTTTCTTGGGCCTGGGGTGAGGGAGTGGCACCAACCTCATCTGATTTACAGGGACTAAGAGCTGGGTCAGGTAGTTGCCAAAAGAAATTCAGTGGGTGGTGTACCCCAAAATAAAGAGGAAGTCATCCCAGAAGATACCCTGAGCTTGAGCTTCTGAGACTTAAAAATGAGAAGGGAGTTTCCTTTAGAAAGGAAAACCTCTTTATTTTAAAATGGGCAGAAGGACCAAAAGGCTGATGGGCATTGGTTACATACAGCCGGCCCTTACCCACTGCACAAATATTTATCAAACCCCTACCACAGAGAGAGGGAAGGAGGTACCTGTGGATGAATCAGTCACTGTCCTGAGGCTCAGCCTCCCCACCCAGTCTCATCACCAGCTCCCTGAGTCATCTCATACCCCACCCAGTGAGTTTTGCCTTTCCCACAGTTTTCTTGAATCTCCTGGGACAGATGGCCAGCTCTTGGAGCTGAAAAGGAAAAGGGGTGTCTTTCAGAAAGAGGAGTGCCTCTCCCATAAGCAAAGCTAGCAGAAGAGCTGGCTCAGATGGGCGGGGGTGGTGGTTATTAACTCAGCAATTCCTATGTATTTAAAAATCACATTTTCTCTTTTATAAAAGACTGCTTCATAGGTAACTTCTGCCTTTTTCCATTTCTGTTTAAAAACACACACACAGAACACTTATCATCCTTTTAGATCCATACAGCTCAGATATCTCTTCCTGCTTGAAGCCTCTCCTTTTCCTCCCTTCAGTCCTCTTTCTCATTTACCTGAGAGGCGGAATGTATCACCTCTTCCCTGTGTTCTTATAGCACACTGTCAAGGTCACAGTTACAGCACTTTCCATACTGTGTGATGGCTAGTCCACCAGGCGGAGGATGCCTCAGGAATGTCAGGAAGGATGCCAGGCTTTTCTCGGGCCCCAGCACTGTACTCAGAGTCTGGTACATGGATAGTCCTCCGCAGATGTCAGTGAGTGAAAATGAGCAAACTGTTACAGAGCTCGGAGGTTGAATAGGTGGAAGATCCTCTATATCAGAGTGTTTTCTTAGAGGTAAATGGACCTCTGTGAAGTAACTAAGAAACTTTTTCTTCTTAACACAGTCTTGAGTAGCTCTCTGTGGTAGATAATTCAGGGCCAAGAATATACACACTAAAAGGAAATGTTTTTCAGTAATTGTATAGGATGTGAAGCCTGAGAACTTACAACTCACTTTAGGGGAAAACTACAGCAGCTTAATTACTGTCGTAATGCATGCAATGTTTGGATACAATATGAAACTCTTATTATACACTTTATAATTAATTTGCAATTAATTTAGATATGCAGTTGTGCTGTACAGAATAAAATGCAGAAGGTGAAGGTGAAGTCGCTCAGTCGTGTCCGACTCTTTGCGACCCCGTGGATTGTAGCCCAGTAGGCTCCTCAGTCCATGGAATTTTCCAGGCAAGAGTACTGGAGTGGGTTGCCATTTCCTTCTCCAATAAAATGCAGAAGTATAAATATAACTGATGAATAATAAGCCATTATGGACTATCAGGATCTGGAATTCTCTAAAGGACAATAGGCCATTTGACTTTCTAGTTGGAAGTCATTTGGGGGTGTTAAATGGCAGCCCACTCTAGTACTCTTGCCTGGAAAATCCCATGGATCGTGGAGCCTGGTAGGCTACCGTCCATGGGGTCCCAAACAGTCAGACACGACTGAGCGATTTCACTTTCACTTTCACTAGATGTGTTTGGAGAATTAAAAACACTCTGTTATTCCAAATAATAGCAGAAAATCACAGTTAAAAAGGGAGAGGAATTCCAACCTCTTTCAGTATGTCATCTTGCCATTCTCCCTGGTGAATGAGAGGCAATGTTCCCATTTACTCACTTTCCATTTAACAAGTGTTGATTGGGCATCTATTGCGTGCTACATGTTTTCCAGATGAAGAATATGGTGGATGGAAATGTAAGTAACTTTCCCTAAGCTTAATGGACTGAAGCTCATTAAAGAAAGTGAGAAGGACTTCCCTGGTGGTCTGAGGGCTAAGACTCCACACTCCCAATGCAGGGGGCCCGGGTTTCATCCCTGGTCAGGGAACTAGATCCCACATGCTGTAACTAAAGATCCTGCATGCTGCAACTAAGACCTAGTACAACCAAATAAACATATATATTTTTAAAATGAGAATTTCTAGCTTCTTACTTACTCATTCAAAATAACATCTTCCCAGGGACCATTCTTAAAGACTCTTGTCTTTGTACACTTTCCACTTTACAACGAGGTTTTCCATAAATATCTCATGTAGTGTCCACAGTAACCCCTAGTGTAGATAGGGCTATTATAGATTCAGTGTTGCAACTGGGGAAGTGAAATAAACTATCCAAGATGACACCAATGGTCAGTTATTGAGCCAGGACCAGGACCAAGTTTCCTGACTCTGAGTCTAGCTCTTTTCCCAGTGATTCTGCATTTAAACAGGAGGTCAGACTAGTGTAGCTAAAAATGGTTTTAGAATTCAGCTCTGGCAAAGACATGCCATCAAGAATCTTTCTCAAATGTGATCTCATCTATATTTGTATGAGGCCATGAAAAAATACCTGCCACACGCTATTTGTTTTCTGGGCCTTCCCTGATACTCAGCTGGTAAAGAGTCCACCTGTAATGCAGGAGACCCCAGTTCAATTCCTGGAAGATCCCCTGGAGAAGGGATAGGCTACCCACTCCAGTATTCTTGGGCTTCCC
Organism: Aepyceros melampus; assembly: GCA_006408695.1. Classification (NCBI taxonomy): domain Eukaryota; kingdom Metazoa; phylum Chordata; class Mammalia; order Artiodactyla; family Bovidae; genus Aepyceros; species Aepyceros melampus. The sequence continues at coordinate 145,462 of SJXQ01005767.1, forward strand.
TGGTAGCTCAGACAGTAAAGAATTTACCTGCAATGCGGGAGACCTGGGTTCGATCCCTTGGTTGGAAAGATGCCCTGGAGGAGGACATGGCAACCCACTCCAGTATTCTTGCCTGGAGAATCCCCATGGACAGAGGAACCTGGTAGGCTACTGTCCATGGGGTTGCAAAGCATCAGACATGACTGAGTGACTAAGCACAGCACACGTGAAAAAATGGAAGGAGAGATTGTGGTCATTGGCATCCATCTCTTCCTCCAATAATATCTCTTAATAATTGCAAAAGACTTTCTCCATTCACAGAATCCAGCCATGAAAAGATGAAACTGTATGTGGAACATTGTTGGTAAACTGGAGGCCCCTGAAGTTGTGCTTCTGCAAGCTTTAAACAACCACATCAAAAATGCACTAGAGTTTAAATCCTTGGATGCTTCTTGAGAGCTCAACCGGCTGCTTAGAATCAGACACAAAAATCAATGACACATGTCCTTGAAGAAATGAAAACCAAAACACTTTTAGCTTTGCCAAGTGAAGTTTTTCCTGAAGTGTTCCTTGGAGTAAGGTTGATATTTAGCATTCTCAAGCGAGCTGTTAAGCCCTGATGCAATATAAATAGATATAAGTTAGTGGCTGGTGACAGAGAATTTTACTCACGTCTGTCCCTCTGCCCTCTGTCTAGTCTGTATTATGGCCAAACAGCCTGTAATAAATCCTATCCGCTCACAGGGCCTGGTGAGTGTAAGTATCTCTTACGGGAGCCATTAATGTGTTAGTACCTTTGAGGTAGGTCATTATCTGTGTTGGTGGTCTTTTGCAAACTTTGAAGAGTTGTGAGGAAAGGAAAAAATCTCTGAAGAGTAAGTGATGCAGTTTTCTGAACTGAATTGTCTCACTGTTGAATTCATACTATGAACCGAATGGGGTCCATTTACCTGACGTAAGCAAAGGCAACCTGACACCAGCTGCGGTGAAAGAAAGTACAGTGTTTATTGCAAAGCCAAGCAAGGAGCATGGATGGTTCGTGCTCACAGATCTAAACTCCCCAGTGGCTTTTAGGGAAGTGTTTTAAAGACAGTGCGAGGGGTAGGGTAGCAGGCGCCTGATCAGCTTGTGACAATTCTCTGGTTGGTTGACGATGAGGAACAGAGTGATGTTTCAGGAATCTCATGTTTGATGATGAGATAATAGGGTGATGTTTCAGTAATCTCAGCCATCAAGCTTCTGGTTCCAACCAGTTTGGGGTCTGCATGCTGATGGTCAGCATGTCGTTAACTTCTTCCACATGATAGGGATTTTATTATCTGCAAAACAGCTCAAGAATATGACTCAGGATATTATCAATAGCCCTTGCGGAGAAACTGAAGATCCTTGACTTGTTTTATGGCAAACTATTATTTTTGTCTTGCTTGACAATTTTCCTTTGTTTCTGTAGCTTCTCAGTTCTCTAATTAAATTTGCTTTTTGAAATTCTGAGAAGGCCAAGAGACCAAAACTGTTCTACAAACAAGAGGGATGGGGAGTGGCCCTTCCCTTGAAAGTTTCCCTCAGGTCCTGTCAGTTTTATGCTGAAGTCTAGTCCCTAATATGATGATGTTTGGAGATCTGATTTGGGGTGGTAGTTAGGTATAGACAAGGTCATGAAGATACGGCCTCCATGATGGGATTAGCACCCTTATTTTAAAAAAGACACCAAAGAACTTGATTTTTCTCTCTCCCCCCCTCTGTGTTCATGTCCTAAGGAAAGATCATGTAAGGACAGAGCAAGGAGGCTGTCTCAGCCGAAGGATACAGCCCTGACCAGACACTGAGCCTGCTAATCTTAGACTATCCAGCCTCCAGCACTGAGAAATAAATTCCTGTTGTTTAAGCCACTCAGTTTTAAATTTTGTATGATAGCCCACGCTGAATAAGATATGTGTATAGTGGAAGTGGATTAAATTAACACCAGAAAACCTGGCTCATCTCTTATCCTCACTTAACCTCTTTGTGCCTTGGGCTCCTTATCTGTAGAATGGGGAACTATGAATAACTCTCACTCCCTGCATCACAAGGTTCTTTTTTAAAAACTTTTAATTTTGTCTTGGAGTTTAGCTGATTAACAATGCTGTGATAGTTTCAGGTGGACAGCAAAGGGACTCAGCCATACATATACATGTATCCATTCTCCCCACCTCCTTGGGCTTCCCTGGAGGCTCAGTTGGTAAAGAATCTGCCCGCAATGCAGGAGCCCCAGGTTTGATCCCTGGGTCGGGAAGATTCCCTGGAGGAGGAAATGGCAACCCACTCCAGTACTCTTGCCTGGAAAATCCCATGGACAGAGGAGACTGGTGGGGTTATAGTCCATGGGGTCATAAGAGTAGGACATAACTTAGGGACTAAACCACCAAATTCCGCCCCCATCCAGGCTGTCACATAACAATGAGCAGCTTTCCCTGTGCGATAGAGTAGTACCTTGTTGGTTATCTATTTTAAATATAGCAGTATGCACATGTCCATCCCAAACTCCCTAACTATCCCTTCCCCTCATCCTTCTCCCCTGGCAGCTATAAGTTTGTTCTCTAAGTCTGACAACATCAGAAGGTTCTTGTGAGAATTCAGTGAGGGAAGATTTGTAAACTGCCAGTAGAATTGCTTTTTTGATCTTCTCTTGAGGATCTTTAGTTTCATGACTCAAATAATGTGTTGCTGAGAATCTGCCATTAAAGTTGAAATGGCAAAATTGTGTAGGAAAAATAAAAATGGAAAAAGAGATTAAGAGCTCTACAAAATATTTTTATTTTTAAAATACTGGAGGTCTGAACCCATGCATGCTAATTGTTTTAAGTGAATGAATTTTTACGGTTTGGTTGTTTAAAAAAAAATCTGAGCTAGTTTGAATTCCTGTATTAGAACTCAAGAAAAATCATTGTAATTCTATTTGCTATGTTCTGTGTTATTTTATATTTTATAGTATTCTTTAAGGATTTGAAAGCTAACCCACCAAGCTCTTCTGTCCATGGAATTCTCCAGGCAAGAACACTGGAGTGGGTAGCCATTCCCTTCTCCAGTGGATTTTCCTGACCCAGGGATCAAACCCAGATCTCCCTCATTGCAAGCAGATTCTTTACCATCTGAGCCACCAGGGAAGCCCTCTGAACTGAACTCATGTGGTCACAAATGGCACCTGGTGGTACATGTGATATTTTAGCCTAGCTGTGATGGACTGCATTTCTTACTTTTTTAAAGTATTTTTTAAAATTTTAGAACAAATTTAGATTTATTAAAAAATAATGAAGCTAGTACACAGAGTTCCAATAAACCCAACACCTAGTTTCCCCTATTATCGATATCTTAACATTAGTATGATATATCTGCCACAGAAAATGGATCAATGTTGACACATTATTAAGAACTAAGGCTATACTTTATTCAAATTTCCTTAATTTGTATCTAATCTCCTTTTCCGGTTCCAAGGTCCCCTGTAGAATATCACATTACATTTAGTTATACTTTTCTTATGTCTTGAGAATTCTGGGCAGTGGTTAGCACTTGGCACTTTCACTACTATGGGCTCAGGTTGGGGAACTAAGATCTTGTGGTACAAAGTTAAAAAAGAATAGTACTGGGTCAGGTATTTTGTAGACTGTCCCTCAGATGGGATCTGGCTGATGTTCAGCTCATGAGTGGGGCTTCCAAGGTGGTGCTAGTGGTAAAAAACCCACCTGCCAGTGCAGGAGATGTGAGAGGCATGAGTTCGATCCCTGAGTGGGAATGGTCCCCTGGAGGAGGACGTGGCAACCCACTCCAGTATTCTTGTCTGGAGAATCCCATGCACAGAGGAGTGTGGCAGTTCACAGGGTCATAAAGAGTTGGACATAATTGGAGCAACTTAGCATGCACACACACCCACTGCTCATGATTAGACTGGAGTTACGGGCTTTTGAGAGGAATACTGTTATAGACATTCTAATCACATGAATTTGGGAATACTCTAGTAGAGAGTCAACAATTCTCTGGCATAAGGAAAAATCTTTGTTTGTCCTGAAGCACCATGGTCCGCAATGGACATCTAACACACCTAGAGAAGTGAGAAGTGTTATCCATATGAAAAGAAACTTACAACAAGATCTATTCTAGACCTAACTAATCCCAAGAAGCCATAGATTGCCACAGATCTGTTCACTATCTTAAATCCTCTTGTTCTGAAGTCTTTCAACAATCTCCTGTAATAAGTTTTCTGTGGGGAAAAGATATTCAGTTTATTATGGAATTTAATGGGAAAGAAGTATTTATTCATTTTCTAAGAATCATTACTCAACTAGATATCCGAAAGCTCTATAGTATCCTGAACACAATTATGTACTGAGAAGAACTCAGAAGTTTGCTGCTGACAAGTATGTACCTGTGTGTGCTAAGTCACTTCAGTTGTGTCTGACTCTCTGCGACCCCATGGACTGTAACTGGCCAGGCTCCTCTGTCTATGAGATTCTCCAGGCAAGAATACTGGAGTGGGCTGTCATGCCCTCCTCCAGGGAATCTTCCTGACCCAGGGATTGAATCTATGGCTCCTGACGCTCCAGGATTGCAGGTGGGTTCTTTACCAGTGAGCCACTGGGGAAGCCTCAGGTACCAGCAGAAGAGTCAAATTAATGGTGTCTCTACCAAACCAAGCACCTGGGACATTTTAAAAATGAAGTGGCAACTCCAGTATCCAGACCAACGTCATGCTGTGACAGGCTGATACTACAGTTCAGAGAAGCAAGTCTAAATTTTTTTTAATTAATTTTTATTTTTTTTAGTTTGTTTTGCTTTACAATACTGTATTCGTTTTGCTACACATCAACATGAATCAGCCACGAGTGTACATGAACTCCCAATCCCGACCCCCACCTCCCCCCTCCCGCCGCACACCCTCTCTCTGGATTATCCCTGTGCATCAGTCCCAAGCATCCTGCATCCTGCATCAAACCTGGCCTGGCGATTCGTTTCACTTATGATATCACACATGTTACACTGCCACTCTGCCAACTCATNGTCCCAAGCATCCTGCATCCTGCATCAAACCTGGCCTGGCGATTCGTTTCACTTATGATATCACACGTTACACTACCACTCTGCCAACCCATCCCACCCTCTCCCTCTCCCACAGAGTCCAAAAGGCCATTCTATACATCTGTGTCTCTTTTGCTGTCTCACGTACAGGTTTATCATTACCATCATTCTAAATTCCATATATATGTGTAAGTATACTGTATTGGTGTTTTTCTTTCTGCTTACTTCACTCTGTATAATCGGCTCCAGCGTCATCCACCTCATTAGAACTGATGAATTTGAATCTAAGAAAATGTAGGAATTCTGAACTCCCAAGACTTAGCTACCTTACTTAATTTCCTGCAAAGGATGTGCTGTTAGTAAAGGGAAAACAATTTTCCAAATATAGAAAAAAAATATAAATGTTATATAGTACACATGCATTTGTTCTATCTGCAGTTGACAGAATCTCTCCGTGTATGTGAGTGTTCAGTTACTCAGTCTCTTTATAATCCCACTGTAATCTTTATATGGTTCTGTATACTGCTACTGCTAAGTCACTTCAGTCGTGTCCGACTCTGTGCGACCCCATAGACGGCAGCCCACCAGGCTCCCTCGTTCCTGGGATTCTCCAGGCCAGAACACTGGAGTGGGTTGCCACTTCCTTCTGTATAACAAAGCAGATTTATTTATTTAGATTCTATCTGTGCATTATTTTATCTCATTTAATCTTATCTGTTGCAGGTACTTACTGTCCTCTTCTATAAAATGAGGAAATTGAGGCTTAGAGAAGTTAAGTAACTTGCTCAAGATACACAAATAAAGTCAGGATTCAGGACCAAGGCAAGGACTATTTGACTCCAGAATCTGAGCTCCTACTGGGTTAAACTACATTTGTGTCCATAAGTTATTTCAAAATGCCTTCTGTGTAAGTTAGCCACATGTCTTTTCTTAGAAGCTCTTGTAATTCCCATCCACATGGCATGTGCTTAATCATACTTGAAAATAAGGAAAGAGGGATTTATTATTCCCACTAATTAACCACTGTCAAGGTAACTAAAAAAAATCCAATTGTCTCATAATAATTGACTCATAGGCTAAAAAGGATTCTGGGACCCAAGTCCACTCTATGGAGGAGTCTTACTCCCATATCACCAAACAATTCTCAAATACCAGCTAGATGCCCAACAACTCAACCCAATTCTGGTACCATCTGTCAGGAGACAGCTTCAGATTCCACAGGTTGAGGGCTGGGTTCTATAGACTCCCCCCAGCCCCCAACTTCAGATGCCAGATGCAAACCCAGATTATCAAGTGTGCTTCTGACCTATCAGCCATAGATTAGTATTTCCCCTGTACCCCGTCTTTGGGTTTGATTAATTTGCTAGGGTGGCTCACACAACTCAGAGAAACATTTTGCTTACTAGATTATGTGTTCCTTATAAAAGAATGTAACTCAGGAAAAGCCAGATGGAAGAGATATCCAGAGTAAGGTGCAGGGAAAGGGTGTATTCTCCCCAAATACCCATATGTTCACTGATCCATAAGCTCTCTGAACTCCATCCTTTTGGATTTTTATGGAGGATTCATTTCATAGGCATGATTAATTAAATTATGCCACTTGTGACTGAAATCAACCTCCAGCCCCTCATTCCTCCCCAGAGATCATGGGTGAGACTGGAAGTTCAAATCCTCTAATCACGTGATTGGTTGTCCTGGTAACCAGCCTTCATCCTTTGGTGCCATGTAAATGTCACCCCACTGACAAAACCAAAGACGTCTTTATCTCTCTCAGCACTTAGGGAACTCCAAAGGTTTTAGGAGCTCTGTGCCAGGAACAAGAGATAAAAATCAAATATACATTTCTTATTATAAATTACAGTATCACAGATGCCAACAGTAAGATAAGGGAAGGTCAATCATTCAACAGCCCTGTGACCTGAAACTAGAGTGACTTGAACCTCCATATCCCAAAACATGGCAGATTAATGAAAAATCTGAGGTATATGGAGGTCAACAGACCAGAAGACGATCCCCATTGAAAGACAGTTTGTTACAGTTCCCAAGGGGAAGGGATGTGACACAAGGAAGCGCCAGGGTCAGCCAGGAAGAGGAAGGAGAGGGAGGACCTGTGGGCAAAAGCCTTTATGGTCATTTCCACAGAAGGAACAGGTGAGGCGGGGGAGACAGGCTTAGAACCTGCTAGTGTGAGTACTTTCAGCAGGCTCTGGGCAAAGGGGCTGTCCCTAGGTGTCCATGGCCCTGGAACAATCAGGACAGGGGGAAGTGGTCCCAAATATGAGAACTTGATAAAGGAGGTGGTTGGGGGTGGGGGCTCTGGGTTGGCTGGTTGGTATTTGAAAATCATTGGTGGGCAAGTTTATTATCTCTAGGACTAGCCTAAATCCAGGAGCTAGAATCCCATGAGGGTCAGCAAGACCCTAAGATATCAAAACATCAGAAAACAGAAAATAAAAGATATATAGTTAGTACACTCTAGCTAGAGGATTTCCAGCTCTTCTAAGTTGGGAAGGGCATTCAAATCTACCCATAAGCTAAGTAGAAATATCCAAAGCTAATTCAGCTGTAAACAATGGAGACGGGTCTTAACGACCTGTAAGAGAATCTCTTACATGTAAAGGAAGAAGAGGAAGAACAACAAAAATAAGGCAATGTGTCTCTCTTCCTGCCCTGCAGATAGGTTCATCTGTACCATTTCTCTAGATTCCATATATATGTGGCAATATACAATATTTGTTTTTCTCTCTCTGTATAACAGATTTTAGGTCTATCCTCATCCCTACAAATGACCCAATTTCATGCCTTTTTATGGCTGAGTTATATCCCATTGTATATATGTACCACATCTTCTTTATCCATTCATCTGTGATGACCTAGAGGGGTGAGATGGGAGGGTAGGGGGGAAGCTCAAGAGGAAGGAGATATATGTATACATATAACTGATTCACACTGTTGTTCAGCAGAAACTAAAACAACATTGTGAAGCAATTATACTCCAAAAAATAAAAATAAAAGAATTTTTAAAATAACAAAAGCCTAAGATACTGGTAATGACAACTGAAAGATCAAATGCAACTATCTGAGCCTAGACTGTCTGGGTTAATTTAAAGGACTTGTCACAAGCCAGTGCTTCCCAAGAGGATGTAAAAGTTTAGCACCCATCAAACATTACAAAGTAACACTACAAAGATATCATTTTGTTAAAATCCAGTTTATTAGCAAGTTACAGTCTCTGCACTAGTGTATGTAGTTCAAGCGCACGCACACACATATACACATAGTAATACTTGCCTAAATGTGAGCTCAGCATCAGATACCACCCACCCCTCCCCCAACACACATCAAACCACAAATTCTCAAGAGTCTGTGTTTAGTGGGTCCAAGTTGACAGGGCTGAAACGGGTCTTTTTTTTTCCTCAAAAGCACTGAGATATACGAAGACAAAGTAAAGTCAAACCTGCCCATTTTGACCTCACAGCTTCCTTAGGAACAGAAGCAGTATTTTCAAATCCAACAGTGCTGTTTACTCCAGGAAATGTTTTCCTCATAGTCACAGCAAAATCAAACACCACAATATCTCAAATTCCAGCAAACACTTTATTCTCCTCACTAATGTCTCAAAGCCTTTGGTAGCCAAAGCCTGGAAAAAGCCCTTTGGCAATAAACGTGAACGTTTTACAAAGGGTAGAGAGGAGTTGCAAGAGGATAAAAGTTTCTGTTAACTGTACTAGAGTCTTTTTCTTTGGCAGAGTCCCCAAACAAACTTGAATAAATTACACACAATGTCGATAGAAGTAAAAGAAGTAGTCTGTAAAGAATTTCCCGGCAAAATAAGGGTCCGTTGAACAGTCAGCTAAATCCTGTCAGAGGGGAGTGGGGGGAGAGAATGATTAATGTAAGAATTAGTGTTAATTAAAATTATCTACTTATCTGTTTGGAAAAGGAAGTGGCAACCCACTCCAGTATTCTTGTCTGGGAAATCCCATGGACAGAGGAGCCAGATGGGTTACAGTCCATGGGGTCTCAAGAGTCAACACAACTTAGTGGTTAAACCACCACCATTTAGCTCTCTATTTATTTAATGGTCTACTTCTGTCTCACTGAAGAGAAAAAAAAAAGAGAGCTTACCGGTGCAGCTACCCGGAAATGGTAGCCACTGTCGAAGAGGGGTGCTACAGGGAGGCTCCAAATGTGCTGATATCCCTAAATAATGAATGAAAGAGATTCATCACATAACTACATTTACTCTTTGCTGGAAAAAGCCCAGGCTGAAAAGCACTCCCTTGACTGCAGTAGGAGAGGTGTTTGGGCACCAGTTTTTGATGGTGTTGCTGGAGAAGTCTGCAGCTTCCAAAGGATGCACAGAAGATGCTGAACCGAATCCTGCGACCAGGATTGCAGGGAAACACTGGCGTGTGCCTCACGGCATCTCTCTCTTTGTGAGGATCAGAGGCTGGGCCACCATTATAGATGCACTTCTGGAACACAGAATGCCAAGGAGCTGGAAATCGTTACCTGTGTCATCTCCTGGGAGACTTCCTGTTGACTTTCCATCCCTTTGGCCTCGATTTTACTATGGAAACACATATTTCCAAGGGTGAACTTGCACTGGAAGACTATCAGTGGCTCTGTTGTGCTTCAAGAGACAAAGGAAAGAAATGGCAAACGGAAAAGCAGTTATCAGCTCCCACAGGCTACACCTTGAGAAGAAGAGAGGCTTCTGGGAACATAACTTTGAAATCCATTCAAAGTTCCAAATAGGCCTGTTATTACACAAAACTCACGAATGCCAATATACTAGTTCACATCTCATTATAATAGAAAGAAACTCAATCTCAGATGACTACTATTGTTGACTAAATGCTTGTGTCTCCCACCCCCCAAATTCGTATGTTTAAATCCTAACCTCCAATATGATGGTGTTAGGAGGTAGAGCCTTAAGGAAGTGACATCCTGATGGTGGAACCCTGATGAGTGGGGTTAGTGCCCTCATGAAAAGGACCCCACAGAGCCCTCTCACCCCTTCTGCCTTGTGAGGACATAGAGAGAAGATGGCTACTTATCAACCAGGAAGTGGGCTCTCATCCTATATCAAATCTGCCAGGGCCTTGATCTTGGACTTCCCAGGCTCCAGAACTGTGAGAAAGAATGTCTGTGGTTTAAGCCACCCAGTATTATATAGTAGACTGGACCTGACTAAAACTAAAAAGTTTTATGTTACTGAGGTAACATACGACAGTCTTGAAAATCTAGTCTCATGACTTACATCATTTCAACATTAGAACTTATCTCCATAGATTTAAAAAATAATTTTGGGGTATATCCCTTCTTTTTCACTGGCAGCTGAACTTGCTTTCATCTGACATTTCCAGGGTTTGAAATTCTGCAAACTTCTAGTCTGGATACGTCTTGTTTGAATCAGAGAGGCAGACAACACAGGTATGGGTGTAGGGTGAGCCCCATTAGGAATTATCAGTCCTTATCCTTGGTGTCTCAGAGGTTAAAGCATCTGCCTGCAATGCAGGAGACCTGGGTTCAATCCCTGGGTTGGGAAGATTCCCCTGGAGAAAGAAATGGCAACCCACTCCAGTATTCTTGCCTGGAGAATCCCATGGATGGAGGAGCCTGGTGGGCTACAGTCCACAGGGTCGCAAAGGGTCGAACACAACTGAGCGACTTCACTTTCACTTTACTTTCAAAGCTGTCAGAGTGGAAGACCTGTCAGAAAGAATGGCTCTTCTCTAGAGGTTGGCCTGGGAATCATCATCAGGATGAGGTCGACCTATCTCTGGGACAACCTACAGTCTTGACTGAGTATATGCGTTACTTTTAGATCACCGCTGTCAGGGAAAAAATGATTCCTAAAGCCTGATTTATTGTGGGAGACCCAGTTTCAATCCCTGGGTCAAGAAGATCCCCTGGAGAAGGGAATGGCTACCCACACCAGTATTCTTTCCTGGAGAATTCCATGGACAGAAGTTACAGTCCATAAGGTCGCAAAGAGTTGATCACAACTGAGTGACTAACACCCACTTTTCAGTGGTTCAAGACAACCTTCTGCCACTTCAAGGGATATACCACTTCAGCTTACTTCCTTCCAGTGAAGCTAGGGACAAATGAGGAAACGCTGTCCCAGGCAGCTCAGAGAGTGCTAGAGAATAGTGCACTTAGCTTTTGCTCTGCCTTGTAATATGGTGGATTCTGAGCCATGAAATTTTAGCTGCTTGAAAAAGACTATTTCAAGGTAAGCAGTTGGCTTGTGTTATTAGCTCATTATAGAAGCAAAGCTGATGGAAGAAGGAGTATGAAGTCTGAGTGAAACAGAGGAAGAGGCCAGAGTGGAGTGGGAGGAATGATGGAGGGAGAATAACGGAGCTGGGGAAGCAGAGTGGGGGGAGGGGGGCGGAGGAAAGAGAAAGAAAGGGAGAAAGGAAAGAGAGAGAGGAAATGTGGAAGGGACCTAGGAGAAACTAACATCAAGAGACACAAACACCATCTTCATGGGGAGTAACTCACTGCATAATTTCTGTGAAAGTCTTCTAAAGTACCATGATTATTCAAAATAGCTGATAGAATATATTCAAGTTTTGTAATTCTGGAGGAGAGGTAGTCATACCGTGAAGTGCCTGCTGTGTGCCAGGACGGGGCAATGGTCTTAGGGGTCTCACCTCACTGGGGAGGCAGGAAAGTGATGGTCGAACGGAAGAGCTGATTGGAAGCCCATCCCCACCACTTATTTGCTCTGACTTTTAGGACAAGCTTTTTGACCTCTCTAAACTAAGTGCTCCCATCTGAAAAATATAAACTAGAAAAAACACCAACCTCAGAGGGTTGTTGTGAGGACCATATGACCCAGTAGTAAAGTGTAGAGTGTCTGGCATATAGTCTGTGCTCAGCAAGTGGTAGTAATTAATTTTGCTATTATTATCACTGAATCTCACAGAGGCTTTCCATGTTATGATATAATGTCAAATTCATCTTATAGATGAATAAACAAGAGTTCAGTGAGGATAAGTGGTTTTTCCAAGATTACAGAATTAATAAGTGATGGAGACAAAATCTGAACCCCAGTCTGCCCAGCTCCAAACTTTGACTCCATTTTTTTAACTCCCCTGGAGGGAAGTAGATGGTGTCTTCATTAGCATTGCTCCCAGGAGTTCACAGAAATGTGCAGCACCCCCATCCAGGGAACATGCTATTACTCTAGCTCCCACTCCAATTCAAAGGGACACAGCCAAGGGCAGTCGGTAGCCTGAGAACATCAAATTCAAGGTCAGGCTCACTTGGCAGGTGTGAGCATACAGCCCAGAGCCTTTCTATCCCTTGGAAGAAGCTTGGAAGGTCCCAGGCTTCATTTTGAAAATACTTCCCTCAACTGGCCCACCTCTCAACCTAATTGTCATTCTTTAACTGAAAACTTTCTACCTCCTAAATTATTAATCAAATTGTGAAGCAAACTCAGGCTTGGTATTCAGATAATAAAAACAGAATTATAATATATTAAAAACAGAACTATCTTTTACAGCTATGAACTTACTTGATTTCCAGAGAGAATTTGACATTGGTGGGTGTGTACTTATTAACAGGAATATGGTAATAGTAATTTCCAGACCTAATTAAGGGAAAAAATAAAATCACAAATCAAAATACACAGGGAAGGATTCAGTCTTTTTTCTATTTTTGGATACTACATAAACTGTGAAATATTCTATTATATGTGATAGATATAGAAAATCAGGTTTAACATGGCACAATTTCACGTTTTTCAGAGATATACTTGTCAAATTTCAAAGTGATCTCTTTCAGATCAAACTCTATCAAACATACCACAAACAGATTCATGGTTTCTTAGAATACACAGAAGAAATGATGGAAAGTCAAATCCTCAACCAAATGCACAAAACTAAACCAACAGGAAATGACTTCAACTTCCCTTAAGGAGACAGAGATTTCAGAAAACAAATGAGGCAAAGGCCTCAAACTTAACAGTCCCTCTGGAAAGAACTGGAAATAATAACTACCAGCTTTGATACAGTAAATCACTCCCTTTTAGACAACACCAACAGGAAATACCAGGTACTTTAAAAGATGGAATCAAGTAAAATTATTACAGTACTAATTATCATTGAGTAATGGAGAAAACCATTTTGAGAGTCCCTTGGACTGCAAGGAGATCCGACCAGTCCATTCTGAAGGAGATCAACCCTGGGATTTCTTTGGAAGGAATGATGCTAAAGCTGAAACTCCAGCACTTTGGCCACCTCATGCGTTGATGCTGGGAGGGATTGGAAGCAGGAGGAGCAAGAGGAAAAGAGGACGACCGAGGATGAGATGGCTGGATGGCATCACTGACTCGATGGACGCGAGTCTGAGTGAACTCTGGGAGTTGGTGATGGCAGGGAGGCCTGGCGTGCTGCGATTCATGGGGTTGCAAAGGGTCGGACACGACTGAGCAACTGAACTGAACTGAACTGAACTAAATGGAGAAAACTACAGGATAGAAATGTTTATACAGGGATTCCTCCCACCCTTGGGGAGGGATGGTTGGGAAAAAGGGGGAGTTCCTTTGATTCATATTGTAATGAAAACTCAAAGCAAAAAGGCACATTGTATCTAATATAAGTTCTTATGACCTTCCTATCCCTTGAATTATATATAGAAATAAAACCAGATAAATGGGGGAAAGGGCCAGTCATTTTAAATTCTCTTTAATGAATACTAAACTGAGTTGTTAAAAATGAGAAAGCAAAAATAAAAGCAATAGATGTGAATTGGGATCAGGAGGACTTTGTCCTCCCAGAGGAAGCTTAGATACATAGAAGTCGTTTCCTGTTATGTGCCTCCCAGTATCTGCGTGCTTCCCTGAATCCCAACTACTTAGGTAGTAAATATCCTCATCTTTCAGATGGGAAACAGGTATGCAAGGAGAATGGACTTCTTGTCAATTGGAATTTGAACCCAAATCATCTTACTATTCATTATCACATCATTCTACCAAACCAATTAATGTCTGTCTCTGACTTGTTCAGGCTCACTGAGCCTCAAGTTCTTTAACTTCAAAATGGGGATAAATAATACCAATCTCGTGTGATTTTGTGAGACTTCAATGAGATAATGAATGTAAAGGTCATAAACAAATAATAAATTGTCATACAGGTTATTTTCAAAAATCAGGTCCAGGAGATTCCCCAATGGTCCAGTGGTTAGGATGCCCAGACTCTCACTCCATGGGTTCAATCCCTAGTCAGGGAACTAAGATCCTACAAGCTGTGTGGCACAGCCAAAAATGAAAAATATATATATAAAAAATGTTTTTATAAAAGTCAGGACCATCAGCCTGAAGCCTAAGCTATATCAAGCCTAAAAAGAAATAAGGCTGAGAGGACTTCCCTGGTGGTCCAGTGGATAAGGGGACATGGTTCAGCTACTGGTCCATGAAGATTCCATATGTGATAGAGCAACTGAGCCTGTGTGCCACAACTGCTCAGCCGACATGCTGTACCTACTGAACACTGAGCACCTAGAGCCTGTGGTCTGCAAAATATGCAGCCTTGCCTTTAACCTAGTAGGCTGAAATATGAGCAGGCTTAACTAAACCAGTGAATACTTATCAAATGAAGCCTCTCCATTCTCAATACCTTCAACTTGCATATTGTGTTTACCGAAGCTTCTGTGCTTGCCCTCTATGCTTCTAGATTCATCATTACTGTGATGCATGTGATACACAAGAGATGAACATTGCTGTAAACTTTTGCAATGTCTAGATTTTTTTCCTCTTAACTGAAAAGGTTAGGATATGCTCTATTTTTTCAGCAATCAAAATAATGATATCCCTTGTTATTAAAATATATAAATGTCAGCTCACTCGTAACTCAGAGCCATCAGTAATAATGTCTTCCTTTTCTATAAAATTAACTAACAGCTCTGTGCCTATAGTATGTGGCCTCCGAGAGCTGCCCCTAAGCTCTTTGCTCCGGACTTACCCATTAAACCAGGAGACTGTAATCTTCGGAGCCATGGCATATTGACATTTGCTAATACCAACCATTTTACGATTCCCTTGTCCACCATGTAACAAATGTGTTTTCCACTTGAGGAGCCACGTAAGCACACATCGATTTTGCCATGTAACATCAGCTTTCATTCCAATCTCCAAAGCCCTGAGCCTTGAGTAAATTCCAGAAACAATGGGAGATAGTGGGGAGGCTTACACACCCGCACTGAAGGCTTCTACTGCAATACCGCCGATCTATTATTTGCTGGATTTCCATAATCCGAATAGAACTGATGGTTGTATCAATCCCTGAATTGAGAAGAAATAAAGAAAGTAAACTCTTCTGCAGAGGAAAAGAGCATTGTGCTCCAGTGCAGGCTCCAACTTACAGAATGTGAAGTAAGAGTTTTCTAGATAAATAGATTTCATTTGCATTCAAATGAGATAAAAGAAAAGGGGAGAAGGCTTTTGTTGCCTTAAAATATGGTATATTTTAAGAAAACTGAAAAAATAAAATAAAACCCAAGCTCCAATAGATAGCTCCATAACATCCAAAAGAAAACCTGGATCATTGAAGTCCTACTAAGTTGAAATTTGTTGAAAATGGACAGTGCAATGGGACATGCGATCTGGCCAATAAAGAAAGATTTTTTTTTTTTTTAGAAAACAGAAAACCAACTAAAAACTTAGCAGAAGAATAGAAGAAGAGAGAGGAAGTTCAAATAAAGTATTAAAATCCATGAAGATCAACCACAAATGCCTAGCAGTAAGCAACCATTTCCAATGCTTCCTTAATAGTTAGGTTGGCATTAATTACAAAACAAGGTAATCCCCACCAGTGTTTGGGGCAGACTGCAGCCTCCGTCCCTGTGCCTCTCTCCAGTATTGCTTCCATAGCTTGTTGTTACTCTGCCTTGCTCCACAAAGCCAAAGAAGAGAGTCACTTCCATGGGAACTTACAGTCACTCCTCCAGTCAATGTTGGTCTGTGCTTCTGCTGCCAAGAATGATGTGCTTCTGCCTGTTGAAGAGGAAAATGTCTGTCAGTCTTAAAGCTTGTTCAGGATGAGAAGAAACCCAGTGTGTGCCCTAGCTTGTCAGTCAGTCAAATCTTTCTCCACCCTTTCTCTTTCTCACTTTTCAACCCATCACATCCCTATGCCACTATTTGTTTGTTTGTTTGTTTGATCCGATTTGACTGTGCCAAGTCTTAGTTGTAGCATGTGGGAGCTAGTTCCCTGACCAGGGATCAAACCTGGGCCCCGTGCAGTGGGAGCATGGAATCTTAACCATTGGACCACCAGGGAAGTCCTCCCTATGCCATTTCTTACAGATCTAGTTTATTGTCGCCCTTCTCCAAAAAGCCACTTGTTTTGGAATGAATTAAAGCCCTCCAGATTTTCACACATGTAGCCCTAACCTCTGGAACCTCAGAATGTGACTGTGTTTGGAGATGGGCCTTTAAAGTATAATTACATTAAAGTGAAGCTGTTAGGATGGACCTTCATTCAGTTTGTGTGATATTTTTATAACAAGAGATTAGGACATGAAAAGCCTTGTGTGTATGGAGGAGAGAATTTGCAAGGAGGCAGAGAGAAGGCATCTCTCTACACCCAACTGTGAGCTTCTGGAACATGGCCTCTTGTTCACTGTTATATTCCCACATTCAACAAGGCCACACTCAGCTGTGATGTTCAATACATATTTGTGGAAGGATAGAAGAGGGGACATCAAGAAAGAGGGAGGAAGAGAGAAGAGAAAGCCAATTGTTTATCTTCTTTGAGCCCAGGAGTGGGACTTCAAGGATTCAGACCTGGTAACCCCTGAATCTTGGACTTCTAGACTCCAGAACTGTGAGAAAATAAATTTCTGTTGTTTAAGCCACCTAGTCTATAGCATTTTATTTTGGCAACTCCAGCCGACTAAGACACCATCCTGAATTAGATCACTGTAGTTCAGAGCTCCAGCCTTTCCAGTGGAGGGTGTATTATTATTATTATGCTGTAGTGTGTATTATTACTGAATCCTCAAAGTGGTGACCGGTTAGTGATATCTTCTCTATCACTGTACCAGTGGGCTATTATCTCTGTTTTGTTACTTAACTTTTATGTATTTTTGCCCTTTCGCAACACCTCCAGGGCTTCCCCAGCGGTCCCGCAGTTAAGACTCTCGCTTCCACTGCAGTGAGCGTGGGTTTGATCCCTGGTCAGGGGAACTAAGATCCCATGCACTGAGCGGGGCAGTCAAAAGAAAAGAAAAAAACAAAAACTCCAGAATAGGGAACCTCTATTAGCATTCTTTGAATTATCTATAACTCCAAGCATAATGTGATCCACACAGAAAAAAAAAAGCGAGCTTAAGCTTCCCAGGTGGTGCTAATAGTAAAGAACCTGCCTGTCAGTGCAGGTGACATAAGAGACACGGGTTTGATCCCTGGTTTGGGAAGATCCCCTGAAGGAGGGCATGGCAACCCACTCCAGTATCCTTGCCTGAGAATTCCACAGATAGAAGAGCCTGTTGGGCTGCATTCCATAGGATCTCACAGAGTCAGACACGATTGAATGGACTCAGCACACACGCAAAGTAAAAACTGAGCTGAAGTCATCTGAGAAGAATCAAATCACTGGTGTGGGGCCAGAGTTTACTGATGGGGAAGGAAGCCAGGGGAGTGGTTACGATCTGTCAGAGCCAAAAAGGCATTTTAAAAGCAATTTTGAAAAGGTAACCATTCAGATAATATTTGTTAAGGCTGTGGGGAAAAAAAAGTGTATCTTTTTAAAGTGGACAGTAAAAGCCATCATTTAGTGAGTTGCTAAGCTAACCTCACAAAAGAATTTTAAAGTGTTTTCAATAACTTCTTTAAATTTGCAGATTTTTTCAAGTAAACGTCCTCTTTATTGCAGTCCTTCATTTGCATTAAATAATATCTATGTTTTTTAGTATAATTTTGGGCAAAACAAAGAAATTAACCTTATTTAACAAGAGATATAAGTTAATACAACATGTTCTGCTTTCACGGGAATGAAAAAGAAACAAGATGTGAAACTAGTTTCTGTATGGAATTACAGGAGAGAAAACAAAGCTAGTGTGTATTCCTGAGTGTCTCTGCCTGCCCTGGATAGTACTTCTTACATGAAGTGGAAGGGCTGGTTTACTTATCCAGTCACCCAACTGGGAGCTTTTGGAACACTGCCTCTCATTCACTGTTGTAGTCCCCCATTCGACAATGCCAGTCTCATCTGTGGTGCTCAATACATATTTGTGGAAGGACAGAAGGAGGGATGTCAAGAAAGAGCGAGGAAGAGAGAAGAGAAAGCCAACCATGTATCCTGTAGAGGAATGTTTTCTCTTCTACACTCAAAGAGAAACCCCTAGGGGCAGGGTGCAGAGGGATGCTGGGGGTAGATGAGGAAGCTGGACTTTTTTATCTCATTAGCAAGTGGGAGTGAGGCAACTGGAAGGCAAGGCCAGTTTGCTGAGAATCTTCCCCAGTGTGATACCTCTCTTTAAGAAAAATGGACCTTAATATATACAGATTTTCTAGAAATTTGAATATTTATTTCCCTTTACATATAAATATATGTACTGTCTAAAAAGCCTCAAGATTACTTGGATTCCAGCTCTTCAAATAATAATTTTCAAGCACATGTCTCCTGCTATGAGTTTTGTTTATGATTACTTCCATAGAAGGCTAATTTACAAGGCAAATGAGGCATAACAAGAAGGGGAAACCAGACTTATATATCCTGTTTTATTCCTTACCTTTTATTCTATTTTCCTGCTGAATTTGCAGGAAAACAGCTCATTTATAAAGTCTGGCAGCTGAACTACAGAGTTGCCTTATTTTATACAGAAGCGTGTTTCCACATTCCTGGAGACATAGAACCCTAGGATAGGATTTAGCTTCTGACGGGATAAGGTTTTTTTTAATGGTAATAAAAAGGTGAAGTTGAGCTTGCAGCTTAGAATTATGAAAATGGCTTTTCAAAAGCAAGATTGGAACTAAAAAATTTTAAGTCTCCTATAAAACACCTCTACTTTGTCACTTTTCTGAGGCAAAACTGTTTAATTCTGAAAGGCTGGCTATTGGAAAACTATAAATTGTCCTGTGGTCATACAGGGGTAGCTCTCATTTTACAAGAGCCTTCTAGCAACATTCCCTATAAACTTAATACACATTCCCAATGGTTTTCATCGTAAAGTTGGAGATGTATTTCACAATCAGCAGATGAGATCTCCCCATAAGCTAAATTAGAAACTTCTGGAGAAGAGAGATTTAAGATGGTGTGCAACCAAAGCATATCCTGTCATGGTAGAATGTGCATATTGCATTACTCGTAAAACCATACTGATGGCTGAGTCCCAATACAGCATGTTGGATACCTTTCTCTTCCCTGATTGAAATAGACTCAGGCCAAGAAAAAGTCAATAAGCCTAACCAATCCATGACTGAGTCCTTTAACACAAGGAAACATTTTCTTTCAACCACTGGCTCTTCTCAGATCTAGTCTCCAAATCAAAGTAAGCATGTCTTAAGATGTTTCTTGCTGTATGAGATTTTAAAAAACTTTACCAAATCTCCTAAAACTTGCATAATTCTGTTGGTGCTTTTTCCCATAGGTGCTTAACTTTTCAATATCTAATTCTGTTGCCTATTTAAATCTTTATTAGTTCCATAGATTAAAATCTACTCCATCATACTCAGTTCCTCAGAATATAAGTTGAATATTTTGAAGTACCTGCTTTCCACTTGTTAGTTTTACTCAAACCTTTTATTAAGTATGGGAAGAGGGGGTATAACCTTTATGAAAGACACTTAAGCAATCAACTCAGGCCCAAAGGAAGAATAATGGCTTGAGCTCAACATGTCATAAAAATGTCAATTTCCCTTTGTTTATTTTACTAGTATTCTTACTCTTCAGAAAGGAGGCTCATAAGTGTGTTATGGGGCTTGGTAAACTATGAGATATTACTCCACATCCTACTGAGGGTTATTTTACATTTTTTTAATTGAAAAATATATTTGTAAATTTGTAGTTGGTCTAAATGCCCCAGAAACACCTGGTTGAAACAAATATTTGCCTGACTTTCTCTTCTGTTGGATTTAGAAACTCTGGTGTTACATGGTGCCCTGGACAGAGTGGGGAGATGGAACATCAGCAGGGGGGAAAATGCCTTTCTTCAGACCCCCAGAAATATCCTGAAGTGGGAACGACATCTCAATGGCTATAGGCACACAACGAGATACTACTCAGCCATAATAAGAATAAAATAGTGTCATTTGCGGCAACATGGACAGACCTAGAGAGGATCACACTAAGTGAAGTGAGCCAGAAAGAGAAGGACGAATACCGTATGATTCCACTTAAATGTGGAATCTAAAAAGACGACATGAATGAACTTACTCACGAGAGAGACTCGCAGACATAGAAAACGAACTTACAGTTACCAAAGGGGAAAGAGAGGGAAGAGGAGAAGAGATAAATTAGGAGACTGGAGTTAAAATACACACATTACTATATATAAAACAGAAAACCAACAAGGGCCTACTATACAGACAGAAAGCTATACTCAGTATCTTATAACAACATATAGTAGAAAAGAATCTGGAAATTATATATATATATATATATGTAACTAAATCATTTTGCTGTACACCTGAAACTAACACAATCTTGTAAATCAACTGCAGTAGTAGTACTGTTAGTTGCTCAGTCGTGTCCAACTCTTTGCGACCCCATGGACTGTAGCCCACCAGATTTCTCTGTCCAAGGGATTCTCCAGGCCAGAATACTGGAGCAGGTTGCCATTCCCTTCTCCAGGGGATATTCCCAACCCAGGGATCAAACCCATGTCTCCTGTGTCTCTGGCATTGCAGGTAGATTCTTTACCATCTGAGCCACTAGGGAAGACCGAATTAGCTGTATTTTCCTTTTTTTTTTTTTTTTAATGGCTATAGGCAAAGGAGAGGAGGCATAGGGCGCTGCAATTGCTTTCTAGAACCACAGATAGATACTTTCTGCATCTTCTGGAGTTGATCTCAGGTAGATGCACACACAAGCCCAAATAAAGAGAGGTTGAATGGTGGGGATGGGCACCTAGATTTCAGTTTCAACTTTACTCATGATTCACTGCAGAATCTTAAGCAAAGTGCTAAGCTTCTGTTCCATCAGCAGTAAAATGGATAAGCTGGTACAAATCAGAGATCCTCCTGACCTGGGGACTTTGGAATCCCAGGTGACTGCATAAAGGGGTCTGCGGTGTTGGTTGTGAACTTAAAAAGTAACATCTCTCCCATAGATATATACCATTTTTCAAATGTTGCTGTTAGATTAACAAAAGCAATTCATTTGAAAGCTTAACTGAACTTACAGTTACATTCTCCCTCTATATATTAATACTTTTTCAGTTAAATAATTGTAAAAGCATAATGGATTCATAATCTCAGGGTCAAAAAATCAGGGCACCACTGGAGTAGCTGCTCTGTGACTTTCTATAACTCTAAATCCCCCAGAGTTTTCAAGTTTCCTGAAGGTGATAGTAAACAGAACATTTCAATCCTTTCCATTTTTTTTTTCTAAGTGGAAAGAAAGAAGAGGAAACAGTTTCCCAGTGTGTCAGAGAGCCTGATAAAGCAGATCTTCAACTCCATTCTTAGCCAGAGAAGTTGACTGCTGTGTCTACGAGGACACAGCCAGACGCTTGGGGCAGATCTTCTCTCTCCAGGAGTCTCTCCAGTGTTTCTCATCATTATGGAAACATAAGATGAGCAGATATTCATTGTCCCAGAGCAGAGAGCAGCAAATCTTCATCTGGTTTGATAAGGTCTGCTCTTCCCAATCTCCCCTTGATGGGAAGAGATGGTGGCTATAGGAATGAATTAGCACAAAAGTCAAAAAAACTTTTTGGAAGTCAAGATTGGGCCAGTGTCCAACCTCTTCCTGTTCAGGATCCATGATTATCCACCTCACATGAGTGAGATGGTCTCATCTGAGCACTGCTCTCAGAAAAGGACACCAAGTGTCCCCAAGGTGGACTCCCATGGTACGGGAAAATTGACCAGCCATAAGGTTCCATGTGCTCTAAACAAGAGATGAAGGTTCTGGGGGATTTTTGTGACAGTAATAGATTTTTCCATATTTAAAACCATTGAGGATGTGATGACTGAAATTAATTTCTTTCTTTCAAATGAACTCTTATCTTCATTCTATAGTGATGCATCTGTTTCCAAGTTCAATCAAAAATTGCTTTCATGAGAGAAAGAGTGTAATCATTGCTTCCTGTAGCTTTGGGGAAAACTCTCTGTGCCTTAGCTTCCTCACTGGGGTGGAGAGACAGGGAAGATCATAAAGCTGCCTATCTTTCAAGCTTTCAAGAACTAAACAACTTAGTCACGTAAACTATTTATGATGGTGCCTGGCCTACAGTAGTAACACCTCGTAATATGGTGTAACTGATGATGGTGATAACAATGGTTTGTAGAAGCTATTTATTCAAGCTTCAAATATAAAATAATAGAGGAAATTACATTGCTGCCCCCAAACTTCAACTGTTGACCATAATAGCGTCATTCATAATTTGGGCTATTCAAAAATATTCTGTTCATCTTCTTCCAGGCATGTGTAGTTTTGCACTTCACCAACTGTTTTTAAATGAGACATAACCAATGTCACTTGCTTTGGCGAATGATGTGTAAGCAGAAGTGACTTGGTGGAAGCCCTAACAGCCAGTGCACACTTTTCCCTGTTCTTTCACCACCTCCTTAGAGACTCTGGACATACGCATGAGAAGGAGCTCCATCAGCTGGGTCCTGAATAGCATGATGTACACGGTCCCTCTTTGGATCCACGTTTGATATATAAGGTCAAATAAATTTTTGTCACATTAAGCATTGTGATTTGGGAGTTGTTACCACAGCATTCTAACTGATAAGTCACACTGATATGTATGTATTATTATTAGCATAATCATCCTTATTATATTGGGCTTCCCTGGTGGTCCAGTCAGTGAAGAATCCCCATAGTGCAGGAGACTTGGGTCAGTCTCTGGGTCAGGAAAATCCCCTGGAGAAGGGAATGGCTACCCACTCTGGTATTCTAGGCTGGAGAATCCCATGTATGGTGGGCTACAGTCCGTGGGGTTGCAAAGGGTCAGACATGACTGAACGACACACACATTATTATTTTAGACACTTGCTAATATGTGTGTATACAGAAGGGAATTTCTGAAAAAAAATAGCTTAGTGTACATTTAGATGTGCAGTATTTGATCGTTCAGAGATAATTTTGTCCTTAATCAAGTTTCCATATATTTTTTTTTTTTTTTGCCCTTGTGGCTGTGGGATCTTAGTTCCCAGATCAGGGACTGAACCTGTGCCCCCTGCAGTGGAAGCATGGAGTCATAACTACGGGACCGCCAGGGAATTCTCAGCTTTTTAACATGAACATTCTGATACTAAAAGAGCACCAGTATGTAGGGGTGTGTGTGTGTGTGTGTGTGTGTTTGTCTATGTCCCAAGAAGATAATCTGAAAGTGAAAGCTTTTTTCCATGGACTGAAAGCTTACCCTGAACTCATTAGAATCTTCAAAGCCATTTACATCCTGTCACACTTGGTTTGGATAGGAGCCCAGATGCTGTATCACTTTTTAAGTTCTAAGTGAGCCAAAAAGTCTACCCATCTGCACGTGATGGCTTCCCTTGTGCTACTGTCACTGTCTTGTTTGGCAAAGAACAAATGAGACCCTTTCACACGAATCCACCAACACTTCAATATTTTGGGAATTCAATATTGTAAATGTAATCATTTGACATGAAAGAAAGCTGAGTGATGAACAATTGAAGCTTCTGAACTGTGGTGTTGGGGAAGATTCTTGAGAGTCCCTTGGATTGCAAGGAGATCCAACCAGTCCATCCTAAAGGAAATCAGTCCTGAATAGTCATTGGAAGGACTGATGCTGAAACTCTAATACTTTGGCCACCTGACTCAAAGAACTGACTCCTTGGAAAAGACCCTGATGCTGGGAAAGATTGAAGGCAGGAGGAGAAGGGGAAGACAGAGGGTGAGATGGTTGGATGACATCACGGACTCAATGGACATGAGTTTGAGTAAACTCTGGGAGTTGGTGATGGACAGGGAGGCCTGACATGTTGCAGTCAATGGGGTCACAAAGAGTTGGACACAACCAAGCAACTGAACTGAACTGAAATGATTGTAAGTTTGTGCATTTGTGTTTTTAAAGATCTTGCCACCTCTAATGGAGGAGTGGAACCATTATCTAGACTCATTAACAGACTAACCAAGTAAACATTGGGAAGGGGAACAAATCCCTCAAAGCACTAGTTGTTACCCTTTGATTGTTCTTTACCTGCCCGTGGCCCCTGATGCAACTCCTGCTCCTCCAGCTGTCTTGGCATGGGGCTTGAGAGGCCTCTTCTTGTTTTCCAGATGGGGCAGCAATAAGTCTGCTGACATGGCAGGATCTCACAGAAAGTGATCTCAGGTACTTGGAAGGAGGGCAGTGTGGTTACCAGGGTTGTATTAGGTGCTGCAAAGCATCAGGCAGAGGGGAGGGAAGTGACAAGGTTAACCTGAAAGGCTGGTTCTTCTGTTGACAATTCACATGAAACCCAGGTCGGGTTTGAAGCGACCAATGCGGAGATCTTACCTGAGGGGGAAGCTGTGGAGGGCAGAGCTGGTTCCTGAGAGCTTGTGAGGTTGCTGGGGGAAGAGAACAAAATAATTAACAAAAGAGGCCTTCAAGAGTCCTCTCCAAAGGAAAACAAGATGGGAACTCTTACCTGGAAGGGGCACTTGGGGTACACCGGTCTTGATCTTTTAAGCTAAGTATGTAAAGGGAGACTATCGTCAAGCCACTGTTTAAAAAAAATAACAAAAGAAAGAGTTATGTGGTTGATTTGATTCCAGATAAATCTCATATAACCAGCTGCCAGAGATGTCCCCTCCCAGACCACACAGATGAGCAAGCTGGGGGCGGGCGGCCATGGAAACCAGCACAGTTCTGCTTCTTTGCCCTGGTAAGAACAATCTCCCAGTCTTCCTGGAGCTCAGAGGCTCCTGGGGTAGGTGGAGCTGACGCATTTTTCCACAAGCAGCCCCCTGATGCTGGCAAGCTGTCTCAGAAGTGTCTGTCCCTAGTGGAAGATTACAAGAGGAAGTGTGTCAGGCACTGGAGGAAGCCCTCTGCTCCCTGCAGGAAAAAGTCAGAGTGGAGTTCACATCCCCCAGTGGCGGCGGCCGCGTGGTGGTGCAGGGAGATGAAAGGCTGCACAGATTTAGTCAGCGGTAGATACCAGTCCTTTTGGCCGCTTCTGACACCTTCTTGCAGCCTATCTTTTGAGAGCGCAATGCATCAAATTGGACAGAGGAAGGAAAAGCAGTGCCATAAAGTATCCATTTCCACTTTATGTGACTTCAAAATAATGAGTGTATTGTTCCCCACAATGATCGGAACTTATACATCCAAGTGGAGGCCTTCCTCAAAGGTCCTGAGCTTTGGGAAGCTATTCCTAATACCACTCACACATCCCAACACTCAGCATCCTCCTCTCTGGGCGGGGGGTGACTGCAGAACTCTGCCATCCCACTGTGTGTGGACAGAGGGGGACCTCACTTGACCTCCTGCCAGCTCGATGTCACATCTGGTTCCTAGACTCAACTTCTCATTATTTGTTCCCCATCAAAGGTAGTGGGTTTACCATCATTAAATACCTACAAAGAAATGTGCCCCCCATTTTAATTCAGCTCATAGAGAAAGAATTCCCAGAGTTTTCTCAGAAGCAGCTGGTTGCTAGCCAGCGGGCACAGGGCTGCTTGGTAAAAGCCATGCTGAGCCCCAAAGATGCCATCAGACAGAATCTGTTGCGTTGCCGTGGCAACTACTTGCTGTGGTCCAGTCTCCCTGACTTTGTTCTCCCACATTCCCCATTCTCTATCTCCCTACTATTAATCCTTAAATATGTTTTCTGATCCGTCTGCTATCTGCGTCAATGCATCGCCCAGGCAGCTTCTAGGACCATACACCAAAATAGACATCTGCTTCTTTCTTTAGGGTTTTGACCCGTCTCGGGTACATCACAGGCTGGAAACAAGACAATAAGCCTAACACCACCTATTTCTCCTCCTGCAGGTCAACAACATTGGAATTCATAAGATCTGATGGGCACATTTAAAAAGCAGTCTCTTCCTGTCAAAATTAGACTTCCTATAAGCTTTGCATTTGGCTTTCATGGGAACCTGTGTCTCTAGAGAATGTTAAGCATGTCCGTGAAAGGTCAAGGTGCTCACTCTTTCCTAGGAACTGAAAATCCTAGCAGAAGACAAGTCCATTTAGAAGAGAGAAAAAAGTACACCAGCTTCTATGGAAATTCTATGTAGTGGTGTCTAATACTTGGGGATGCTTCCCACAGTGGGCAGTAGCAGGGGGAAAGTTAAAATGCTGAGGGGAGAGAAGAGTACAGAGAGACCAGCAATGTCTCCTATAACTAAGAAGTTGCCTTAGTTCAAGGAACCAGAAACATCTTTGGGTCCATTGCTCACTTAACCTCTGAGGATAATTGTCTCATCTGGGACACGGCCCAGGAGCTAGTCCTTTCCCACACTAACACAGCATTTTGGAGGGATAGATAAATACCCGTTTTACCCTGTGAATGGTCAGACAGGAAACCAGAGGCAGGGAAGACAGGCAAGATGACCAGGGCTCAAAGGCTGAGGAGCCATCACAGCGGCAGCACAGGCCTGAAGACCAAAGACCTGAGAAAAACCTCTCATCCCACAAAAGTGTGACTCTTCCTCCTGTGGAGGAGGGATGGCAGACCACGGGCATCCAGTACTTGCCCAGCAAGCACCTTCTCCTTTCTGTATTTGTTTGCTTTAACTGCTTAGCACATTTGGCTAGAATTTCATCATGTTGCATATCTTGGGATAATCTCATGGTCTCTTTTGGCACAAAATCCAGAAGAATCCTAACAAATGTAAGTATCCAGGGGAGAGTGGATTGTATCTGATTGTTTACTCACTCTTTTCCTCCAAGTAGATGGGAAAGGAGAGCAAAGATTTTGCAACAGTTATTTGCAGGGCAGGACTAAATAAGATACACACACTTATGCACACACATACATGCATACACACAAACATGAAAGCCACAGTGAGCTAGGAAAAAATAGTCAGTTGACTATAAAAAAAAGATCATTTCATATTTAAGAGCAGAAAGCCTGTGCTTTTTTTTTCCTTCAAAGAATGAGTTTACAAAGAACTCCCTCATCTCTAAGCGAAATCAAAGACCAACACCTGGTTTAAAGGGCTTCTCAGTCTTCAAAGTAAATAGAAAGTCAGTCCCTAGTTCATGTGTGAGAAAGGAAGATGGAAAGAGAAAAAGAGCTTGACGTAGAATAACACTGATGTTTTTCTTACCAAAATGCCATCACAGCAATGAGGGTTATAACCAAGCTCTGGAAAACCCAGTTAGGACATGACTGTTTTCTTCCTGAAAAAGAAACCTATAAAAAAGTCAGCAATGAGAAATGACAAATCAGTGACACCAACTTTGAGAAGGATGTCTGAAGACACTCCCCAGGGGATCTTTGCTGCTGCCTTCAGCCTATCTCTCCCTCCTCCTCTCTGAAAACGAAGTTCTTTCAAAGCCAGCTCTTTCCCTTTCCTTGGCACTCCAGGCCACGCTCTCTTTTCCCTGAGGACAATTGTCTGTGCTGTTCATTTAGTGCTTATTCTTGAAGTTTTAGGAGAAAAGAGGACCTGCCAGACAAGATACTGTCAGAACACAGAGGTCCGTTTCTTTTAATAAGATACTTTCAAAAAACAAAATGTCTTCAAGACATGATAGAATAAATCCCAATGGAAGAATTTCAGGCAGCATGACAAATTGCAGAAAAAGGTTTTTGTGGCATGAAATACTATTAATTACTCCTTAAATCATATATATTAGTATCCAATTCTGCCATCTACTTTTTAGAACAGTTCTGGGCCTATGTCTTATTTATTCTTATATCCCTTTAGCAAATATACATTAAGTACTATGATGAGTAACACTATAGAGGGAAATGAAAATAATTAAATTACACTTTCTAGGAAGTGAATGAGATAAACCTTTAGGACCAGTACATATTGGCATTAAAAACTTGCACATGAAGGATGATCCAGAAATAGGATAGACAGCTGTGCAGTTGGTGAGGAGTCTGACTAGAGACAGGAGAGGTTTTCTGCCCAGTTAAATGTAAGCTCTTTAAATATGAGTTTTCCTACTAATGCAGTAGGAAGTGTTATGTTTGCCTCCTCCTGGGGGTCCAGGGTAAGAAGGGAACTGAAGGATGGCAGTAGACAAGAAAAAGCTTAAATGGTCTTTGAATTTCTTGGGCAGAGTATCTGCATAGAGAAAATGTTCTTCAGTGTAATATTGTGGGTGGGATTAACTGTACCCTTTTTAACAATCACACAAATCTTTAGGGCTATTTTATATATATATTATAACTGGGGGCTTCCTTGGTGGCTCAGAGGTTAAAGCGTCTGCCTGGAATGCGAGAGACCCAGGATTTGATCCCTGGGTCAGGAAGACCCCTGGAGAAGGGAATGGCACCCCACTCCAGTATTCTTGCCTGAAGAATCCCATGGAGGGAGAAGCCTGGTAGGCTACAGTCCATGGGGTTGCAAAGAGTCGGACACGACTGAGCGACTTCACTTCAGTATAACTGACTCATCTAGGTGCAATAAGAAGCTGCTTTGAATACCAATAGGCTTCTCTTGTGGCTCAGCTGGTAAAGAATCTGCCTGCAATGTGGGAGACTTGGGTTCAATCCCTGGGTTGGGAAGATCCCCTGGAGAAGGGAAAGGCTATCCACTCCAGTAGTCTGACCTGGAGAATTCCAAGGACTGTACAGTCCATGGGGTCACAAAGAGTCGGACAAGACTAAATGACTTTCACTTTCACTGAATACCAATAGCTCAGTTGCTAAAGAATGCACTTGCAATGCAGGACACCCAGGTTCAACCCCTGGGTGGGGAAGATCCCCTGTGGAAGGAAATGGCAACCCACTCAGGTATTCTTGCCTGAAAAATCCCATGGACAGATTAGCCTGTTGGGCTACAGTCCATGGGGTCAGAAAGAGTCAGACACAACTTAGCGACTAAACCACCACTGAATACCAAGAAGTAGATGGTTGATACCATTCCTACATCTCACTGGAATAGTTCTGAGGATGTTCTGCTCATGCTCTGTGTACAGAAGGAACTCAATGGAATTTATGGAATGTATTAGAATTAAATAGTATTAATTTCAGGATAGCAGCTTCCCTCCCAGCCTACTCCCTAAAGGTGCCAGACTGTTCTAAATCTCTATGGTTTTGTTCCAAATCCTTTGACCTAATATAGGAAAATCACCCAAGACCTGGAGTCAGACTTGGAGTCAAGCCCTGAACAAGTCATCGAAGTGTCATTGATCCTCATTTCTTCATCAATAAAAAAGGAAGGATGAAATCATACCTGTCAACTTTACAGAGTTATTGGGTGGATCTAATTAACAGTGTAATGGTTCTCAATTCGAGTTTGCATGAAGATTACTATGGAGCTTGTTAAAAATCTAAATGCCCTGAAACATTCTGATTCAATAGGTTTCCGTTTAGACTGAGGTGGGGGCTGGTAAGGAGCAGGATAATGAAAAGTGTCTGCGTCAGTTCCTTCCCTTTTGCCCTTCTTCTCCATGTCCTCAGTGAATTTTTACTTGACTCTGAGGTTTTTCCAACTTCACCCAAGTCAACAGCACACATTGGTATTTTACCAAGCTCCCTGGAAGACTCTGATATATGCCAAACTATGAGAATCACTGAAAGAGTGGGTTTGAAAATACTAAAGGTGAACACTTTTATGGCACACTCTCTTCTGAGTGTTTTATGTATATTAATTTATTGAACCTCACAATAATTCTCAACAACCCTATAAGGCAAGTACTGTTCTCATCCCTATTTTAGAGATGGGGAAAAATGAGGCTCAGGGAGCTAAGTTCTCACTCAAGATTATATAGCTAATAAGTTACAGAGCCAGGCTTTGACCCAAAAAACACTTGGCTTCAGAATCTGTGGGTCTTCCCTGGTGGCTCAGACAGAAAGAATCTTTCTGCAACGCAGGAGACTCAGGTTCAATCTCTAGGTTGAGAAGACCCCCTGAGGAGGGAATGGCAACTCACTCCAGTTTCTTGCCTGGAAATTCCATGGACTGAGGAGCCTGATGGGCTACAGTCGATGGGGTCTCAGAGAGTCAGACACAACTGAGCAACTAACACTTTCAGAATATGTGCTGTTATTCTCAGTGCCATGCTGCCTCCCTTTTTCTGTCTGTAAAGAAAGGAGACACTGTACAACTTATTGTTATTATTCAAAAGGTCTTCATGGCTACCAAATGAACTCCTTAACTGGTGATCCAGAAACTGAGACTAACTTATTTTCAGCCTTAACTTCTCTCCTCCCTAACAAACTCCCCCCTAGTCAATGATGCCAGCACCGGCTCCCAGACTTGGCTTGTGTCGTTCCATCCTGCTCCGGCAGCTCCTGTCACTCTCCAGCCAGAGCTTTGCCCCCTTGGAGGCCTGCTTCCCACTATACTCCCACTGTGCTCTGAGCTTCTATGTTATTTATCGCTTCCAGGTACATCTGGTCTTCTCATTCTCTTCTGATTTTTACTGGCTACTTTAAACTTCTTTTTTCTTTTCTTTAAGATTTTTTTTAAAAATGTAGACCCTTTTAAAATCCTCCTGAATTTGTTACAGTATTGCTTCTGTTTTCTGTTTTGGGTTTTTTGGCCCCAAGGCATGTGGGATCTTACCTTCCCAACCCCCTGGGTGGGGGTGGGGGGACCTGCACTCCCTGCAATGGAAGGCAAAGTCTTAATCACTGGACTACCAAGGAAGACTCTAGCTTAAAATTCCTTAGAAGAGGCCACATCTTACTCACCTTTGCCTCCACAGGCATAAGACAGTGACTATAAGAGGTCTTTGAATTGAACGGATGCTCTTCAATGTCTATACAAGTCCTGGACTCTGTGTTTACACCCCAACACCCCCGCCACCCATGCACCCAAGACATTAACTCTGTTAATGTTTTAAATTTAGATTGTTAGCCTACAGGGAATATTTTCAAACTGGGTCTCCATTCATGCATTGATTTAACAAATAGTTCTTGAGTACACACTATGTGCCAGTCCCTGGGGACAGAGAGTGAGGAAGGCAGACACAGAGTCTGTTCTCATGGACTATATATTGTAGTTAATATCCTGAGAAAACTGTGAAGGAAAGAGATCCCTTAGGTGCAAGATGGTTGCTACAAAGGTTACAGAGGAACCAAATGCATCTGTGCTTGCTAAGTTGCCTCAGTTGTGTCTAACACTTTTGCGACCCCATGGACTGTAGCCCACCAGCCTCCTCTGTCCATGGGATTGTCCAGGCAAGAATACTGGAGTGGGTTGCCATGCCCTCCTCCAGGGGATCTTCCTGACCCAGGGATCCAACCTGAGTCTCCTGCAACTCCTGCATTACAGGTGGATTCTTCACTGTTGAGCCACCAGGGAAGCCCACAGGAATGAAATAGTACCTTCCAATCAGGGCCTCCTTTGATGCAGATACAGTTCCTTATTTCCCCTTGCAAACTGGTTAGTACAAAGAGCACCTTCCCTACACAATATTGTTAGTATGTTGTGTTTATTGAGTAACCTGCTATGTGCTGGGCATTGTGCTGAGGACTTTAGATCATTTGATGCTATCAATTATTTTTGTAAGGTGCCACTATTATTATCTGTTCAGTTCAGTTCAGCTCAGTTCAGTTGCTCAGTCGTATCCGACTTTTTGCAACCCCATGTACTGCAGGACGCTGGACTTCCCTGTCCATCATCAACTCCCACAGCTTACTCAAACTCATGTCCATAGAGTCAGTGATGCCATCCAACCATCTCATCCTCTGTCGTCCCCTTCTCCTCTTCAATCTTTCCCGAGGTCAGGGTCTTTTCAAATGAGTCAGTTCTTCACATCAGGTGGCCAAAGTACTGGAGTTTCAGCTTCAGCATCAGTCCTTCCAATGAATATTCAGGACTGATTTCTTTTTTTTTTTTTTTAATTAATTTTTATTTTTTTAGTTTGTTTTGCTTTACAATACTGTATTCGTTTTGCTACACATCGACATGAATCAGCCACAAGTGTACATGAACTCCCAATCCTGACCCCCACCTTCCCCTCCCGCCCCACACCCTCTCTCTGGATTATCCCCGTGCATCAGTCTGAAGCATCCTGCATCCTGCATCAAACCTGGTCAGGACTGATTTCCTTTAGGATAGACTGGTTGGATCGCCTTGCAGTCCAAGGGACTCTCAAGAGTCTTCTCCAACACCACAGTTCAAAAGCATCAATTCTTTGGCACTCAGCTTTTCTTTATAGGCCAACTCTCACATCCATACATGACTACTGGAAAAACCATAGCTTTGACTAGACAGGCCTTTGTTGGCAAAGTAATGTCTCTGCTTTTTAACATGCTGTCTAGGTTGGTCATAACTTTTCTTCCAAGGAGCAAGCGTCTTTTAATTTCATGGCTGCAGTCACCATCTGCAGTGATTTTTGGAGCCCCCCAAAATAAAGTCTCTCACTGTTTTCATTATTTCCCCATCTATTTGCCATGAAGTAATGGGACCAGATGCCATGATCTTAGTTTTCTGAATGTTGCATTTTAAGCTAACTTTTTCACTCTCCTCTTTCACTTTCATCAAGAGGCTCTTTAGTTCTTCTTCACTTTCTGCCATGAGGGTGGTGTCATTGCATATCTGAGGTTATTAATATTTCTCCCAGTAATCTTGATTCCAGCTTGTGATTCATCCAGCCTGGCATTTTGCATGATGTACTCTGCATAGAAGTTAAATAAGCAGGGTGACAATATACAGCCTTGATGTACTCCTTTCCCGATTTGGAACCAGTCTGTTGTTCCATGTCCAGTTCTAACTGTTGCTTCTTGACCTGCATACAGATTTCTCATGAGGCAGGTCAGGTGGTCTGGTATTCCCATTTCTTTAAGAATTTTCCACCATTTGTTGTGATCCACACAGTCAAAGGCTTTGGCATAGTCAAAAAGGCAGAAGTAGATGTTTTTCTGGAACTCTCGTACTTTTTATATGATACAGGGGACGTTAGCAATTTGATCTCT
Source organism: Aepyceros melampus (assembly GCA_006408695.1). Taxonomy (NCBI): domain Eukaryota; kingdom Metazoa; phylum Chordata; class Mammalia; order Artiodactyla; family Bovidae; genus Aepyceros; species Aepyceros melampus. The sequence goes on from SJXQ01005767.1 coordinate 178,688, forward strand.
GGTTCCTCTGCCTTTTCTAAATCCAGCTTGAACATCTTGAAGTTCATGGTATTATCTGTTTCCCAATGCAATTAAGTAAACTTTCCCAAGAACACTTCTACATGTTTATTTATCCATGTATTTATATCTGTTGGCATATACCAAGAAACTTGTCTGCACCATAGCTTTTTAGTACTTTATAGTAGAATACTGAACTCTTCTTAAATACTCTTAGAATAGTTCAGCTATGTACAGAAGAAGTAGAGAGTAAACCAAGACAATGGCCCAAATATCTGGTCAGCCCTTAACAAGATATAGATGAAGGTCATAAATATCTTCCTCTGGGAACATCAGTGGATCTGAGGCATAGGCTGAGGTTCACAGCTTTCTATGAAGCACCTAGGAAGACAGGACTGAAGTTTCCCCCTCACTGACGCTTCTGCCATGGATAGGCTGTCCTTTAAGCTAATAAATGATTAACCTTCACTTTTTACTGTAAATGTTATCCTATTTGATGAAATGCTCCATTCATTAATAAAGTTGCCACATTTTAAGCTTTGCAAGCAAGTGAATACCTAGTCTCTATTTGCATATAGAATACTAAATATCAAAGGGAAAAGAGAGATTTAGAGATTACCTGACATCCCTTTGGGATCTTTGGAACCAAAGATAAGGGACTAAGTCAAGTCAAGGAATACATACAGGTCTTATAACCCAGAGTCATCTGCTGATGAATTTCACTTGTTAGGGAATATATGCACAAAACTGGCAGAGTAATATTTCTGAAATGAATGTCCCTAACCTCCTCTTTGAAAAACCAATTAATATCTATTAAAGGAATAATATTTAAATGGCTTTGTGCATAAGGATACATACTAGAGAATCCATCAACAAATAAACAATGAAAAAAATTCTTGATTAATTTCCATAAACTCCATTTTAATAGAAAATATCATCTCTGTTCATTATAAATTTAAGCCTATTTACCTTGCTGGTTTTTTTGGAAATGGTCCTTTTTGGAGAAGATGCACTAAGAGCTCTGCTAAATTTGCTTTAAAAAGAGAAAGAGAAAGTTAATTACAAATCAAATGCCTCTCTGGGAGTTATACTACAAAGGCCCAGGCTGTCACTAACACAGCAGTATGGCTCTTTTTTGTAATACAGTGGTAATTTTAAAAAGGAAAGTCAAGGCAACTGAGAGTTCTTTTTGTGTAAACGAACTTTAGTAAATATAAATAAATGCATTAAAATTTACATTTCCCTTTTTCTCAAAACTATACCCCAGAAAATATGTACTTACCTCCTTAAGTAATAAAAAAATAGAATAATTTTTGTCCCTGAGGATCAAACATGGTTTTCTAAATTTAAAAATGGTCTCCTTTCCTTGTTAAAAAGAGAGATGGTCTGTTTGTTAAAATGTAGCACATCCTATAATCACCACTCTTAAACAGATCCATTATATTTTGTTTCATCTTAAAAGCAGCAACAGAAAAAATAAGAAAATTATCACATAAAATAATTGTGTTTCAAAACATTCATTATAAAAGAAGAATTGGAAAAGGCAGTGGTGCCCCACTCCAGTACTCTTGCCTGGAAAATCGCATGGACGGAGGAGCCTGGTAGGCTGCAGTCCATGGGGTCGCTAAGATTCGGACACGACTGAGCGACTTCACTTTCGTTTTCACTTTCATGCATTGGAGAAGGAAATGGCAACCCACTCCAGGGTTCTTGCCTGGAGAATCCCAGGGACGGGGGAGCCTGGTGGGCTGCCGTCTATGGGGTTGCAAAGAGTTGTACACGACTGAAGCGACTTAGCAAAAGAAGAACAGAGAATTAAAGCAAAGTAATGGTTGCTGCTTGGTAGACAAACCATTCAGATTGTTATCCTCATTCTCCTTTCTCCAAATTTCTGTGGCATTCGCAGAGGTACCTGATTGAGCTCGCCTCACTGGCAGAGGACTTCCAACTACTGAGCCGCTTTAGCCTGGCCAGCTTTTTGTTCCATATTTCTAACTCTTCTATTCTTTCTTCAAGGTTGTTGGTTAATTTGCAAAGCTGCTTCACTGCACCCACATTTTCCATGAAGATCTGGTCCTAAAAATGAAAATAATTCAGAGCAGATAAGTTTACAGTTTGAGACCACTAGCCAAGTGTCCACAGCCAATCTAAAAACAGTTCAACACTCCACTGAAAATGGTTATACACACACACACACACACACATACACACACACACAACCTCAAGTTCATTCAAGACAAATCTGGAGGCTTGAAACTTAATGTGATCTTGCTAAACTTCTGGTTGTGCAATAAAACTGCTTATGTTCAATTCACAATAAAATGGAAATATGTCCTTGTAATCTAAGAGAGAGAACAGAGCTGAAGGACATTGTCAAGTTTTGAATCCAAAGATTTATTTTCAATGGCCATTATGCTCTATTTAAAACTCATAAAAAGAAAGTCAGAACAGGCTTCTGAATGTTGATTTGTGTGTGCATCACCAAATCATCAGAAGGAATGACTCCAGTTTTCCCTGGTAAAATGTACATCAAATTGCTCAGGAAGAATGAAGATTTGGGCTTTTCTCTGAGCTCTGCCACCTGCTAGATGTGAGGCCCCAATTAAATAGAACAACTGCTCTGAGCTTCAGTTTCTTCATTTATAAATGAGAGAACAATTCTTGAGGTGTTAATTCTGTCTTGCTTTACATGCAATTTATATTTTAGCTTAAACAAAATTTTAAAAATAACACTCAATTCTTCCTATTCAGAGAAAGTTATCGACATGTCAGAAAGAGCAAAAAGGAGCGACCAACCAAAACCACAGGGTGCCAGACATCCCTTTCCCTATCCACACACTTCAGCCATCATAGGAACATGTGTGTCTATTTGTGTGTGCATAGACTAAGTCGTGTTTGACTCTTTGTGACCCCATGGACTATAGTCCGCCAGGCTCCCCTGTCCGTGGGATTTCCCAGGCAAGAATACTGGGGTGAGTTGCCACTTCCTCCCCCCAGGTATCTTCCCAACCCAGAGATTGAACCCATATCTCTTGTATCTCTTGTCCTGGCAGGAAGATTCTTTACCACTGAGACACTTGGGAAGTCCATAATTAACAATGCTGCTGCTGCTGCTAAGTCACTTCGGTCGTAATCCGACTCTTTGCGACCCCAGAGACGGCAGCCCACCAGGCTCCCCGTCCCTGAGATTCTCCAGGCAAGAACCCTGGAGTGGGTTGCTATTTCCTTCTTCAATGCATGAAAGTGAAAAGTGAAAGTGAAGTCACTCAGTCGTGTCTGACTCTTAGCGACCCCATGGACTGTAGTCTACCAGGCTCCTCCATCCATAGGATTTTCCAGGCAAGAGTACTGGAGTGGGTGGCCAGTGCCTTCTCCACAATTAACAATGCTATATTATATACTTGAAAGTTGATAAGAGAGTAAATCTTAAATGTTCTCACCATACACACACACAAAATGTAATTATATGAGGTGATGGGTTTGTCGATAAACCTTATTATGGCAATCATTTTGCAATATAAGTGTATATCAAATCATGTTGTACACCTTAAACTGACATAGTGCTGTGTGTCAATTATATCTCAACAAAGCTACAAAAATTTAATTGTGAGGGAGGATAATTTATTTAACTAAAACAAGATCAGAAATGAATTGATAAATGTGGAATCTGAGTGAAATATACAAATTTTATTACTGTATATAAAGTAACAAATTTTATTACTCTTCTCTCTCATTTTGTATGTTTGAAATTTTTCACTAAAAGAATGTTTAAAAAGAAATACATCACAAAATAATAACAATTAAAAAAAAAAAGTCTCCTGACAAAGGCTTTTCTAAATTTTCTAATTCTGGTACAGATTTTGCTTTACTTTTAAATTTGTTTTATAAAAACAACTCAGAAATCATGAAGATAGGAATGACATTCTATGGTTCTAAACCATAATAAATGTCATATTATAATTTACTGCAATGAGTAGAAAGCCTTAGAGTAGAATTATAACTGTATTATTTAGAGTGGGTCACAAGATCATATGATATCCACTTAGCAGTCCAACACAGGTTCCCAAGCATCATGTCTGACTCTCTCCCCCAGCAGGAAATCCATCACACAGTTCATCATCCAAAATCTCCTGAATCTACCTACCTCTCTCCATCCTCACTGGACTTACTGTTTCTCATAATATTTAAAAAAAAATTTCTTGGCAACTGTCTTCATTTTTTTCTCCTTTTAAAAAAAAAGCTTGCTTGATATGTTAATTTGTAATTTAGTTCACACTAAAACAGACTGTGAAAAATGATATTGATGTCCTTTCTAAACCACAGTCAGTTTTCTCTGCCATGCTTCCCCACAGGACTTTTTATGCTGCCTCATGACACATAAGCGATGGCTGCATTTGTTTGGTTACATGTCAATAATGATGGAAGACCAGCTTTGATTTCTCCAACTCAAATTTGCCAGCACCATGCACCATGTAGATCCAATGGGCGAGGAGATAATTCATGTGTTTTCCAATTTAAGGGGATTTACTACTACCTTTTGATAGTAATGATGGCTTTGACTTTACGGATCCAAAGGCAGATTACCAAAAAAATAAATTTCTAGGACATGTCATGGGGGTTGACTCTTATTAGAAGACTTCTGACTTATCCTTTATCATCATAGTGAAGTCAGTACAAATACATTATTCAAAAAAATTACTACATTTTAAATCAAAAACATAATCTAGAATTTCTGAAAATGACCTTTTCTATGCAAGTGGTAAGGTCTCCATGAGTTCAATTTAACTATGAATGTGCACCTAGATGGCTGAGGAACTTTTTCTAAGTATCCAACTTGCATGTAGAGGTTCATATTCATTAGGACTGAGAAGTGCATAGGGTTGGGGAGTTTTGAAAAGCTTCCCCATCTGATGCCCACTGTTGGTTAAGAACTATTTTGTAACTGAATCTAATTTAATTACTCAACTCTGTCCAGTTATTAGTGACCATTTCAAATGAAACCCACTACCTCAGCTGAAATGTAGCTTTACAATCATGATGTGAAAATGATGAAAATTAATATGTATATTATGAGATAGACGGTTGGTGAGAACTTACTGAATAGCGTGCATGAGTGCATAGTCGCTCAGTCGTGTCTGACTCTGTGTGACCCCATGGACTGTGGCCTGCCAGGCTCCCCTGTCCATGGGATTCTCTAGGCAAGAATACTGGGGTGGGTTGCCATGCCCTCCTCCAGGGGATCTTCCCGACCCAGGGATCAAACCCATGTCTCTTATGTCTCCTGACTAGCACCACCTAGGAAGCCCACTGTATGGTACGGGAGAAAGAAAGAAGAAGGTAAAATCTGTTCATAGGACATTTATTAAGTCAATCTATTGGGCTTCCCTGGTGGCTCAGAGGTTAAAGCGTCTGACTCCAATGCGGGAGACCCAGGTTCGATCCCTGGGTCGGGAAGATCCCCTGGAGAAGGAAATGGCAATCCACTCCAGTATTCTTGCCTGGAGAATCCCATGGACAGAGAAGCCTAGTACGTTACAGTCCACGGGGTCGCAAAGAGTCGGACACGACTGAGCGACTTCACCTTTAAAATGCATACCAATATACATTAGGTGCAGAAAAATACTGTTTGATTCCACTTATAGAAGACACCTAGAATAGTCAAATTCATAGGATCAGAAAGTACATTGATAGATGCCAGGGGCTGGGTTGCATGGGGGAGGGAGGATGGGGAGTTAGTGTTTAATGGAGATATTTCAAATGAGGACAGTGAAAAATTCAGGAGATGGATAATGGTGAGAGGTGAATATAGTTCGTGTCATTAACTGTGCAATTGTGAAGTCGCTCAGTCATGTCCTACTCTTTGCAACCCCATGGACTGTAGCCTATCAGGCTCCTCTGTCCATGAGATTTTCCAGGCAAGAGTACTGGAGTGGGTTACCATTTCCTTCTCCAGGGGATATTCCCGACCCAGGAATCGAACCGCATTGCAGGCAGATGCTTTATCATCTGAACCACCAGGAAGGTAAATATGGTTAAAATAGATGTTTTATGTTATGTGACTTTTACCATAATTAGAAAAAAATTTTTTTTAGTGATTAAACCAGCTTGCCACCAAAAATTGCTTGTAAGTCTAGGGGTAGGGGTAGTCTTCTACCAGCATTTAAAAGACTTTCTTTGGGGTAGGGGTACACATGGACAGCGTGAGCATATTTTTTGGAAGGACACGTAGGGCAGTTTGGCAAGTGTGTGTGCACAGAAAAACAACAGGAAGAGTTTGTGAAACCAGAGACCTTGTTTAGCTTAGCTGTGCCTCTGTCTCAGCCTTGCCTTTCACACAGTCCCCTTCACAGGCTGCGCTCTCATCACACCTAACTTTGTGCCCCTCATGGAACATATATCATGTATCCCCTGGCCTCTGCCTGCTCCCTCTGCCTAGACCAGCTGTCACCCCTCTTCACCCACCTGCCTTTCACTGGGTGTCCTGTTGACCAGTATTATAAACCCCTGGAGACAGGGCCTGCCTCTCGTCCACAGCAGGTTCTTCAGCACCGGGCATAAATGAATGGGCGTTTTTGCAGCCGTGATTCAAGAAGCCCTGAAGCAGTGAGACAACCCAGCCGTGCTCTCTGGTGAAACTGAAGGGAGTGGCCACATTTCCAGTCTGTTTCTTTACCTGAGGCTTCTCAAGAAAGCGGTCTATGTTCCAAATTCCCTTTCCATGTTAGGAAATTCGAGTGAATTAAGCAAACCAACACTAGTGTCTGACGCCCGCGTGTGATGGGCCAGTGACTTGCTGGTCACTCTGGTGGTACACCTCTCACTGCCTCCTCACCCGCTAGGAGACAGACTGCAGAATGCTCCTGGGTCCCTTGCAGGACTGACAGTAAATGAGCCCCACACGGTGGAGCAGCCAGGCAGCAGGCTTGACTTCTCTTCTCTTTGGGAATCCCAGCTTGTCCCCTGTCTAAAAACACTAAGGAAGGATAACTAAGCCTGATAGCAGAGAATGCTTTGAGAAGTTGAAACAGACTCTTATTGCTTTCCAGGGAGAGTCACAGACTTGAAAAATCTCTCCTTGTGGCATCTGATGTTGCATAGACTGATGTTTTTGTAATAAAATCATGGGAATAAAGCTGCCTATAATTGAGTATTATGAAAATGATTGTCCAAGGGAGAAGAACTGTCTTCTAGCCAATGGGTGTGCCTGGCAATTGTTTAGGCTTTGGATAAACTCAGCTTTAGATCTTTGTCCAAGAGTTTATTTGTGGACAGCTCAACAAGCCTTGATGTGGATTAAAAAAAAAAAAAAAAAAAAAACCTAGAATCCCCAAACCAGAAAAGCAGGCTCTGAGATGACGTGGGAGCTCAGACTTCAGCTCAATTTCTAGCAGGTCCCTGGAGGCAAGGTTTCCATCTTCCCGGGCAGTTTTCTCTTGCAAACATCTTCCCGGGCAGTTTTCTCTTGCAAACAAGGCAACTCTTGGGCTCACTCCTCTGGATGTTGTGTTTTCACCTCTGCTTTACGTGGGAGGAGCACAAGTTCATAAAACTGTTTACAATTATATGTTTTATTGTTGCCCTTTGTTTGTTTGCTTTAGAATTCTTGCATAATTTTTATTATCTCTGTTTCAGTGTAATTTTCTGTGGAAGGGTTTGAGTCCTTTGACTGAGATAAGTTTCCAGTTGAAGAAACACATGGCACAGTTTGTTGCTATTCTGTGATTTCTTATCTTCCCTGGGTGGCCAATGAGCTCTTTTTGTGGGCAGTGTCTTATGACTCCTCAGGGCCAATGCAGGCACATGTAGTTCAATATTCGATTAATGAACAGAATCAATAGTTCTTTTTCAAGGACCTGGGATGCGCTAACCATTGTCTTCAGTGTGTGTGCTCACTCAGTCGTGTCTCATTCTTTGTGACCCCAAGGACTGCAGCCTGCCAGGCTCCTTTGTCCATGGAATTTTTCAGGCAAGAGTACTGGAGCGGGTTGCCATTTCCTCCTCCAAGGGATCTTCCCGACCCAGAGATGGAACCTGTGTGTCTCTTGAGTCTCCTGCCCTGGCAGGTGGATTCCTTATCACTGTGCCACCTGGGAAGACTGTCTTAAGTACAGGGAGAAAACAAAGTAAGGTGAAGTAGACAGGATCTCTGCCTTCACAGACCATGTTTTCTAGTGGGGAGATTGGCCAAGAACAAGTAAACCAGAAGTAAATAATATAGTTTTAAGTTGTAATTAGCACTAGGAAGGAAGACACTGAAGCAAAAAATAATTGTTCCTCTCTTAAACCATTGGTATAGATTTGGTGTATTTTATTTAAGAGAGCAATGGTGGAAAAAAAATTTAAATAACAGCATCAAGTGGAAAAGTATATTCTTGCCCTGCAAAAGAAAGGTAATCCAATGGAAAACTGGGCCCAGCAATTCACATAAGGAGAAACCTAAATAGCTAATATAAGAGAGATGTACAACTTTATCTGAAAAACACAAATTAAAACAGTAAGAAACCACTTTACCCATATTAGAAGTGAAAAAATAGAAAGTCTGAAAATGTCAAGTATTGATGAGGACACAGAGAAGCAGTCAGCCTCATGTACTGCTGTTATGAGTTGGAGCTGACTAACACTCTGGCAGCATTTTGTAGAATTAAGGCTGTGTGTATCCTATACCACTTCCGGAATGCATGCCAGAGAAAACCGCCCACATATTCACAAGGAGGCTTGTGTGAGAACATTCACTGCTGCATAGTTGTGGTCAACAGAGTTGGAAGAGTCCATCACTGGAAGAGAACGTAGGGACACAAGCCAAGGAATTTCACGCATAGAGTATGAGCAGATGTATATAATTCAAAGAAATTTAAAACACATTCAGGAAACTCTAATAATATTCCAGACAGCCTGACTATCCAAGGATAGATATGAAACACATGAGCATGGCTGCCATTGTTGTGGGGGATTGCATGGAACAGGAAGATGCAGAGAAGGAGGAATGTAAGAAAGGGAAGGAGCAGCACAAGGAGGAAGGCGGTGCCTCCACGCCAAAGTTCCCGAGACAGAGACAAAGAGGAAGCTCTACTGGAGAAAAACAGAGAAGAGGAACAGATTTTACATCTTGAGAGATACCACTCTGAGTCCAAAGTTTCCTTACCTGCTCTCCAGTGCTCTTACTCAGTTTGTTGTTCAAAGGCAGAGTGATGGATTCTGCATGGCTGAGACTGAGCTCAGCAATCTAAGAGCTTCATGGATGAAGGCTAAGCAAACTGAACTATACCTACAGGGAAGAAGCTGGTCTGACCTAGTAGCTAGACTTTACAGGTAAAGAAAAGTCAGTACTCATCAGAAAGGGACTGGAATATCCTTAAAGACTTTATTTTTTAAGAAACTATTCAAAAATATTCTCTTTGAAACTTTTGGCCAAGGTCCATGTTGTCAAAGCTATGGTTTTTCCAGAAGTCATGTAGGGATGTGAAAGCTGGACCAAAAAAAGGCTAAGCATCAGAGACTTGATGTCTTCAAACTGTGGGACTAGAAAACATTCTTGAGAGTCTCTTGGACAGCAAGGAGATCAAACCAGTAGATCCTAAGGGAAATCAACCCCAAATATTCACTGGAAGGACTGATGCTGAAGCTGAAGCTCCAATACTTTGGCCACTTGATGCCACTGGAAAAGACTGAAGGTGGGAGAAGGGGAAGACAAAGGATGAGATGGCTGGATGGCATCACCAACTCAATGGACAAGAGTTTGAGCAAACTCCGGGAGATAGTGAAGGACAGGGAAGCCTGGTGTGCTGCGGTCCATGGGGTTGCAAAGAGTCGGACAAAACTGAGTGATTGAACAACCACCACACTTTGGTAAATAAAATGTGAAATTCCAGGTATTGAATTAGTAAAGGCATGAATAAATGAGCTACCTGATCTTCAAAGCTTTGCCACCACCTGCTGACACAATATGTAAATTACAGTTTTAGGTGTCTGGAACAGTGCTTCTTTTCCCAACATTTTATTACAAAAGTTTTCAAGCATACAGAAAAAAATTCAAGCGTGCATTAAAAAAATTTTAATCACAGAGTAAATGCCCACATACCGCCTCCCACTTTAATTTCATAATTAGCATATCGCTCTTATTCCTTTATCACACATCTGTCCATCCATCCATCAACTCATCTTGTTGAAGTGCATGGAAAAAAATAAATGAGCAATTACTTTTTAAAGATATAGCTACAAAAAGAAACTTTCCAAGAAAACAATAAATGTCTTGTGTGTATGTGTCTGTGTGTGTTAGTCGCATAACTGAGAGTTACGCCCGACTCTTTGCAACTCTGTGGACTATAGCCCACCAGGCTCCTCTGTCCATGGAATTCTCCAGGCAAGAATACTTGAATGGGTAGCCATTCCATTATCCAGGGGATCTGCCCAACCCAGGGACTGAACCTGAGTCTCCTGCATTATAGGCAGATTCTTTACTTTCTGAGCCATCAGAGAAGCTTAGTACATGGCATATTTCTCTCTAAAATTAAGAAACAAGAGAATTTTCTCCCTTCTCCCAGTGTAAAGAGCTCCTGGGAAGGAAGATGATCCTCATGGATTTCCCTAGTGGCCCAGTGGCTAAGACTCCATGCTCCCAATGTAGGGGGCCTGGGTTCGATCCCTAGTCAGGGATCCCACATGCTGCAATTAAGAGTTCACATGCCACAGCTAAAGATCCCACACACCACAACTAAGACCTGGCACAGCCAAATAAATAACTTTTTAAAAAAGATAATCAACAGACAAGTGGTCAGTTGTTAAAATATCCAGAATTGGTTGCAAAAGCATATGAGCTTTAATCATTCAGCTTGGAGTCAAGCCAATCAGTGAGTGCAACAGTTGTACTAACTCCTATGGGAAATATCACTGCAAGTAAGGAATGAATTCTATTCCTCTCTTGATGAGAAAAGAAGGGACTTTTAAACTAACTGCTGGGACAGCGCGGGGCAGGGTGGAGGGATGATACTCCTTAGTACCACATTCCCAGATCTGATATCAAGGGAACCAGAAATCTGAAATTTGTGTGAAGATCTCCTAAGTTTATTTATTTGTTTATATTTTTGTCATGCAGGATCTTAGTTCCCTGACCAGGTATTGAATCCATGTCCCCTGCAGTGGGAATTCTGAGTCTTAACCACTGGACTGCCAGGGAATTTCCATACTAATTTTTAAAAGCAGGCAATGAATTTGAAAATTTCTTAAACATTTGTGAGGTAAAAAAGTATCTGTAGGCCAGACTTCACCACAGCCTTCCCATCTGTGACCTGAGACCATAACCTTTTCCCTTCACCCCTGTCTGCAGCTCCCCCTCGCTCCCCTAATTGCTTGCTCACGTTCTAGACTTCCAGTCACCTCCTTATGTCTTCATCTGAAAGTTCAGCTGGCATCCCAAACTCGAAATTGACCTCACCTTTTCCCCCAGAAAAACATCTCTCCTTTTGACTTATGTGAACAGAACCATCTCTTCTATTCACTGCGATTCAAAAGCTCATGCATTAATATGAGCAAAGCTTTATTGAGAACCCACAAAGTATCAGATACTGTTTTAAACAACGCAGGATGGGGATATCCCTTGCAGTCCAATGGCTAAGGATCCTCCTTCCAATGCAGTGGATGCAGGTTCGATGACTGGTGGGGATACCAAGATCCCACATACCATGCGGCAGCTAAGCCTCTGCACCACAACTACTGATCTCACAGCTCCGGAGCCTGGGCACTCCGGAGCCCGTGCTCCGCAGCAAGAGAAGCTCACACAGCCAAAAGTAAATAAATAAACTGAACACACCCACACACACAAACACACACACGAGATCGATGAGGCACATTCCCAACCCTGAGAAACTCTTAGTCCAGTGGAGGAGACACTGAATAGAAAAAGAAGGATAACACAATGTGACAAATACTCTCGAAGATGTCTATCCAAAGGCCTAAGGCAGTGTGTAGACAGGAGCAACCCAGGCATCATGGAATTCATTAATTCAGTCACCCAAGATCTCTCAAAATCCTACAGTCCCCTAAACCCTGGGGTTAATGCCACATAGAAAGTACTGGAGATAGAGTTTGGAAAAATATAGAAAGATTTGCTTTCACACGACCACCCAGGGAGCTTGGCAAAGAACAAGTAGGCAAATAAACAAGCTCATGTCAGATGGGGACAGAAGTCTCCAGGATGCTGGGAGCAAGTTTGCTGTGTGTTCCGTGTTAGAGGCCCTGCTGAGGGGGAGGATGAGGCCTGCGCCAGCTAGAGGGAGTGCCCTTTTCAAATCACTGCCGAGGTGCTCTGCACCCTCACAGTGGCCCTGGATCTTAGAAACAAAGTGAAGTCAAGCACTGCAGAGGCTCTTTTAGCCAAGGTGGTCAGGGAAGGTCTTGCTTTGCAATCCAAGTGACGAGATCATCTGAAGGGAGGGTCTTTAGGGCAGAGAACAGTCCACAGAACACCTCCCAGGCAGAAACAAAACTTGTAGTGTGAGGAGCAGAAAAAAGGCTGGTGGGGAGGAGCTGGGAACAAGACATGCGTGTGTGCGCAGATACATCAGATTCTGAAGGTCTCAGCTCATTCAGATGGCGTTGGTGGCTGAGGGGTGTGAGTGTTAGGAAATGAGTTAGAAAGGGGAGATTCCATCCAGATTGTGGAGGGTTGTAGTCATAAGCCAGTGAAGATTCAACAATGGGAAAAGGGGATTATAGGATGAGATATCTGTTTTGTTTTTAAGGAAAATGATTCTCTTGGCATCTAGTAGGTCAGTTACAGGGTTGCTATGATAGCCAAGGAGAAAAATGGAGAGAATAAAGAAGGGAGCTGACATTCAAGAGATAGTGCCAAAGTAAGAAGAGCAGGACTGAGTGTCAGATGGATACTATGGATGAGAAAAAGGAAGGTTTGGGGGCCCTTTATGATCTGCTTCCCCCGCCTTGGCCACACTCAGTCCCCACAACCCACCAATGCCTCCCTTCCCTTGTCTCTCAGTCTCGTCACTTCCCTCCCATCTGAGAACCCCTGCCTAGTCTCCAGGGAGCCCCTCTCCTTCCTGTGAACTGAGGTGACACTTCCTCTATGCATTCCACAGATTCATTACATCTCATGTCTTAACTCAGAGCTTTATTTCTTGTGTACCTGTCACATCACCCTGCTTAGACCGACAGCTACTTGAAGACAGGAACCAAGCGTTGTTTATCTTTGCATGACTCAAATAGACAATTCTTGCCACATTACAGTTGTGGGAAAAATAGAATCAAAGAGAAAAAGTGGCCACAAACTAAGTTATGGCAGGGTGGCTTCTACCATGCAGTCTTAAAAACACACACAAACAGATTATTCAAGAACTGGTGCTTCATAAGATGAACCTCATCTTTATATAGACTCCGTTGTGAATTCCTTTAAGGCAGTTACATTTATTGTGGACATTTTTATTATACCACGTATACCTAATAATAACGCTCAAGAAATGGAACCAGTTGTTCCCAAATAATCACAGAAACAAATTTTAAAAGTTGACAAGTAAAGAGACAGATGAGCAAGCCAAAAGGCAGAGCCCCAGTAGTCTAGCTCAGGAGACTATGATGTCCACTCTAAGGTTCCCTTGCTCTCAGGATGAACCCCTAGTCCTCTTGCCCCACCTCCCATGGCTGAGCTTTCACTCAGCCACCCAAAACATGAGAAATTTAGAGAAGCAATGTGTCACCCCAGGAGAGGTTTATCTCACAAGGCCATCTCTCCTGTTAAGAAGAGAAAGGGTACTTGCCTGGCCATCTAGGGGTTAAGATTCACCTTCCAATGCAAGGGATGTGAGTTCAATCCCTGTTTGGGAAGCTAACATCTCACCTGCATCATGGCCAAGAGAACAAAACATAAATAAAACAAAATCAATGTTGCAACAAATTCAATAAAGACTTTAAAAATAGTCCACATTTTAAAAAAATGTGAAACTCATATGTAAAACAAAAAAGAAAGGAAGAAGAGAAAGAAGAGTGGCTTACATCAACTTTGGTTGACATCCCTAATCTCCAACTTTGGTTGGTTGTATGGACAATCTGTAAAGATCCAGAATTCTCTTTCCTATTTCAGCTTCAAGTTGCAAAGTCCAGGTGAAAATGATATAGCAATCACGGAGCACATTTCAACATTTCCAGGTTCTAGTTTGCATTTTAGCTCCAGTGAGAATTTCTTTATAAAAGAGCAATGGAGTGCAGAGGGAGAGACTTGTATCTTAATTGACTCTCCACCTATTATTATAACACACAAAGCCCAGGAAGTGCTAGCGAAGGTCTTGAAAACAAACAGGCCTGGACAAAGCTAGAAAGGTTGCCACGGTGCAACATGAATAGGGAGGAGCCCAGGAAAGCAAGAGTCTGTCTGTACATCTTTCTCATTGCACAGTTAAGAAAGAGCCTGGAGGTACTTCCCTGGCAGTCTAGTGGTTAAGACTTTGCCTTTCCGGGCAGGGGGTGTGGGTTCGATCTCTGGTCAGGGAACTAAGATCCCACATGCCTTGCAGCCAAAGAGCCAAAACATACAACAGAAGCAACACTGTAACAAATTCAATAAAGACTTTGAAAATAGTCCACATCAAAAAAAAAATAAAACTTAAAAAAAAAAGAAAAAGAGTGTGGACAATAGGAATCACATACCCTATGCCTTTTTTTTTTTTTTTTTAACATGCATGCACATTGTATGTAATGTGATCTCATGGACTGTAGCCCTCCAGGCTCCTCTGTCCGTGGGATTCTCCAGGCAAGAATACTGCAGTGGGTTGCCATTTCCTTCTCCAGGAGTTTTTCCATATGCATGGGCAATTTCACAAGAGAATGAAGACCTGAAAACATGACCAGAGCAGCAAACTAAACTTCCAAACTCGTTAGACAAAGAAACAATGAATTTGTGAAGAAGCGACAAGACAGAGTGATTTGGGTTAGGGATAAAAAAAGTGAAGAAGTACCTAGTTAAGGTTTAGTTAAACAAGGTTTATTTATGCAAAATTCTTTGCCCCCAATTCCAAAAGGCTTCCATCCTCCTGGTACAGGGAGGGGACCTCTCATATCACCCTGTGCTACTTCACTACAAAGGATAATCTGGGATGAACTTATACTGTAGAAGAGGGATATTCCAGAGCGTTGATGTTTAAACCAGCAATTCAAGTCTGTCCTCAGAAGCGAGTCAAAGGAGAAAGCCGGGCTTTAGAGTCTGGGGGTGTTCATCTGCTCTTGGTGTCACAGATGCTGTAAACGACTGTGGCCTTGGTGACGTTGCCATAGACTATATCGCTACAAGGTCCTCTTCCTGAGAGAATCGTCCCTTTTCCTTTCTGGACTCTTTATAATCTCAGTGTCGCCTGGGCATGGATGGCTTTTCAGGTGATAAGTGGACCTGGCTGCTTGGAATAGGAACGCTACCCTCCACCTTCCTAGGATTCTGGGCTTGGTTTCCAACATTGAACGTAGGGTACAGCTTCCCCACGGGAAGTGGGGCACTGGCCCTCAGAACTGCTAATCTTCTTGAATGTCTCCATTCAACTCATCTGGGAAAGGGAAAATACTAGGCCAGAGGGAGAACTATTAGGCTGGCCAAAACATTCGTTTGGGTTTTTCCACACCATCTTACAAGAAAAACCCGAAGACATTTTTGCTGAACAGTGACAGTCCTAAGGTCCTCAGCAGGTGCTACCCACACAGGTAACATAGAAATCTCTTTCCTGAATGTTCCAGGGAAGGACTGGAGACAGAAGTAAGACAGCTGCTACCAGAGGAGACCCCGAGAGCCCCCACCTTGGCAGCCTGGTGACGTACTCCAGGACCCTGCGGCTGACAGCTGGGCTTCTGCTCTTTCTCTCATCCCAGGAAGCTTGAAAATGCAAGCGTGTGAGGGTGACTTCATTTTACGTATATCTCTAAATATATTTTATATTTTCATATATTTTTAATGGCTTCCCAGGTGGCATAGTGGAAAGAAACTGCCTGCCAGTGCAGGAGATGCAAGAGACGTGGGTTCGATCCCTGGGTCAGGAAGATCACCTGGAGGAGGAAAGGGCAATCTGCTCCAGTATTCTTGCCTGGAAAATTCCATATGATACCTCTGAATATATTTTATATTTTTATTATATTTTAAAATATATTTTATAACATTTTATTTTATACATTAAATTGTTTATATTTTAATTATATAAAAATGTTGGTATTGTCTTTATTATTAAAAATAAATTTCTGGGTAACTCCTTGCTAGTCCAGTGGTTGGGATTCGGTGCTCTCAGGGGCCCCAGGTTCGATCCCAGGTCGGGGAACTAAGAAGCCACAAGCCATGTGGTATGGCCAAAAAACTTTTTTAATTTCTTAAAATACATTTCTGATTATAACACTTCTCAAGTGAACATAGCCTAGGTCTGAGAGACTGAAGAATTTCTCCTACGGAGGATGTGGTCCTAGGAGGTAGGAAGTGAAATTGAAAGTGAAATTGAAGTTGCTTAGTCGTCTCTAACTCTTTACCACCTCATGGACTGTAGCCCGCCAGGCTCCTCTGTCCATGGGATCCTCTAGGCAAGAATACTGGAGTGGGTTGCCATTCCCTTCTCCAGGGAATCAGAGGCAGGAAGAAGTATTAATAACTCAGCTTCTACTACTTGGCCCTTGAAGCCCAGTGAACAGGCCATCTGATGCTGTTATCTAAGTTATTGTTGTCTAAGAGTTTGTAGGTAGAAGACTGAAAGGGCCTACCTGGCTACTCCAAATGTGTCTTGCTGACCGGCAGGACTGGCAAAATAGGTTTTACCTGGAGGCTGGTTAGAAATGCAGGATCTTGGGTCTCACCCTGTTCTGGTTGAACCAAAACCTGCATTTTAATAATGCCCCCACCAATGGCACCCCACTCCAGTACTCTTGCCTGGAAAATCCCATGGATGGAGGAGCCTAGTGGGCTACAGTCCATGGGGTCACTAAGAGTTGGACACGACTGAGCGACTTCACTTTCACTTTCACTTTCATGCATTGGAGGAGGAAATGGCAACCCACTCCAGTATTCTTGCCTGGAGAATCCCAGGGATGGGGAGCCTGGGGAGATGCCGTCTATGGGGTCGCACAGAGTCGGACACGACTGAAGCGACTTAGCAGCAGCAGCAGCCACTGATTCACGCTCACTTTGAAGTTTTTGACGCACTGCCCTGATGAACTGACAAATTACAAATTAGTCTTCACTCAAACATCTCTTCCGACGACCATGAAATCCCCATGTCAATCAGCCTTCCCTCTAGCACCAAATATTATAATGCGATGGAAAGCAAATCAGCCACAGAGTGAATCTGCAAACCTTGTGAAAGATGCAGGATTTCACAGAATTAACAGATGTGATCTGGGAGAACCCCCCAAATCATAACCGAAGCATCAGCTAGTAAGGAAATGGCAGACTCCTTAACAAGCGAAGAGGAACTAATCTACAAGGGTGGTGACATTCCTTCACAAGAGAACGATTTGGAAAAAAGAGAGAGAATGATTTAAATATCAAAGAATTTCGACAGGCCCTTGGGAAAAAAAGATGAAGCTCATGAATATCTTTGTTAAAATGACCCACTTCATGATTGTGCTGTGAAAGTCAAACATACAGTTTTGTTAAAAACCTATGCTCAAAAAAAAAAAAAAATCAACACTTCATTCAGTCTTCGATCATTCTAAGGAGGAGCACATTGTGTTAATTATAACTTCAAGGATATCATGTGAGAGAAATGACACATTCGCAAGGTTTAGTCTTGTTTTTCAAGACAATGTCTAATCAAAACTGGGTGCCACTATTTCTCATGATGTTTGGTCCCTGTTTGAAGGGCAATCCGGGTAAGTGGACTTTCCCAGGGCCACTGCTCCTTGGACGAGATCCATGGTTTCCAGGGTTGTTTTGTGGTCTTTCCCCTTTTTCCCTAAAGCAACTTCTTTTTTGGCCCCTGCAACCAGTGTGGGACAATTAATACCTGCTTACTCTACAGCTCAGCGAAGAATTCTTTTTACTGCCCATTTCCTGGTTGGATATTCGGGGCATAGTGAATATCCAACACGGAATAATCTGGCCACAGAAGGGGCTTCACTTGTGGGGTTCAAGCCCTAGGGGAGCTATCTGTTCAGGGGTTACCTTATCCACCATGAGGAAGTTCTCCAGCGTCTCTCCGTTTTCACAGGTGACATCGCCGACCTCCCTCACGGCTCTGGGCAGGATCTCTCGCACCTCCTGGGCGATCATTCCTAGACACAAACACTCCATCACGTTTCGTCAGGAAAAGACCTTTCCCCGAATGGGGATGGTGAACAGGATGTCTTTGCAAATAGATATTTATCCCTCCTCAGTGTTGGCTTTGATCTACAAGGCATTTGAAGCAAAGGAGGAATTTGGAACCACTCTAAGATTAAAATATGTATACCTATGACT
Source organism: Aepyceros melampus (assembly GCA_006408695.1). NCBI lineage: Eukaryota > Metazoa > Chordata > Mammalia > Artiodactyla > Bovidae > Aepyceros > Aepyceros melampus. The sequence continues at coordinate 197,106 of SJXQ01005767.1, forward strand.
GATTCATGTTGATGTTTGGCAGAAACCAATGCAATTTTGTAAAGCATTTATCCTTCAATTAAAAAATAAATTGATATTTTAAAAAGTGGGAGTGTTGTTTTCTCCACTCTTTCTTGAGACTGAGCCAAAAGTTGAAAAGGGTAAGCGCCTTAAAATCCCTGTACATCGACGTAGGGCTGGAGCTTGATTTTCTCTCTTTTCCTGCAGGCAGACTCGGATCCCTAAATGGTCCTTGTTTCTTTAGAATTCCTGGTCTGGAGTATAGATACCACTCTGCCTTTCCTCTGACTGGACCCATCAGCCCGGCCACCTTCCCCCTCTACCCGGAGGCTGTCCAGGGCCGCTTAGAGTTTGCTCTGCCATCTGCCCCTTAGCCCTCATCCCATGAGCAAGAGGATTCTGGGGAAGAGAAACAATGCATTCAGAATCGTCCACCAGTACCTTGGGGTGCAGGAGTTGGGGTGGGGGTGTTTGAGTAAAGATGACACAGCAATTTCTTTAACCTGCCCTGTGCTGGTGATTATAGCGTTCACAGGGGACATGTTAGAACGACAGGATGCTATCAAGAGCTATGAGCACACAGCCTCCAGATGAAGTGGGAATTAAAACTGAATAGTCGACCATGTAAAATCAAGAAGCAAGTTTGTGTGTGTACCTGTCTGATGGGCAGTGTTTATTCCCATTGCAGACGCAAATTCAGGCTTGTAGTCATATTCAACAATCCTCATTTGGGCAATTCTTCTCAGCTGTTCGTTTGTGTCAACCTAATGGAATTAAAGAGCAGATTTCACACATGTAGATGTTTGTTATTCAAATTAATGCTCAGAGTGACCCAGAGAGACAAAGAACGTTGGCAGTGGGACTGTCCTTTCCTTTTGCCCAAACTATTTTAAGAGAAATTTATGTTTTTCTCCTCCAAGAAGCAAAAGTTTCAAAATTCATGTCAGTGACTTCCATCCACTAGTTTATAAAATGAGCCAGAACTAAATGGCTAAACTACAGGGGAAAACATTTTTAAAAACATAAAGGACTTCCCTGGTAGCTCGTTGGTAAAGATTCTGCCTGCCAATGCAGGAGACACGGGTTCGATTCCTCATAGGGAGGATCCCACATGCTATGGAGCAACTGAGCTCCTGCACCACAACCACTGAGCTTGCACTCTAGATCCTGGGACTGCAACTACTGAGCCCACGAGCTGCAGCTACTGAAACTCAAGTGCCCTGGAGTCTGTGCTTCCACAACAAGAGAAGCCACCACAATGAGAAGTCCACACAACGCAGCTAGAGAGCAGTCCCTGCTTGCCGAAACTAGAGGAAAATCCCATGCAGCAGTGAAGACCCAGCAAAGCCAAAGATAAATGAAATTTAAATAAATCACAAGGCAAAAGCTCCCTCTTTCACTACTCTGGCCTCACTTCTCTCTGCTAAGAGTTAAACCATCTTTTTGAGAATGGAGCTGGCTGACCTTGGAGAGAAACAAGTGCTGTCCAAAATGGCAAGGTATTATTTCCAAAGGAACACACGGTGTAAGCACCTAACAAATATAGCCAACCTTGTATTTATAAATTAAAAGAGCAGGGCTTAGTTCAAGTAACATTTGAAGAATGGGTATATAATATATCATTGAATTGCGGTGGACATCTTGCTGGCGAAAATTTCTTCAAGGGGCAGTTTGTAAGCCCAGATGACCCACCAGCAGGTCCCTCAAAATTCAAGGTTCCTTCCTACAGATGACTTCTCCCCTAGACCACCCTAACCACGGGTCCTCCTCTGAGCTGATCACTCTTACAGAAGTAGCTCAAACACTCCCAACTGTCACTGCAAGTTGCTCAAAATAAATTTCATGGGTGCCAGCTAAATGTGCTGATTCAAAGGCTTCTTTTTCAATTACAGTTTTTAAAAAATGAATTCATAGTAATAGCATGATTGATTTTTTAATGACCTAATTTGACAAGTTAGAAAGTTGGCAGTACTATGTGGGTCCCTAAATTTTCTTTTAGGGAACATAACTGGGTTATGAAACCAGCATCTCTTGGCAATTAAAAATATACCACCTGGACATCATCTATATGTTGGAACAACTAGAAATGCTATTCTGTTGTTTTAAGAAATCCCTGCTTTGGCCCTTAACTCCTCCCTGCACTCACTCTGTTGAGTGAGCAGGAAAATTCTTCCAATATCAGAAAGGCTCTCTGTTCATCCATTTGGCTGGTATCAGAAGTTGTGACTTGGTGCTTAACTGGATAAATGGACTAACTCTATTTCAGGTACTTGTCAGGGAACTCACAGCTGTTTTGATCATTGCTGTCTTCAAAAGCTTAGTTCAATTCACTCATTCACTGCTTCTCTTGACTAATATTCACCAATCACCTTTGATATAGCAGGTTCTACACTAAGTGTTGGAACTTCAAAATGATTGCTCTTTTAAAATCCATGGTCTAGACAGACTCATCCCATAAGATAATATTACAATGTGAAAAATGCAGGTGAGGATGGAGTTATGAAAAGAGGATCCCATCAACTCCAAGGAGGTACCTAACGTATTCTCAGGGAACTGTGAAAAAGAGCTTACCAGAGGTGGTGAAGCCCAACAGAGATCTTGGCTTATTTCAGTTCTCAAACACACTCTGTCCCTCCACAAGGTCAAGACCTTTCTCAGGACATTTCCTGCCTCAGAAGTGCTTCCTTCCTGCTCCTCTACCTCCACGTCTCCGGTTTAAAACACTCCTTCACCAGAGAAGCATTGCTTGACCTCCAAGACTAGGAAGGCTCCCTCTGCCTTACATGCAGGCATTAATTCATCACCAAACAACTAGTGAGTCACCTTTGTGGCCTTATTCTATTGAATAGATACTCTTGCGAGGGTGAGCCCATGGGTTTCTGTTTGTCACCATATCACCAGTTTCTAGAACGATTCCTTGCGTGTAGTAGGTGCTTAACTAATATTTGTTAAATAAATTAATAACTTTAAGATAGAAGTGGGACTTCGCTGGTGGGCCAGGGCCTGGGACTCTACACTCCCAACGTAGGGAGCCCAGGTTTGATACCTGTTCAGGGAATTGGATCCTGAATGCCGAAACTAAGATTTCTCACACCACAGCTAAGACCCGGTGCAGCCAAATGAGTACATAACTAAAAGATAGAAATTAGTCAAAGACAGATGTCAGCTAGGGAAGGGAGTGGAAAGGGTAAGAATAAGACAGGGATGCTAGGCAGAAAGAACACCATAAGTCAAGTCCTGAAGCAGCAAATCCCTTGAATTATATCTGCATGACTGAATGCAGAGCTCGGTGTGTCTAGACTGTAGAGCTGAAGGCCAGAGCAAGGAGAGCCTTGCCAGCCGTACCCAGAGTCTCACATCGCCCTGTGTGTACATATCACTGTGAGCCACTTCATTCATTCAACAATATAAAATCAGTAGCTACTGTGTGCCAGATACCATGCCAAGCCCTGGAGATTCAAGGAGTAGCTCTTATTTGGAGCTTAAATTTTCCTGAAAGTTCCTTCCCTGAGGCTGAGACTTGGATCTTGACATCTAAGAACCTGCAGGGCACCTGGCACAGTGTCTGATAGGTAACAGGCACCCAGACTTTGAAGGAAGGAAAGAAGGAATGAAAGAATGGAGGTAGTGAAATGGCAGAACCATCACTGACACTAACAGAATCGAAGGCAGGGTAATCAGGAGACAGTTAGCCAGGCCCCGCCCTGGCCCCGACTCCCTGCGCTCTTGGGAGACCTCTGCCCACTTTGCCGACTTCTCATTATCCCCTTGGTTCTTGCACGATGGCCAGAGAGCAGGAGAGAGCAAAGTGGAGGCAGTGCCAGTTTCTTTTTTGCAGAGGGAAAACAGAGGAGAATGTGCCCTCATGCCAACAGTCCAGGCTACACAGAGGGAGAATAACTCCTGCTGTCTAAGTGGGATTCTTGACTTTGTTTTCCCTGAAGACATATTCCCAGACAGAATAATTAGATTCACTAGGACTACCACCATTGTATTCAGACAGATTTTTGGCCAAAGAAAATTTTAAGCGTTGACTTGGGGAGCTAAACACCTTCTAGAACAATCTTTATCTAAGAAAATGCTCTCATGACTTCTAATGCTGGATTGTAGGCTTTCCAAAGCTAAATATACACAGCTTGAGTTGCATGTTCCCAGGGGCATGTACAGTTGGCCCAGGGAAACCCTCAGAGACAAGGGCTGTGCCTCCTTGGAATCCCCTGCTAGGAACTGTACCAAGGCCACCATTCAACCCCATGCCCTGCTCACCACTGTGTGTTGAGTAAGAGCCTAGTGAGTAAATCTGAGCATCTGATCTTGCCCACAGCAGTTTTGGAAAGTTTTGACTGTGAATGCAAATGGTTATCTCTGTCATGCTATCTCATGCTCAAGATTTCCATACCATTAACTCAAGCATTGTACTGCGGAGAAGACATCACAGACCATGGACTCCAGTCTGTTTAGGGAGGGAGATCTCATTACACATGGCCCACAGCCCAGACTATCAGTCTCCCATCAGGAGCAGCTTGAATGGCACCAGCTCACCCTGAACTTCTGATTTGGCTCATGGCCCTGAAGGGAGACTTGGCATGTTTGGCTTTCTTGAGCTCATCACACTTTTTCTTTAACTAGTACACTGCTGGTGCAATTGGGAGAAATTGTCTAGACCATTGTTCTAGACCAACTGAAATGGTCTAGATATTTCACCTTAACTGATTTTTTTTTTCCTGGCTTTTCTTGTTTAGGCCTTTGCTGCCTTATTTTCAGCCTTTGCCACAGAATTTGACTGATGCATTCTACATTCAACTTCTTTATTTATTTATAAATTTTTTGCATTGACATTGCTGTTCTTCATGCCCCTTTGGTTCTCAGCATACACTTTCCACCCTAATTTTGCTCAGTTTCCATTGTAAAAGCTGTGTTTCTTCTCCAGGTTATTATCGCTTCAGTAAACACCTTGTCTAGGTAAGTGAAACTGCTCTTCACAGAGGCCAATCTCATTTTCCAGGGCTTCTGTTTTGCAGGTTTTAGTCACATCTGCTTTATCATCTCTGTGTCTTGGACGTGAGTCCACATGAGTCCAAGAAATCTCCTCCAGGCCTCTCCACACAGGGTGCTAGGGTGCTTGTGTGCTTATTATCTGCAAAGCCCCCTCCCCACTGCCTGGAGCGAGGAGACACAGTCAGACACTCAGCAACTGACATCTGTCCTCCCATCACAGTACCAGGCACAGGTGTAGCCACAGCAGTTGTTTCACAGCAGCTAATCCAGAAGCCAGCTCTGGTTATCATGCCTCCTTAAAGAATGGGGAAAAGCCTCCAGTCCTATGCTTCCAATCAGATCAACCAAGCTTCACTTCCTGGCGTGTTTCAAAGAATGGCCTTCTTTTTAAAAGTTGGGGAAATTGAATCAGGGAGAGGTGAAGATGAAGTTCATGTACCTTTCAGCACCATCAACAACATTACCATCATCTCTCTTGTCTGTACTAAATGGTAAATGAGATAGACAAGATTTCTACAGACGTGCATTTTGTTAAGTGTGGATAGACTTATGAAAGACAAAAATATTAATGTGAAATAATGGATGAATATAGTATATAACTTGCATTTTATGTCAATAATAGTAATATCCATTTATATCTGCTTAACTGTATACATCTAAAAAATGTTTCCCATATATGAGCTTAGAAAAATCCTTTAATGTGAGTGAAATGAATATGGGTTTCCCTATTCACAGAATAATAAATAGAGGCATAAAGCATGTCTGGGCCAAAGTTTCTGGGCAAGTAGGTACCAGAATCAGGGCTCAGACTAGCCTTCTAACCAGTGACTTGCTTTTCTTTCTTCCCTCCTGCTGCTCTGGGCAGGAAGGGGACACAGGAACATCTCATCTAGAGCTTTGATTGGGTGACACTGTATTTTATGGAGAAGCCTCCTAGAGGGATTTGAGAAGTTCCAGGGAACCTTGTTATTTTAAGACAATATATTTTCTTCAAACCAAGGAACATCATTCGATGAAGACATTTGATAAATGGTAGCAGGAGAGATTATGGAGGACTCTCCCCACTTGTCATCTTCTGCTTACATTTAGATAAGGCCTGGTGGGGGATTGTAGAGTCAGTTGAGTTTGAGTTGGTGTGATCTGAAGCACAGACAGTTCACCTCTTTTTAAAAGGTAGAAGCCTGGTATCTAAGGCTGGTATCTGGAAATGTATATGAGAACCTCCCAACCCTGAGAGTTCCCATCCAGCTAGTAGGTCACAGCTCTTCTAACATGAACCGCAACTTTGCAATCAGTATAAAAATCTACAATTACAGCCTTTCTCTGGGATTCTCTCAGCCAACAAGGACATTCTTTGGCTAGTTTAGAAAAACCAGTGCAGATCTGCACTGGGAAAGGAATGCAGTCTGGTAGCATGGCCAGTGACTTACAAATTAAGTCTCCTATTAAGTGAGAAAGAATACAGAAAGGAGATTTAAAAACACCATTCTGCCACTGCCTCAAAAATGTTTACAGGAGACGCAGTATGTGTGAGAAGGTGAGGAGGGGGCAGAAGCAATGAATGGGCAACAGAATTAAGGTTGGAATGACCAGGCATTTTCATCCTGACCCCTTAGGTCTTCATAGCATTTGTGACTTTCCAAGATGATTCGGTATTTATTGTCTCCATGGGTTAAAAATTATAAAAGACTCAGTGGGGTTAGGCAGAGAAGCATCATCTCTACCTTATAGACAAAGACACTGCATTTCAGTGAGGTTAGGCATTTTTATCCAGACAAGCCCAAAGGGGACAAGTAGCCTCCTGCTTCCAAAGCCTGATTTCTGATTTTTATAAGGCATGCATGCCTCATTACAGAGGGAAAAAGTCTTGATCTGGAAACTGGGGATGATGGGGTTGCCTGACTGAGGACTGAGGAGGTGAAGTTTCTCTAAGTGTTCTTAGAAGGATGCTGAGCATGAAAGACAGTGGCTGGCAGGCCTGGTACCAGGAACTCTGGGAGGAAGAAGGTGAAGAGGCCCAAGAGAAACACGAGCAAGAACGGACCTAAGACAGTGCTCAGAAGATGAACAGGGAGATGAAAGTGTGGAGATGGAAAGGAAAGGCAAGCTCCAGTGGTTGACAACAGAAAAGCAGCAGCCTGTGGAAAATAACTCGGAGACTTCTTGCTTGTGAAGCCAGTGTCACGCTGTCATGGCCCACTACTCCTGGGAGGTAAATGCATTCTCTCACTGCAGTATAGTTTCAGCAGGGACACCCAGCAACTCCAGTGCTCATAATTGTTAAGCGCCATGTTCATCTCATGCCTGCAGGTGACATGGAGAGATGCCTCATGCCCAGCGTGTCAGAGGCCAGGAGAGCCCAGAACTCCTGACTAGGGTGTCAGAGGAGGTGTCCGGGGCCTGCCCCCTGCTCACCTCCTGGACGTTCTGCTTTGCCCGGCTGTCAGAGGGATGCATAATCGTCCCCATCACTTTCATGTTGCCACAGACAACCAGGGCTTCGTCCGGTGCATCTGTGTTTATGCCCACTCGACCGTGACAAACGACAGATTCTGGAACTTGTCCTCGCTGCCATAATGCATCAATGTCATTTTCAAATTGCCCAGGGTTGGAGGCCTAGAAAAAAAATACATGAATACATTACAATTAAAGTTATGGACATAGGAACAAATGATTGCTTTATTCCTCAAAGGAAAGCGGAATGTTAGCTAAGTCTTTCACATGAGAATCATTTGTCAGATGGGACATTCTGACATATTCTAATATTGCAGCCCAGGAGAACAAGGAAGTCTCCTTTAAATGCTCTGCATCCTCCACAGACCCCTGCCCCTGCCTCCACCAGCAGGAGCTCAGCATGTCACGGTTTGCAACATCCGGTCTCTCTATGGAACTAAAAACATGTCAGTTATAGTAGGTGGATGATCAAGAAGAAAAAAAAATCTCAAAATGAGTATCTTTTTAGGGAAAATAATAATAATGATTTAAAACCAGAATATTATGTCAGAAAATATTATAAGTTTATTAAAGCTCAGATAATTTTTAAAAGCCCTTGCATTTAGCTAGCCCTTTTATAGTTTCAAATCACCTTCATGTTTATGATTTCATATACAGTGGACAAGCAAATGACATTATAAGCATAATTAATACACCTGTGCTGCTGCTGCTAAGTCGCTTCAGTCGTGTCCGACTCTGTGCGACCCCATAGACGGCAGCCCACCAGGCTCCCCCGTCCCTGGGATCTCCAGGCAAGAATACTGGAGTGGGTTGCCATTTCCTTCTCCTCAGCTATTCCCTAAGCACAGATGATACGGAAGGAAGCATTGTAACAGCTACATTTGCTGAGTGCTAATCCACACCCCAATTCCATGAGATAAGACCATTATCTTTCTTTTACTATATTGCGACTCTAATAAAAGAATAAGCCTATTTCCCAAGGTCACAAATCTAGTAAGCTCTAGAGTTGCAATTATACTTCCTTTGATTATTAAATAATGATTCTAACTTTGACTTTTGTGTGGTATTGCATAGAGGCAGCCCTGGCTGAATGCAGTCTTCAAGGAAAATCCAAGTGGATCTATCAGACTAGAGAAAGCTTTGGAGGTTTTATTGTTATATAAAATTTTTTTTGCCAAATAATTTTCTACTGTACTGCTTTCCCTCATTTCCCTGTAGCCAGTGAACATATTTCCACACATCTTTTAAAAAATGATTTATTTTTATATTTGGCTGCACTGGGTCTTAGCTGTGGCACTCAGGGTCTTTTGTTGTGGCAGGTGGACTCTAGTTCCTGACTGGGGATTGAGCCCTGGGCCCTCTGCAGTGGGAGCATGGAGTCTTAGCCACTGGACCACAAGGGAAGTCCCATGTTTCCACATATCTTTGAGTAGGGAATCAATGAATCCATCAAAATCCTCACAACAAAATTAATGTTTTTAAAATTACGACCTATCTTTCTCTACCTGAAGGTGAAGTCGCTCAGTCGTGTCCAACTCTTTGCAACCCCGTGGACTATAATGTACTAGGCTTCTCTGTCCATGGGATTCTCCAGGCAAGAATACTGGAGTGGATTGCCATTTCCTTCTCCAGGGGATCTTCCCGACCCAGGGATCGAACCCGGGTCTCCTGCACTGGAGGCAGATGCTTTAACCTCTGAGCCACCAGGGAAGCTCTTGGTATTATTTGAATGTTTTTACCGTAGTCGTGTGTTACTAATTTACAAATAATAATGAAAAGAAATCTCAAAGTTTATTGCTAAGTTCAGGTTCAGTTAGGAAACTTAGGTGTCTTCTACTTCCAGTTTCTTCTCACCTGTCTGAACCATGATCTGCTTGGAAGACTCAGCCATTGACACCACATAGACAAAAGCAGGGAAAGAAAATACAGCAACAACTTTGAACAGTATTTTGTGTGAATTCACTTGAACAAAGAGCTTTTCTGTAAGGTCCCCAGAGCCTCCTTGGTTGTGAATGGCAATTTGGCTTTGACTCAAATCCTTTTATAGTGAGCAGTCAGCTCAATCCAAAGGTATGCCATATAAAATGCTGATGTATTTTCCTCTACTATGAACATAATGAGCCACTTTAAGGAAACAAAACAGGACAGTGATGGATTTTCTTTTTCTTAATGAGCTCTGGGATAATTATTATCCTGTTGGTAACTTGATAGTACTGGAACAGCAGATATAAGTAGGTTCAATTTTGGGGAAACAATTATAAGAATCTAACTTGGCTTTCATCAAATGAAAACTCAAATTCCTAAAACATATTCAAATCATTTTGGAATGGTCCATAGATCTACAAGGTTCAAAATCAGAGCCTTGAAGAGGATTCCTCCTCAGCAATGTGTGTGTGTTCAGTTGTGTCTGACTCTTTGTGACCCCATGGACTATATAGCCTGCCAGGCTCCTCTGTCCATGGAATTCTCCAGGTAAGAATACTGGAGTGGGTAGCCATTTCCTTCCCTGGGGATTCTTCCTGACCCAGGGATCAAACCTGAGTCTTCTGCATTGCAGGCAGACTCTTTACTAATGGAAAATGTTATTATAAAATCTGTGAACTTATTTCCCTTCTTTAGTAACAGGAGTGTTAATGTGTCAAAGCAAACTGAAATGGAACCACAGAAAAACATTCTAGGATCACAAATTTGTGCTCAGATGTGGCCCAATAGTGGTTGATTGCTCTCAAATGCCAAAATAAAGTTTATAGAATACTTTTATTTGCCACAGCCTTACATATTTAGGGATGACCTGAATATTGCAGACTATGTGACACAAACTGGCTGTGTGACTTTGGGGGCACTTATTTAACCTTTCTCTACCAGTTTTCTCCTCTGACGAATACAGATAATAATGTCTTTACCTATCTTATGGGGTTGCAGGAGTTAATTGAAATTATATATGCATAAACACTTTGCAAAAATGAGGATGAATGGTCTCAAATTCATGCTCAATACAATCTGCTGTGCATAGTAAGCACCATTCAACCATTGATTCACCAGTCAATCAATCTGTCCCCTCAGTAGCATCTGCAGAGCTACACAATTCCGAGGGAGCTCTGTTCACAGAGAATACAATGGAAATGGTGCCCCCTGCAGATGCTTGGAACAGGAACCATCACTAGTAGCAAAGTTTGGAAAGGAAAGCTGGATTTCTTTGCTTTATCAGTTTGGGCTTCTAAAGAGCAGCCAAAGAGCATAATATGAAAGCTTGAGCTGAGGAAGGCAAGATACTCGTTTTTGTACCTTTAGAAATGACTATTGAAAATGGGCCTAGAAATGCGATCTACCAGGGCTACTCAAAGTGTGGTCCACAGGCCAGCAGTATCAGCATCTCCGGAAGCTTGTTAGAAATGCATAATCTTGAGAGAATAGCACTGAAACATATACATTACCGTATGTAAAATAGATTGCTAGTGGGAAGCTAGTGAGAGTCCCTTAGACTGCAAGGAGATCAAACCTGTCAATCCTAAAGATCAGTCCTAAATATTCATTGGAAGGACTGATGCTAAAGCTGAAACTCCAATACTTTGGCCACCTGATGCAAAGAACTGACTCTTTAGAAAAGACCCTGATGTTGGGAAAGATGGAAGGCAGGAGGAGAAGGGGATGACAGAGGATGAGATGGTTGGATGGCATCACCGACTCAATGGGCATGGGTTTGAGTGGACTCCAGGAGTTGGTGATGGACAGGGAAGCCTGGCATGCTGCAGTCCACGGGCTCACAAAGAGTCAGACATGACTGAGTGACTGGACTGAAGTGAGCAGGAAGTTGCTTTATAACACAGGGAGCTCAACCCGGTGCTCTGTGACAACCTAGAAGGGTGGGATGAGGTGGGGGGTGATAGGGAGGTTGAAGAGGGAGTACATAAGTAAGTATACATATGTATACTTATGGCTGATTCACATACCTGTCCAGCAGAAACTGACACAATATTGTAAAGCAATTGTAAAATTAAAAATAAATTTTAAAAGATAAATTAGAAAAAAAAAGAAGTGCATATTCTCAGACATCTCCAACCTACTGAACCAAAAATTGTGGAGGTGGGACCCAGGCATCCGTGTTTCCACCAGCTCTCCAGGGGATTCTTATTCTTAACATAGTTTAAGAATAACTTCTTTATGTCATACACTAGTTCCACACCACTATGAAAGGGCTCATAAGTTACCCCTTCTATAGTTAGTAGGCTGTTCTGTTGAACTCCAGCTGCACAGTGAGACAGACATTGCTCTACCCACTGATTCCTTTGAGTAAATAAAAATTCAGCTGAACTTCAGAAGAGATGCGTGTGTGTGTGTGTGTGCAGCTCGAGTGTGTAGGGCAAGGGAAGGGAGGTTTGTGGTCAGAAATGGGCAAGGGTAGGGAAAACAGAGATGGCACCTGGAGTGACTCTGCTCTCCCCTCATCCCTCACCATCCTTGCATCTGCGTTCTTTCCCTTGTCTTTCCCAATCCCGGGTGTAGGTTTCCCACCTTGTGGTACTGTGGTTGCAGAGCAATAAAAGAGAATTTGGGGGGACCTGCCCATTTCTATTCTTCTGGAAAAACAATCTGGAATAAATTAATGGCTTTCAAAACTAGGAAACTCTGGCATGTCTTTGAAAGGCGGACAAAACTGATCATCCCTCCTGCTCGCAACATAGCCCTTCCAACCAGGTTTAATCATGTGTTTCAGGAGAAGAATGGAGCTGAAGGAAAGTCTAGCCATTAACAAGGAGAATCTGAAGGAGCTCTGCTGGGGAATACTCCCCAAAACAAAGAGCTGGGAAACAAATCTGTTCTTTGGAGTGAGCTTTAATTTCCATTAAATTGGTCAATTTACAGTATGGGACCAAAATATCTTTCCAAAGCTGTTTTGATTGACAGTCTGGATGAACAGTTGCTGGATCCTGCCCCTGTTTCTCTCTCCGCAGAGAATCCTGACAAGCTTGGTCTCCTGAACTCCCCCCTTGAGGCCTGAAATTCATCTACTGCAGTCTTCAAGCTGTGTGTGTTATGCTTAGTCACTCAGTCATGTCCAGCTCTGTGACACCAGTGACTGTAGCCCACCAGGCTCCTCTGTCCATGGGGATTCAGCAGGCAAGAATACTAGAGTGGGTTGTCATGCCCTCCTCCAGAGGATCTTCCCAACCCAGGGATCAAACTCAGGTCTCCTGCATTGTAGGTGGATTCTTTACCATCTGAGCCAGCTGGGAAGCCCAACCTTCCTCCAGACATTCACCCTTATGTTAATTTCTGCTATGCGGAAAAATGACTCAGTTCTCAAAATGAATCTGGATTTGCTAAATGCAATTTTCAGGTCTCCATATAATGTGGTCGGGTCTTATCTTTGTCACATTTCTCTTCCTTCATTCTAAAACTCAAACTAACAGACCCAGGCCTGGCCCAAGAGGGCATATCTGGCTTTTTTGTAAAATGTAGGCTGGTCTGCCCTCTGCTCAACCCATGGTACATATACCTGTTTAGTACCCTCTAGAATCTCAGCACGCAGGAAACGTGGTCTCTAAAACTCACTGATTCAAACAATAATGCCATTTCTTAAATTCAGTTTTTCTGTTAGTTGGTTTAAACATTATATGCTTAAATAATGCAAAAGTCTGCATTCATTTTCACTCTGCATTTGGGGTTAGGAGAAAATAATCTCAGTAAGATATTTCCAGTGTGAGGGAAAGATATTATTGCTATCATATTGGGGTTAGAAGAAAATAATCTCAGTAAGATATTTCCAGTGTGAGGGAAAGATAGTATTGCTATCATATTTTTTCTCATTGTTGTTAGGGTAACCCTTGAGTTACCCAGCATACATATAGAATAGGGTATTCTCTTTAACCAAAAATTATGGCTAGAATAAAGCCATTGAATGTGGAACACATTCATTTTTTAAAAAATAAAAATTTAGTGAATAATATGACATCCAATCTATACTGAGCATTTTTTTTTCAGTAGTCATACTTAACATGAATTGCAGAAACTTTGGACTTCTCAGGGTCATCATTATGAGTTAAATTCTCTTTGAACTTTGGGTATGAGAAAGAGCCCATTAACAGAGAGTTCTGGGAACAGCATGTCCGGCCATGTTCCCCTCTCACATTGCTGCTGTGGAGACTTGCACGGCAGCCTAAGCAGAGCTTTGCAGGGGCTGTCAGCAGGAAATGGAGAAATCTCAACACCAGGTAAATTATTTAAAGTACGCAGATGACTAGCAGACTGCCTGACTTAAGCATGAATTTGACCACTCAAAGCAGCAGTTTCACAGTATCCGATCTACCCTAATGTTAAAAAGAAAGGCATTGCCTGTATTTGTTCCTTCCTGTGAGGAATCAGAAAAAATAAGCAACCTAGGTTTCCAGACTTGACTTTAAATCACATTTATTAGCACACCAAAGCAATCCCAGATGACAGCAGTGAGGTGTCAAAGACCACCCCAACCCTGGGTGAGGTATGGGCTGGAACCTCTGCCCTTGGCTCATGACCTAAGGAGGGGCCCCACCTGCCTTTGCCCCAGAGGATGCTGTTTTGCCAAAGCTTGGATCTGGCCCCACAGAAACACAGTCTAGGTATGTGTGCTGGTGGGCACACAGCTGGCCTCACCCAGGGACATCTGGACACACCAGTGTTTTACTTCATTTCCATCATTACTTTGCTTCCAATAAAACTCTGAGATGTAGTTTCAAGAGTTCCACTAATAGATGGCTTGTTATTTTTTGTTGACTAAAAGAATTACACAGAGGGCCCTTTGTTTGAGAACAGCTCAAGGCAAGCTGTGGAAGACTCACTTCCCCAGATGGGCAGCACTTGTCCCCAGGCCTACGTTTAACAGCCAGGTCAGTGGGCATGCCCCACTGTAAACTAGTTTCCCTACTGGAGTGTGCACGTCTCCCTGTGCCACTTCAAAGACTCATCACCAAACAGCCCCTCCCAGGGCTGCCAGGCCTGTGGTTACCTGTTCCCTCATGGCCCTGGCATTCTCTGTGCTGGCCAGCCTGGCCTCACACAGCTGCAGCTGCAGCTGCCAATAGCTTTATGTTTTTGTGGCTGCCAAGACTCCCGTCCAGAGCTGTGACCAATAATTCATTCCGCAAAACATGCTGAGCCATTACTATGCTCTGGGCAGCAGCCTAGAAGTCCCTGGGGTCACCGATCAGTCTGGGGCATGGGATGCCTTCCTGCCTATTCCCCCACCCTGTGGGCTTTGGGGCCAGAGGGAACTGGGTTGTAACCCAGGCTCCCTCATTTACTTACTAGCTTTGTGCTCATGGATGACTTTCTCTCCCTCTTAAGCCCCTCTTAAGAACTCTTAAGTTCCTCTGGGTGTAAATAATATAATGTAAACGTGAAACAATGTAGAATGATGTCATACAGAAATTATGTAGCCCAGTGCCTACAACATACAGCAAAATCCAGGGCTTCTCAACGACGGCACTACGACATTTGAGGAGCAGCAACTCTGTTGTGGGGGCTGTCCTGGGCATCGTAACGTGTTGAACAGCATCCCTGGCCTTAACCCGCTAAATGCCAGTAGCACCCCCAGTTGTAACAACCAAAAATGTTTGCAGACATTGCCAAATTGAGAACCACAATGTAAAAACTAAAATAACAGTATCTGCTATTACTATCATTATCTTTGTCATCACCGGCAGTTGAGAAACCGCATACTTCATGCATTCCACTGAATATGTAAAGTCTACTTACAGGGAAAAAACAAACAAACATGGGATCCTGAAAAGTCAAAGAATTGCACTTACCCTTACAATGATCCGTTCAGAGATGTGGGCAGACAACAGGTAGAACTGGCCTTGGTTAGCAGCATAGAGTCCAACCACCAACATGAAGTATCTAGTTCAGAAACAACAGACCAATGCCAGCACATCAGGAAACAAGAGACGCAGTGTGTGCCATCAAATTGATTAATTAACAGAGAATTTACCCAGATGGGTTTACATATTCAAAGATTTTCTCTTCCACTCTAAGTTGCCCCTCTTATGAAACCACAGAGGAGTTGGTTCACTCACTGTTGTTCTGGGTCTGCCTTTCACTCAGCTTGAGGGATGAGTGTGCTGTTTTGCACACCCACAACGGCCATCGCTGGGCAGACTGGGCTTGGCCCATCAGTGCTGGCCTAGTGCAGGCCTTACCCTGCTGCATCCCGGGGCCCTCAGCATAGCACTGCTCACACACACTGCTGAGTGCTAAGTCGCTTCAGTCGTGTCCGACTCTGTGCGGCCCCATGGACTGCAGCCCCCCAGGCTCCCCCGTCCCTGGGATCTCCAGACAAGAGCACTGGAGTGGGTGCCATTTCCTTGCACATGCACAACAGAAAGTCACCGTAGAGGCGCCTTTGTCCAGAGCCACCCCAGCCTCACATCCTGGACCCTAAGCCGGGGCGGGGGTGACCCCGCAGGGCTCGCCCAGCCCACAGGTTCCCTCCCATCCTGATCTGCTCTTGGTATGTAAGCTGCACCTTCCATAGCCTCCAGTCATGACTTCTGTCAAAAACCAGAACCCTCTCTTCCGACTGTTACCAAGGCGATCTTCCTCACTATTTTAACTGCTTATTCATGTGTACCACTGATGAGACATTTTTAAGATTAGATCATTTCTTCTTTTTTTTTAAAGAAGCATGATGTGTTTTTAAAACTTTTTCTTGAAGTTAGTTTCTGCTATACAGGAAAGTGAATCTCTTATATATATGTCCACTCTTTTATAGATTCTTTCTCACATAGATCATTACAGAGTATTGAATAGAGTTCCCTGTGCTATACAGTAGGTCCTTATTAGACCATTTCTTGAAAGTCAAAATATAAACTATCCCTACCAGAAAAGCATTTACTTTAAGAACTGTATTAAAAAAAAAAAAACTTTGCCAACTTCTTCTGTAGCGCTCTAAACAGTCTCCAATCCTTAGGGAGTACGACGTTTCCCCTGTAACAAGTACGTCAATAATAGTAATAACTGTTACAATGATGATAATAATTAGCTATCATCCACTGAGTGCTCAGAATGTGCCATGTGCTGGGCTAAGCAGTTTATCTACATTGTTTCATTTAGAACCCCGAAACAATCTTATTGGAGAAGGATATGGGTATTAAACCGTTTTTACAGAATAGGAAAATGAATCTCAGGGAGGTTAAGTTCCATGCTCAAGGTCACCCAGCTAGTAAATGGCAGTATCAAATCAGTTCAGTTCAGTTCAGTCGCTCAGTCATGTCCGACTCTTTGCGACCCCATGAATCGCAGTACGCCAGGCCTCCCTGTCCATCACCAACTCCCGGAGTTCACTCAGACTCACGTCCATTGAGTCCATGATGCCATCCAGCCATCTCATTCTCGGTCATCCCCTTCTCCTCCTGCCCCCAATCCCTCCCAGCATCAGGGTCTTTTCCAATGAGTCAACTCTTCACGTAAGGTGGCCAAAGTACTGGAGCTTAAGTTTTAGTATCATTCCTTCCAAAGAAATCCCAGGGTTGATCTCCTTCAGAATGGAGTGGTTGGATCTCCTTGCAGTCCAAGGGACTCTCAAGAGTCTTCTCCAACACCACAGTTCAAAAGCATCAATTCTTCTGTGCTCAGCCTTCTTCACAGTCCAACTCTCACATCCATACATGACCACAGGAAAAACCATAGCCTTGACTAGACGGACCTTAGTCGGCAAAGTAATGTCTCTGCTTTTGAATATACTATCTAGGTTGGTCCGGAGAAGGCAATGGCACCCCACTCCAGTACTCTTGCCTGGAAAATCCCATGGGCGGAGGAGCCTGCTAGGCTGCAGTCCATGGGGTCGCTAAGAGTCGGACACGACTGAGCGACTTCACTTTTACTTCTCACTTTCATGCATTGGAGAAGGAAATGGCAACCCACTCCAGTGTTCTTGCCTGGAGAATCCCAGGGACGGGGGAGCCTGGTGGGCTACTGTCTATGGGGTCGCACAGAGTCGGACACAACTGAAGCGACTTAGCAGCAGCAGCAGCAGCAGCAGCAGCATCTAGGTTGGTCATAACTTTTCTTCCAAGGAGTAAGCGCCTTTTAATTTCATGGCTGCAGTCACCATCTGCAGTGATTTTGGAGCCCAAAAAAACAAAGTCTGACACTGTTTCTACTGTTTCCCCATCTATTTCCCATGAAGTGATGGGGCCAGATGCCATGATCTTCGTTTTCTGAATGTTGAGCTTTAAGCCAACTTTTTCACTCTCCTCTTTCACTTTCAACAAGAGGCTTTTTAGCTCCTCTTCACTTTCTGCCATAAGGGTGGTGTCATCTGCATATCTGAGGTTATTGATATTTCTCCCAGCAATCTTGATTCCAGCTTGTGTTTCTTCCAGTCCAGCGTTTCTCATGATGTACTCTGCATATAAGTTAAATAAGCAGGGTGACAATATACAGCCTTGACGTACTCCTTTTCCTATTTGGAACCAGTCTGTTGTTCCATGTCCAGTTCTAACTGTTGCTTCCTGACCTGCATACAGATTTCTCAAGAGGCAGGTCAGGTGGTCTGGTATTCCCATCTCTTTCAGAATTTTCCACAGTTTATTGTGATCCACACAGTCAAAGGCTTTGGCATAGTCAATAAAGCAGAAATAGATGTTTTTCTGGAACTCTCTTGCTTTTTCCATGATCCAGCGGATGTTGGCAATTTGATCTCTGGTTCCTCTGCCTTTTCTAAAACCAGCTTGAACATCAGGGAGTTCACGGTTCACGTATTGCTGAAGTCTGGCTTGGAGAATTTTGAGCATTACTTTACTAGCATGTGAGATGAGTGCAATTGTGCGGTAGTTTGAGCATTCTTTGGCATTGCCTTTCTTTGGGATTGGAATGAAAACTGACCTTTTCCAGTCCTGTGGCCACTGCTGAGTTTTCCAGATTTGCTGGCATATTGAGTGCAGCACTTTCACAGCATCATCTTTCAGGATTTGAAACAGCTCAACTGGAATTCCATCACCTCCACTAGCTTTGTTCGTAGTGATGCTTTCTAAGGCCCACTTGACTTCACATTCCAAGATGTCTGGCTCTAGATTAGTCATCACACCATCATGATTATCTGGGTCATGAAGATCTTTTTTGTACAGTTCTTCTGTGTATTCTTGCCACCTCTTCTTAATATCTTCTGCTTCTGTAGGGTCCAGACCATTTCTGTCCTTTATCGAGCCCATCTTTGCATGAAATGTTCCCTTGGTATCTCTAATTTTCTTGAAGAGATCTCTAGTCTTTCCCCTTCTGTTCTTTTCCTCTATTTCTTTGCATTGATCGCTGAAGAAGGCTTTCTTATCTTTTCTTGCTATTCTTTGGAACTCTGCATTCAGATGCTTTTATCTTTCCTTTTCTCCTTTGCTTTTCGCCTCTCTTCTTTTCACAGCTATTTGTAAGGCCTCCCCAGACAGCCATTTTGCTTTTTTGCATTTCTTTGCCATGGGGATGGTCTTGATCCCTGTCTCCTGTACAATGTCACGAACCTATTCCATAGTTCATCAGGCACTCTATCTATCAGATCTAGACCCTTAAATCTATTTCTCACTTCCACTGTATAATCATAAGGAATTTGATTTAGGTCATACCTGAATGGTCTAGTGGTGTTGCCCACTTTCTTCAATTTAAGTCTGAATTTGGCAGTCAGGAGCTCATGATCTGAGCCACAGTCAGCTCCCGGTCTTGTCTTTGTTGACTGTATAGAGCTTCTCCATCAAATAGTATCAAATAGTCACACTCAATTCCCTCCAACTCCAAAACCTTTGTTCTAAAATCAGTGGTTCCTAAACTTGAGCATGCATCAAATCACTTGGAGGGGGGCTTGTTAAAATGTAGACTGCTGGACCTCACCCCAAGTTTTTGATCAGGTAAGTTTTTAGTGAGTCCCAACAACTTGCATCTCTAATAAGTGTCCAGGTGATACCACCTCTGCCGGTCCTGGGAGCACATTCTGAGAATCACAGGTGTAAATCATTAATGCAAATGTACTTTCAGTCAAAAAAGGATACAGCAGAGCTTCGGAGCTCAGGGCATTAAAGTAGTGACCAGCACACAGAATTTGAGAAATGCCATCAATCCTCAGCCCTCAGCCAGTCACAAGACATGAACACATGGTCCCTCTAAATGCAGCTGTCTCCAACCATCTTGGCACAAAGGGCCAGTTTCATGGAAGACAATTTTTCCACGGACTGGGGTGGAAGGGGCATGGTTTCAGGAAGACTCAAGTGCATTACATGTATTGTGCAGTTTATTATTGTTACATCAGCTCCACCCCAAATCATCAGGCATTAGATCTGGGTGGTTGGGGACTGCTGCAGAAGGATCACAGGGAGAATGAAAACAAGCCACCCAGAGGCTGGGCAGGAGAGGAGGCATCGCAGGGTGTGAGGATGGAAGAAGAACGATGTCTAAGGATAAATGAAACGCAGCAACAGCAGAGTCATAGAAGGGAGGAGAGCAGCTGAGGGAGGCCAAGGGGATCAGAGGGGGCTCTGGGGGCCCTGGGCTGTC